>JARHVA010001083.1:567500-1167500 GCA_037957365.1 Torreya grandis
TCACTCACTAGAGGTATAAATGCATTGAATGGGATATGAATAGCATGAAGGGAGGTAACCAGGCAAGTAGTGATCATGTTCAAACAAGTAACTACCTTCCAAAAATATGTGCATGACCTATTACTACATTTCAAGGAGTAATGGATCAGTTTTAAAGATCATGGTGTATTCATGGAGTTAATTATGACCATAAATAGGCCATCCACCACACTTATATGCCCAAAAGGCTCATTGAAGGACACTATGCCACCAAGGTAATGCATGGGGAGAGTTATGGTGATGTTTTTTACCCCTCATTATTATTTGTAAATATTTATTATATGAGTAGTGGTCATTATGTCCTCTCCAATCCATTTTTACACCCTTTACTTCCTCTTTCTCTTTCTCATGTTCTATATATTGGGCTTCAAAAGCCATTGTAATGATCCCTCTACTAGGTATGAGAAAGTTCTTCCCATTTATATCTTGCATCCTTGAAATAATATAAGGATTGATTCATCCTTCTCCATGCTTTTCTTTTAGTGTGTTCATTCTTGTCTAATTTACATAAGTGGTTGATCTTTTCCCCTTTTGTAGGTCTTTGTCTCTCACCTAGATGATAATGGATTGTATTATGATGGTTACATGGTGTGTGATGGTTTTAAATATTGTTCTTAAAGTAGAAACTAATTCATAGAGTCTTGAATTAGGTATATCATTCATTAACCTCAAGTTATAATCATTTATCATAGTCTCCATGTGAAGCACTGATGTGTAGGAGTCCTTTAGAGAGAGTGTGTTAGTAACCAATCCTTATTTTTTCCACAAGTGTTATTGAAGGATAAAGTAGAGGAGATATAACCTATTTGTGCATCACCTCCTATAGTATAGGGTTTTATTTCATGTATTTCTTCTCTACCCTTTTCATTGGAAAAATAAGTAGGTGGTAGTTAAACTTAAATGATGTATCAGGGGAGCTAGCCCCAAAACTAGAGATTCACCTATTATCAAAAAAAGTAGGTAGTAGTTGAAATTATATTATGCATCAAAGGAGCTAACCTAAAAATTAGAGACTCACCTCACTCATTAGGCTACCCAAACCTATAATTTATTCCATTGTATCAGATATATGAGGTAGGTTTGAAACTTGATTACCTCAAGGGTGCAATCTAGACTAATAACAATAATCATATCATACTAGTCCATACATATATGTGTTAGCAAAAAACGTCAAGTATCATAGCATATCAAGTACATTGTGAACTATGTAATCATTATTATTAAGTGTTAATATATAATATCATCATGATAATGAAAAGGTGATCATAAAATAATATAACATTTATCAATCATGATCAAGGAATTAGATACCCAAATGTAGTATGTCGCATGGGAAGAGAAAAGGTCCAAAATATGCATATGCATGTATCTAATGTATGCATGTATCACACTCAAGTATGTATGAAACATATGTGTATCTATAAAATAAATTATATGATATCTACTAACATTAAGTAGACAACATAGATGCCAAGGAGCGAGTAAACATGTGAATGCTAAATATTTTTATTTTTTTATTTATTTGAATTCTTTTATATTCTCTCTCAAAAAAAATATTGTTTTGAAATTTTTCAATGGAAAGAATTATAACCTATGATCTCATCTAAGGTATGCTCATAAGAAGATCCAAACTTAGAATATGGTACATTAAACTAGCGATATTGCCAAGGGTCATGTATAGGTGTCATATATATAATTGTAGAACCTATGGTACTATATGTATGTCTCATAGGACTTTGTGGTTTTAAAGAGGTAATAGAAGGAGTAGTGTTTCTTGAAACCCATTTTTTAGTTTTATGTGGTTTCTTTGGTCTAGTTATAATTGAAATGTGTTTATTTTATCTTATCAATCATGTAGACCATGTAGATGTAGATGAATATTATATGTAATTTATTGTGTGTCTCTAGTGAAATGGTATCTCAAGTCTGTGCCACCTAGGAAAGGGGATTGCATGTTGATTACCTTTTTGTAGATGATTAATCTTAACAGGTTGTATAATTTTTTGTCTTGGAATAAACTTCTCTTGTTCAAATGGATGTTCATATGGAATTTTAGAAACTATAATTACCATTTTAGTATGAATGTATTTAATACACCCATGCACTATGGAAGGTATTTTATAGAGTTTATGTATCCAAGATCATCCAAATAACATATCAAATAATCCCATGTATGGTATAATATAAAAGGTAGTGACCACATGTGCTAGAATAACTTGTAAAGGTAAATCAATATCACCAATAACATGTTGTGATGTCCCATCAAATGTTCTAACCATTTTTATCAAAGGGTATAAATCATCATGTGTATATCACAAATGTGTAAGTAACATCATGGCACATATGTTCTCACTAGAATTGTTATCAATCATAAAAATATGTATAGGTTGATGATCAACATATGCTCAAATAAATAATAAATGAATATCCATGTCATCATCTATAATTTCACAATCATTAAATGTAATATAATGTCTTTGAGCCATAGGAGGTAATTTAACATCATATTCACCAAATGTTTAACCATTTTTATTTGGTTTAGAATGAGGGTTAAAGGGTAGAATATCTTATGTACAAGGATGAATAAAAAAATTAAAGAAAACCAATTACTTGAAAACTTGTGTAAATTAATATTTTGAATTAAATTTTGAGTTATGATAACTATAGAAAGTACATTCAAAATAGTAATTTGATTAAATAAATACTAAGAAGATATAATACTTCACTTATCTAAAAATGCATAGGCATATTTGAGATATGCAAATGTGGAATTAGGTAGGAACAAGATTAGGATCCATTAATCATATTATATAAATATTATTTCTATAGGCATGGACACCTATGTCAACTTTTGGACACTTGCATCAATATGGATATCATGATCCCAATAGTTCTATCGAGTATAGAATATTTTATGTATTGTGAAGTGACCACCTAGAGCCTTATGTTTTTTTTTTCTTTTTTTTTGATGTCTTTTATTCATGCACATAGATTATAGATGGCTATGTGTGGATCAAACCCTATATATTCACCTTAGGTCATTGTACCTTGTCAAAAAATGGGTTAGTGGGATCATGGTGTCAAACTAAAACCAATAACTCCTATATCAATGGGCACTATCTATATAGTCAATAGTCCAAATAGGGCCTCAAACATATGTAGTTATCCCATTGGTGTTTGATTATGTGTGCATAAGGTTTAAATATACTATAAGTAAGGGAATATAAAGATTTATCTTGTAACTTGATAAATATTATTCATGGGTTGTTGTTTGAATGCTTCATAATTATAATATGACAACTCATATGATTTATATGAAAATATGGAAGAATAGGGTAGTAGATCTCATTTTTGAAATCGATTTAATGATCTTGGATAAAAAATTTCTTGGTATTTTCTATATAGGTAATGAGTAGGCTTAGATTTGTATCTATACCACACCTTTTGTAAATATTTCACATTAGGGTTCAATAACAAAAATATGTTGTCTCATATGTTTCAAATCATTTTAAATTTGGAAATATTCTAAAGATTAGGCACTTGATAATAATCTAGACAATTTATTCAATGCAAGTGTTCCTATGTAGGACATAAGTGTCTAGTAGACTAGGAATCTATTGAGGATCGAAAACTAATTGTGAAGGATATGTATTAGGTTTTAGGATTTATGTATAGTGCAAGAGATATGGATTATCATAAATGATAGGGTCAGACCATAAGATAAATAGTTAGGCATAATGAGATTGTGAATGTTAGCCATTCAGCAGTAGGGAGGTATAAAATTGAATGGTGGTACTTTGATAGGTATTTGTCAAGTATACAAGAGTAAGAATATATATAAATAAGATTTTAGTACCTACATGATCAAGAAATTTTTACATGCTTGTAAAGACGTTGAATTAAACTTGGAATAATTTTAGATTAAATTATGTAATTTTTTGACCATTTGTAAATTGATTTTATATTTTTTGGAGTAATGATGTGATTGTTATGAATTTCAAAAAATGAAATTTATGAGGTAATTTATTACACATGCCATTAAAAATGAAGGACATTGACATCTTCCATATAGGGTGGATCGTACATAACCCAAGGTCCCCCATGTAACTACGTGTTGTGTGGTTTATTCCCCTAAGGGTCTAACAGTTGAGTTTTGGTGCAATCTAATTATGGTGATCTTAAGATCATATCAAATCATGAATGGTGAGTATAAGTTTAGGTGGTCAAGGTTATGTAGGGTTAATGTTGACATTGATAATGAATTGTAAACCATGTTTTCATTTCAACTATACAATCTTTTAAATTTTGGTTTTTAATATTTAAATATTCTTGATGTTTTATACTATATTTTTTCCTTTGTATAAAAACTTTCAAATAATAACTTTCTCATTTTAATTGTAATAGTTGTTCATGGATGATAGAGAGTAATATAAGATATAGGCATGGGGTGACATGAAAGGGACCCTCCACCTTAATTTTTCATCCTCTTCCATGTGGAAGTGGTTTAAAGAAGTGAAGCCCTATATTTTCCATAAAATAGTAAATTTTATAAGAGATGTTAATTTAGACCTTTTGACCCTTATGGGATCCTAGAAGCCACTAGACTTTTTGGTCCCAAAAATATCCCACCATATTTTTCTACCTTCTATAGAAATAAAATGTTTTCTTTTTAACTTGGCCATTAGCATTCATTAATGGTTTTGTGGGAGCTTCAATCTCCTAATCATTGTTTTGTAAATCTTGAGATATTGATACCTCTTTGAGGGTTTCCAAGAAGATGGATACCTAAAAAATAAATTCAAGAAACTTTGTATCAAGATATAAATTTAAAAATGTAATAAAATAAAATATGTCAAACTATTGGATAATATTAGTGGTAGTTGTCTAGGGGTGAGGAAGATGGAAAGGGATGACTATGGACAAGTCATCTTCAAAACCCCCCTTTACCAAATCTAAATTTTTAAACTTGAAAACTAAAATTCAATTGTTATATTAGAATAGGTACAATAAACCCTAGCAATCAGACTTGGAACAATTTTTAGATGCTTGTAAAGAGGTTGAATCAGACTTGGAATAATTTTATATTAAAATATGTAATTTTTTGACCCTGTATAAATTCATTTTATATTTTTTTGAGAAATGATGTGATTTTTATGAATTTAAAAAAAAAATAACTTTGTGAGGTAATTTATTACACATGCCATAAAAGATGAAGCGCATTGGGCTCTTCCATGTAGGGTGGATAGTACATAAGCCATGGTCCCCCATGTGACCATGCATTGTGTGGTTTATTCCCATGTGGGTATAATAGTCAAGTTTTGGTGAAATATAATTGTGGTGATCTTGAGCTCCTATCAAATCATGAATGGTGAGTATAATCTTAGGTGGTCAAGGTTATGTAGGGTTAATGTTGACATTGATAGTGAATTGTAAACCATGTTTTCATTTTAACTATACAGTCTCTTATAATTTGGTATTTAATATTTTTTATTTTAATATTCTTGATGTTTTATACTATATTTTCTCCATTATATAAAAATTTTAAAATCATAACTTTCTCATTTTAACTGTAATAATTGTGCATGAATGATAGAGAGTAATATAAGATGTAGGCATGGGGTGACATAAAAGGGACCCTCCAACCTAATTTTTTATCCTCTTCCACATGTAAGTGGTTTTAATAAATGAAGCCCTATATTTTTCCTAAAATATTACATTTTCCTAAGAGATGTTAATTTAGACCTTTTGACCCTTACGAGATCCTAGAAGCCAAGGGACTTTTTGATCCTAGAAATAACTTATCATATTTTTTTACCCTCTATAGTATGAATTAATTTTAAAATATAAAACTAGAAATTAAAAAATATATTCTTAAATTGGAAATTAGAATTAATTAATGGTTGTGGGGGAGCTTGAATCTCCTTATCATTGTTTTGTAAACATTAAGACATTGATACATCCTTAAAGGTTTCTAAGAAGTTGGATACCTAAAAAATTAATTCAATCAACTTTACATCAAGATAGAAATTTAAAAATGTAATAAAATAAAATAAAATATGTCAAACTATTAGACACCCCATTAGTGGTAGTTGTCTAGGGGTGAGGAAGGTGGAGAGAGATGACTATGCATAAGTCATACTAAAAACCCTCCTTTAGCAAATCTGAATTTTTTAACTTGAAAACTAAAATTCAATTGTTAGATTACAATAGGTACAAAAAACCCTAGCAATCAAACTTGGAATAATTTTAGATTAAAATATGTAATTTTTTGACCCTATATCAATTAATTTTATATTTTTTGGAGAAATTATGTGTTTGTTATGAATTTTAAAAAATGAACTTTGTGAGGTAATTTATTACACATGCCATTAAAAATGAAGGACATGGACCTCTTCCATGTAGGGTGGATCATACATAAGCCATGGTCCCCTATGTGACCATGTGTTGTGTGGTTTGTTATCTTAAGGGTCTAATAATTGATTTTTTGGTGCAGTATAATTTTGGTGATCTTGAGATCCTATCAAATCATGAATGATAAGTATAAGCTTAGGTGGTCAAGGTTATGCAGGGTCAATGTTGACATTGACAATGAATTGTAAACCATGTTTTTATTTTAACTATACAGTCTTTTAAAATTTGGTTTTTAATATTATTTATTTTAATGTTTAAATATTCTTAATGTTTTATACTATATTGTTTCCTTTATATAAATTTTTTTTAAATCATAGCTTTCTCATTTTAATTCTGTAACCCTTTCTACAAGATCATTTCTAAAGTTCTTACTTCTAGACTTATTCAAGTGATTCCTTCAATAATTGCTAATCAGCAAAATGGATTTATCCCAGGTAGACAAATTCTCAATTCTATAATTACTGCTCACAAGAATATTCATTCGTTGTTCAGCTCTAACAATCTGGGTTTCATTATGAAAGTAGATATTGCAAAAGCATATGACAGGGTGGACTGGGTATTCCTTTCAAATAGTCTTTTAGCTTTTGGCTTTGAACAAAAGGTGGTTGGTATTATTTACCAGCTGATTTTGACTTCCTCTATTGCTGTAATGGTAAATGGAAATTCATCCCATTTCTTTAATCCATCAAGGGGGCTGAGACAAGGGGACCCTATATCCCCCATTCTATTTGTAATTATGGCTGACTGCATGGGAAGATATATAGGGGATTTGGTCTGTAAAGGTTTATTTAAGGGATTAAAACCCTCTTCTCATCCTCTAATTTGCTCCCACAGACAATTTTTTGATGATACTATCTTCATGGGAAAAGCTGAAGTCAAAGAAGCAAGAAATTTGAAGCAAGCTATAAATTTATATTCTTTCGCATCTGGTCAGTTGATTAATTGGAATAAAAGTGTAGTGTTCTTCACCAATACCCCTATTCAGAGACAGAATAAAATTGCTAAAATCCTTGGATGCTCTATAGGCTCTTTCCCCTCATCTTACTTGGGTCTTCCTCTTGGGATGAAAGTCCCTGAAGCCTTTTGGGAGGATCTTATTAACAAATTCAGTAAGAAATTTGTGGGATGGAAAGGAAATATTTTAAGTCAGGTAGGAAAGTTAACCCTCCTTAAAGCAAGTCTTCAAAGCATACCTACTTATGCTCTAAGTCTTTTCAGAATTCCTACCAAATTTGCAGAAGCTATTGAAAAAATCCAAAGAAACTTTCTATGGACTGGTACTAAGGAAAAAAGGAGGATGCCTTTAATTGCTTGGGACAACATTTGCAAACCTTTCAGGGAAGGGAGGCTGGGAATAAGTAAAATTAGAAGTATGAATATAGCTCTCTTAGCAAAACTGGGATGGAGAGTTTACCATGAAAATAAAGAATGGAGTAACATATGGAAGCATACATATTTATTCAATGCAAAATCCCTTTCTAATTTCTTTTCTTACCCCAATGTTATCCAACCTTCTTCCATATGGGGGGCAGTTCAGGGAACCAAACAAATTTTAGAAGAAGGATGCTCCTAGAAAGTTGGTAATGGAATAAAGGTGAAATTATGGGAGGATGCTTGGTTAAAAGAATACCCTTTGATAGAAGATTTCCAAGATAAAGAGGTAATTGATCAATGTAAGCAAAGATATGGAATAATTGTAAATCAATACTGGCAAAACAATTCCTAGGTGAATATAACTGACCTTGATCAAGATTTCAATAATATACAATTATCCCTCAATGTTATCTCTCTCTATCCTAATCTTGAGGATAAGATTATCTGGCATGATGATCCTAGTGGATAATTTAAAGTATCTACCATTTTTACTTATAAGGGAAATGGTAATCAACCTTTGTGGTTGCATGCTTGGATCAAGGGGCTTATCCCAAAAATAAAAATCTTCTACTAGACTCTACTTCAAAACAAAATCCTGACTCTTGACAACTTGCAGAAAAGAGGAATATATGTGGTGGACAGGTGTATTCTATGTAAAAAGGGCTTTGAAAATAGAGATCATTTGTTTGTGAACTATTCTTATATGCAGCAAGTTTGGAATGAGATCCTCAATCTCTGGGGTATTGTATGGGTTCATCAAAAAAGTGTGGAACTATCTTTTAAAAGTTGGTACTGCCCATCTAAGAATCCTGATGTTCTTTTTTTTGGAAATTAACTCTTCCCCATATTTGGTGGGGCATATGGATAGAAAGAAACAATAGAATTTTTAGAAGTAAAGAACTTCCAGGATGGGTGTTGGGTCAGAAAATTATTAGAGCAATAAAGGAGAATTTTTCATCATAAAGGGATCCTAATCCAACCTTTCAAATTGATAATCCCTTAAGATCTGAAAGGCCTAATTTGAAAAATAAAAATCCAAGATTAGGTGTTAAATAGAATGTCCCCCCTTGTGGATGGATCAAAGGAAACTTTGATGGAGCTGCTAAAGGGAACCCGAGAAAAGCAGGATGCAGAGGAGTCTTGAGAGATCATGTGGGAAATGTAATTGATGTTATTGCTATCCCTATCAATAAGTCGAATTGTCATATTACTAAAGCTTCTGCAGCCCTTCAAACCATTAAATTAGCTATTGAATCAGGATATTCTAAATTATGGCTAGAAGGTGACTCCCTAAATATCATTAATATCTTAAATAACAAAAATTCAGTTTCATGGTCTATAGAGGCAATGGTGATGGAAATGAAAGCCTTAATTCAAAAATTTGAGAAAGTAACCATAACCCATACTTACCATGAAGCCAATGGAGTTTTTGATTGGATAGCAAATCATGTAGTTTGAATAGGACACAAGGTGAGTTGGTAGGATACATTAAATAAGAATGTGGATCTTAGAGCGCTCATTAATTATGATGTAATTCATTCAAAGGAGGGAAAGATCTGCTTGGAATAGAAAATTAATGATTTGGCAGAGTGGCCTCACAGAGGAAGGATTACATTCATTGAACAAAAATATTCTAAAGAACATGAAGTGGGTTTTGTATGTGCCAAAAAATAGGCAAGTTTCATTACAAGTTGATATCAGTTGGTCTCATTGCTCAGTAATCAGTGTTTGGGTGTTACTAGATAATTGTATGGCTTGCAAAATGAAAGGTGAACCAAGGAAGCAGGAACCTAAAAGTTGTGAAGATTGGAAGGCAAAACAAGATGTCTAGAAGATCCTTCAGAGAGGAAAGGTTGTGAGCTACTTGGAATGGCTACATGGTTCAAAACCCCATATAACAATGGCTTTTTTCAAAAATTAGGTCGACAACAGGGTAACCCTCCATGGCATCACGGTGAAGCTCACTAAGGAATTCATAGCGGAGGTTACGAGGATTCCAATGGAGGGTATAAAATTCTCTAAGTAGACCAGCATATCTAATGAGGCATTTACCAAATTCCCAAAGATGGATGCTGAGGAGCAGTAGTTGGAAAAGAGCGGGGATTTCTTTGACTTGGAGTAGATTAAAGGAATCTGGAGAGATGTCTTATGTTGCATCCATGAGTATTTAATACTTGATGGAAGAAGCAAAAGAGTCCATAAATTTCATTTTGTCTTTCTTAATCATTTTAGGCACAAAGTTAGAATCTCCTTTCCTTTCTATTTGCGCTTCTCGCTACTCCAAAGTTTGTTTGCTCATAGAAAAAAGGAGTCTCATCCTATATTGCATTAGGGATTAATCCTAATAATAGAAGGTTTTTGCAAAAACAAGGCCATTGTCTTGAATCCTTATTCAGACAAAAATAAGGACTCACAGAGTAAGAAGAATGAAATAGTAAAAGGGAAAGAGAAAGTTAAACCCAAATCGTTTAGCTTCAAAAAATAGATTGTTGATGAGGAAACAGAGTGGGAAAGCACTGAAAGTTATGAGGAGGAGAGTATGGAGGAAGAGGAAGGAATAGAAAGTGGGGATTACAACTCTAACAAAGAAGGAGAAGATAAAAGTAAGAATGAGAAAGAAGGGGACACTATAGAGGGAAAAACTGAAAAGAATAACTATGATCTTGAGGAAAATCAGCAAGTGCTAGAGGAAACTGAAAAAGATATGGATGTTTTATTTGAGGATCCTGCTTCAAAAACAAAGAAGGAACATCTAGTTTAGGATGCCTATCATGCAATAGAAACTAGAGAACAAGTAAAGGATGATCTTATCCATAATGAAAGCCCTATTGAAACTAAGGAACAGAAAAAAATGGAAAGGGAGGATTATACGGAAAAGGATGAAGACAATCCAAAAGAGAATGCAGAAGATTTAAGTGATGTAGGGCAGAATTATAGGAGGCATCCCTTTATGAATTTGGCCAAATACAAAGTAGATGCTATCCTTCAAGTTGACTCATGGATGTATAAGGAGATAATGGGCCTAAATAAGAAAATGCAAATATTGGAACGTAATCAGGAAGTAGATTGGAATAAAATCAACAATCTGGAAATGCAGATGAGGGATATACCTGTCAAACTTAAAGACTATGAGAACAATCTAAGGGGGCTCATTAAGGAAAGTAGAATGAAGATGGAGGAGGTAAATTCTAGCTTATGTGCAGCCACTGTGAACATTGGAAAATGAGCAAATGAGGAAATTAAATCCTTGGAGGGGCCTAGCAAGAGAACCAGACAGAGCTCAAGGAAGAAAGCAATGCAAGAGGTTGCTACGTCAGCAGCTATATCTATACAAGACACTACTGTGATTGGAAAGGAAGCAGTGAAGATGATTTTGGAATTAGAAGAATAGGATCTTTGAGTTCTTACAGTCCTAGTCCCTTTAGTTGGATGTTATAACTGGTTCCATTTTCTGGTTCTTTGTTTTCTTTTCACACTAGAGTTTCTAGGTCTCTGTAAAACCTGGGGTCTGTCTTTTGATGATATTGTATTGTGGTTTCAGGTCCCTATAAAACCTATTTTTGATACTGCTTAGCAGTAGGTGATAGGTTTCACCTGTGGATGTTATTGTTATATCCTTTTTCCTTTGTTTTAGGATTTTGGGGTCCCTTCAAAACCTATTTTTACCTTAATCTAAAACTTTCTCATTTTAATTGTAATAGTTGTGCACGGATGATAGAGAGTAATATAATATGTAGGCATGGGGTGACATGAAAGGGACCCTCCACCTTAATTTTTCATCCTCTTCCACATGGAAGTGGTTTCAAGAATTGAATCCCTATATTTTTCCTAAAATAGTATAGTTTCCTAAGAGATGTTAATTTAGTCCTTTTGACCCTTATGAGATCCTAAAAGTCATAAGACTTTTTGATTCCAAAAATAACCCACCATATTTTTATACCCTCTCTAGTATGAAATTAATTTTAAAATATGAAACTAAAAATAATTTTTTTCTTCTTAACTTAGATATTAAGATTCATCAATGGTGTTGGGGGAGCTTGAATCTGCCAATCATCATTATAAACCTTGAGAGATTGATACCTCCTTGAGGGTTTCCAAGAAGATGGATACCTATAAAATAAATTCAAGCAACTTTGTATCAAGATAGAAATTTAAAAATGTAATAAAATAAAATATGTCAAAATATTAGATTCCCCATTAGTGGTGGTTGTTAAAGGGTGAGGAAGGTGGAGAGGGATTACTATGGATAAATCATCTTCAAAACCCTCTTTTACCAAATCTGAATTGTTAAACTCAAAAACTAAAATTCAATCATTAGATTAGAATAGGTATAAGAAACCCTAGGAATCCTTATGGAATTTAATATTAATCTACACTTCCATAAGGATTCTTAGGGTTTCCTCTACCTATTCTAATCTAACGATTGAAATAGTTGAGATGAAATGCTCCATCCTCAAAGAGGTAAACAAATATATTTTTAGAAACTTTTTGAGGTCATATGAAGACTATAAAATATTTTTGTAACCATTTTCTTAAAATAAAAAATCAACTTGAAAATAGAATAAAGTTTCAATTTAAGGTGTGAATTGGACCCTATGATTGGCTAAAATTGCATGGGATCCCATTTGATACCCATTAAGAGTGAGGAAAATTGTTTAAGTTTGTGATTGTTTAAACCCACCTTATTTTATCTAAGTGTTTAGATAGTACCTTGGTGTAATGGGGCATATTAGGTCTATGTAGTTAGTTTTATGGTAGTTTAATCCCTATAGGCCTATTAGAGAAAGTGGGCCAACATGGTTGTGTAGCAAACCTACATTCACTTACACATTTAAATGCATGTCCATTTGGGCATGTGTGTTTTTAAATGCATTTTGCATCTCATGCCCTAAAGTTATTATATTGTTGGTGGTTGGGTGTGTATAATAAGAATTACACATTCTTAAAAAAATGGTAGGTTTCATGTGTATTTCATCATGTAAAATTTTGAGCATGTCATTATGGTATCAAAGCATGATTTAAACACCATGAGATCTTTGGATTTTAGTTTGGTACCAATTCTACCATAGTGAGATAATTCATGTAGTTAATTGTGAATCATGTCTCACTAAGGATGACACCATAGTACATTAGAAGAGTTTATTATGACCATGATTGACATGGGACCATGAACTCTTAAGGCTAAGTAGTAGATGCTTGATGACTACTCAATGGTATTTAATATGGTCAAAGATATATCTATATATTTAATTTCATGTGAGATGTTCCTCCATGCATGGATTTTTAAAACACTCACCCATTAGGTTAGAGATAGGAGATTCTCACCAGAGACCTCTAAATATTATATCCTTTGATTTGATATATTTTATTATTATCCTTAGTCAAGAGGCTCGACACTTAAGCTTGGATTATTTTTTTGGCATTCATAGCTTAGATACCCATGTCAGGACTTATTGGACATTTACCCCATCTATAAGAGTGGTTGAGATATGTTGAAGGTTGGGAGCAAAATGTCTATCATGGTGTTGAAAGGATAAGATGTTCATGAGGGCCAAGTGATCATTAACTCATGAGTGAGTTTTTGTGTGCTAGGCTAATGTGACTTCCCCATCACCTTAGGCATTCACTTCATACATTTGATGATTTCATATAAATTTCTTAGGATTTATTGACCTTTGTTATTTATACCAAGAGAATTAGTTATAGTTACACCTTAAAGTGTCATATAGACTTAGGGTTGAGATATGACTTTTTAGGTTCATTGGCCACTCCTTATCAAAAAATGCATAACCACTCAAGTGGAATGTGATATATGATTATTTTATGTTTAAATCACCATGTTTAATGATTTTTAGAATGAATCAAGATGTATTCTTAGTGATTCTATCACATCCCTTTTAGTTCCCAAATATTACCTTAAAACTAATTCTAAAGAAAGTTTTAGTTTAGTCCTTATATAGGTTGAAAGGCTTATCTTGGTAGACTATAGAGGGTTATAGTGACCTTAGATACATGATAATTATATGAAAAGGACCAAGAGCCTCATTCTATTATGCATGGGTTTTTTATTGAAACTTAGCCATATACGTATGAGTGTTGTGTGATTTGTTAATCACCTTGTGTCATAGACCAATGATTCCACTGAGAAGGTCATGTTATGGAACCTCATGGGTATCACTTTTTTCACTTCTCCTCATGGTGAATGACCTATGTCTTATTTTATTAAGTTATGCCTTGTTGGTAACCATAATATGGAGTGACTTTCCATTTGAATTTGTCATTAGTGATGGTTGGATAGGAACATGTTATCCTTTATGGATTTAACAATGAACAATTATGCTTATTGAGTTCATTAAGTTAAGATGATGTGATAAATGTGAAATTTTATCTTGTAATATTTACCCTTAATACCCAAGAAATATAGATCCAATTTGGATGTTAATATACAAAATTTATGGTCATAAACCCTTTTAGGTTATGACCCCATTTATTGGAGTAATAAATATTGATAATAACTTGTGCTCAATCAACCAGTGCTTTAGATAAAACCTTGTTGCTAATGATCATCAAGAGGGGTAGTTTATTACTCATTATTTATGATTATTGAGTGTACCTTCTTACTTATAGAGGACATTTCTATGACCAATGTGTATAAGATATAATGATTTCCTTTGATAATATTGAGTCTCTTCATCATCTACTATTCAAGGATCATTATGTCATGGAGGTGATGCTCAATTGAATGGGTTTCCTATGAGCTATGATAGCACTAATGATAGGGAAGTTTCTTTAAAATCTATAATTAACTTTAACCCCTAAGTGGTTATAGCCTCTATACACTTAAATTGTTCATGATAGAATTATGATATCAATTTTATAGCATATATGCTCATTGCCTAGAGCATGTGGTTTAGTTTGGATTGTCACATCCAATCTATTATTTATTTTGACCTTTTTATAAGTGACCATTTCTCTTTCATGTTGACCATTTATTAATTCATATAGTATATTTTTTAAAAATACATGTAGAATATAGTGGCATGGGGTACCTTCTTGGACGTGTGTATTTGGACTAGAGAGCCTTTTTTTATAACAATACCACACCCTTGCAAGGTTTTTGAGATTAGTTACATCCTTGTGTATATATTTATAAGGATTGCATTTGTTGTAAATCCATGATTCTTGTTGGTTTGTTTTCCTAAGAGGATGGATTATAGAGTGGTGTTATTTTCATATTTACCTAGGAGTGTCACTTTTACCTTGATTCCTTATGTGGTGTCTTTCCCTTTTCTTTGAGAGGTTATCATCAATTGATTTTTTCCATAAAATTCTCAAGTGAATGTGATTGTAGGATGGACTTTGTGCTATTGAATGGGATGAATTTTAAGCCATTATATCATATGAAAAACACAAGCCTTAAAATTATTGGATGCCTTTTTAGAACCATTTTGAGAGGAGGATTGTTAGTATGATTATGTGACCTTTGGGATTAATTTTACCCTTCATATAATTAAAATTTTATTCCTTAAACCCACTATGATTGATTTTGTGCTTCTTATTGGTTTGCTTATTACCCAGTGTACTTCATGATTTTTAGGAATGAATATCTTACAAACCTCTCAAACACTTTAGATCAAACATCCTTGATGATGGTTATATCATTTGTGTTATATTAAATTCATAAATTCCATGTGTATATGTATATTAGGTGGTTTTCAAGCATAAAATGAAACCTAGCTAGGAAAGCATGTTCTTTTTGGGTAGAGATATAGTGCCTTGGGCACATTACTTATGGTAGAGGGGATGTTGTAACACCCCTTAGATAATGATACCACCTTGAATGGTGGGAATTATCCTCATAGTGGAGGAATGTAATATGTGACATTAGTGGATTCTACCATGTTAATATTAATATGTTGTAGATTGATATTTTGTCTATCCCTTTGGCATTTAGGAATAGATTTTATTAGTTAACACATAACTAACCTTGACATTATTTTATATTATTTCATTATCAAGTGATAATAACATAATTCCTTTGAGTGGATTTATATTTTATTTGATGATAAATTAAGTGTTTTTTAAGATCGAATCCATAGACATTTTGTATTGATTTGCCTATATTAGTTACCTTTGGAAATGTAGAGTTTTATGCTTCCTATTGACTAGAGAAGTTGTGTAGCAAGATTCACATGATGCCTCTATGTCTTTTAACATTTTATCCTATTGGAGGAAATATGTTTTGAAATTTGAAATTTTCATTTAGGTAAGTGTGTGGTAAAATTAGAAACTCAGAGTTGTTATTCATATTTCATACCATATAAAGGTATTAAAGATTTATGTTTCTAAATTTTTGATACTTTAGCTCTCTACTCCCCACTTAGTGGCCTTCTAAAACCACATTGTTCAATATAATTATATTTTATATTGTGAATCTTTCCACTTGATGTGGCATACTTGTAATTACTTTAATTATTGATTAAGACTTCTAAGTTGATTTAGAATCATATTTTTATGGTTTTCCTTGTTATGGTATTTGACTTTGTTTAGCCATTTATTATTTCAAAATTTTATTGATATTTTGAGCTCCTAATTTTTTATCTTATCTTTAGTTTTGATCGGATTCAACTATTTATCCATTTTTCACGTTTAATAGCCTTTGTATTCAATTAGATTTCTAGATTTTTTCATTTATTCCCTTTTGAGATTGATTTATGATTCTTAATTGATTTAACTTTGATCCTTTATTGGATTGGCAATTTTTTCCCTTGTTAAGTGTGTTGTTTTGATGAACCATATTTTGGTACCTTTTTTCTTATGTGGGTGAGAATCACCTTATTAATATTGGCTTATGGGAAAAGATAAGAACATGTGGATTGAATGTTTGATCAAGTTGGAAAATATTATTTCATATTATTTTTTCTTGGAATTTTATGAGGATGGTGTCATTTAGCATTCTTTATGTTGTTGATAGAATATGTTTCCTCATAATTCAATACATGATGGATATGATTTGTGTTATGATTTTGGATAAACTTGATATGGATGGTTTGATTAGAGTTTTAAATCTTGACTAATGTCTAAATTCATCCTAATGAATTATTTGATTAAGGTTTAAGCATCAGGTTTAACATCTAAATTTCCTCATAATAGAGTCTTTTATTAGGGTTTAGGCATTATTATTATGTCCTAAGTCCTCATAATGGATTGGGGTTTGGGATTCAAGATGAGTGTCCAAAATACTCCTAATGGTTTGAGTGGTTTTGGTTTTGGAACTAGGATGAGTGTCTAAAGTCATTACAATGGTTTAAATAATTAGGTTTTTGGCATCAAGACAAGTTCCCAAAGTCCTCCTAATTGATTGAGTGAAGTTTTTTGGAATCGTTGATAAGTAAATTTACAAATTCATCCTTTTCTAATCCAATTGATTGAAAATCATATTTCTTGTTTATATAGTGAATTATGAACTCTTAATATGTTAAATGATCTCTTATTGTTAATATTATGGGTTCTTTGTTCTCATAATTTTTTATTCATTATCAACATAGTGAAAATGGGATAATAAAGAAACTAATATTCTCTTGGTCCTCTAATATAAATAGTAGTTTTTTAACTCATACTTTTACATGACACTTGAGAAATTGTTATACATGATATAAGATGTTAAATGATCTCTTATTGTTAATATTATGGGTTTTTCATGCTTGTAATTTTGTATTCATGGTTAGCATAGTAAAAATGGGACTATAAGGAAATTAATATGTTCTTGGTCCTCTAAGATAAATATAAAATATAATAATAAATCTTTAACTTATACTTGTACATAACATTTGATAAATTCTTATACATGTTATTACCATCAATTGATAACTAACTACAACCAAATAATTATTCATTATATGTTCTCATATCTTAGAAACTAAAGATTGATAAAATAGACTTAAAATCATGCCTTTGAGAATGAATCACCTTTGGTGGAGTTGATATATCTTAATTCATGGCTATTTTAATGTATTTATTATTGCACTTTATGATTTGTTAGTTGAGATCTTATATAATTTTCTTAGAGAGACCTTTGAGTTGAGTCATCAATATTTTTATAGGTTATTATAACATCTTTGAAACTATACTTCTAAAATTTTAGTGACTTATAAAAGGAATTATAATAATGAGATGGGAATGTAAGACCTAATTTCTATCTTTCATATTTAAATTATGTTTTTTAGTATTCTAACATTGATATCATGTTGTTTAATAAAATAGATACTTAGACAATGATAATTAATTCACATTATTTTTTGAGCTAATGTGATTCTTGTGATTGTTTTATGTATGCATTACATGTTTTTACATGTTCCTTGAGGTTTTTTCAAGTTCAATTACTTCATCTATCCTAATATATGTAAAGTTTATGTGTGCCATATGTGCATGACTATAGGTGGCTAAATGAGGGATATTATACTATATTGGTCATGTATTTTACCATTCATTAGATGTGTTGTGTACCTACCTAACATCTATAGTATTCTTTTAATAAATATGTTATATTTAATGTTTCAAATCACACTCCATGAACCATCATTAGGATGAAAGAACAAAATTAATTAGATTGTAGACTTAGGTTCTTATTTAAATATGTTATAAATGAAGTTCATTGATGTTTGGTAGATGGTAAAATTAATATTAAATAGGTATATTAATTAAAATTTTGTTGATAAGATAAGGGATATAAAAAAATTGTCTAATTCTATATGTTGTAGTTAATAAACCTAAAACAACTACCCTTAAAGGATAATAAAAAATGCCATATTACATAAATGAAGAGAAATTAAAAAGTATTTTATCAATATTTATTTGGAAAAATAAGCAAAAATTTGTACATTAATTATGACAATGCCAAAAAAAATTAAAAATGTTACTAAGAGAAAAAAAGAATATTAAAAATTAATGAATAAGAGAAGAGAAAGATAACCTTTTTTATTTTTAATATCCTTTTTTATCTTAACAATATTTTTATAATTATTTGGAATTGTCATAGTTAATATACAACTTCTTGCTTCTTTTTCCAAATAAATATATATAATAAAATATTTTTTAAATGCTATTCATTTTTATAATTTGGGATTTTTAGTAGTCTTTAAGGATAGTTTTTTAATTTTATTAACTACAACATATAAAATTAAACCAAATTTTTATCTCCCTTATTTTCTTAATAGGTTTTTAATTAATCTACCTCTTTAACATTATTTTTCCATCTACCTAACATCAATGCACTTCATTGGTAACATCTTTAAATAAGAACCTAAAGTTATGATCCAATTCATTTCATTCTCTCATCCTAATAATGGTTCATGGAGTGTGATATGAAATGTTGATTAATAATATTACATGAATTTTTCCATAATTTTTTATCAAATATGTTATGGACTATGTAAATATTATCTTTTAAACATGTTCTAGTCACTTGTTTTAATTTTGGTAATTCTAGGCCAAATAACACTATTCATACCCTATTACCCATACCTTAGATATTTCTTAAACACTCTGAAAGGTCATATGGATGGAAAGAGAGTCAACATGATGTCACCACTTTAAAACTTGAATGGATTTGAAAATCCAATTTTAGGGGGTCACATAAAGTGATTTTTATATTTTTTTGTTGTAATTATATGCTTTTGAATAAAAGGGATGTATGGGAGTCTTTATAGGATCCAAAAAATACTTTTAGGGTGGCCAATGTGATCATTAATTACATTGAAAGGGGAATAATTTATTAATTATGGATGACACATACTTGTTCTCATGTCATAAAATAAAGAGCATGGGTCCTGTAAGAGAAGTAAATTGAATAATTTTATGAGAGGTAAAAGCATGGGAAGGTAAAATTTCACCTTCCCATTGGCCAAAGATTGAGGGATTTATCTATAATTAAATGGGAATTCACCCTTTTTCATTAATTATGGCCATTTTTAAAATGGATTTGGAGCTTAAAGCATGGATAAACTACAAGGGGACCTTGGGAGATGGAGACTAGTATGGAGCTAAGTTATAAAGGATTTATATATGATAAAAAAATGGATAACTTGAGGTAGGAGGTATTTTTAAACCATATTATTCAATGTTTTACTTTTAAAATAATCCCTTGTTATTTCCTTTAAAGGCATGTTGGCTTGCAATCCTCCTTTTAATTTTTATATGTTTTGGGAATAAGGCCATGTATTTTTTTATCCTATAAGGGTTGCTTGTGACGTTTTTCCTCCCATTTTATATATTTTTAATCTCATTTTTTAGTTTTAAAATTTTGAATTTATACTATCTACATGAAGTTGAGTTATTATGGTAGGATGGTAAAGGGTGAGTGATTTTCCACAAGCCATCCTCATTTTATTCCTTTGAAGTTTATTGTTAAAACATGCCAAAAATAGTTATATGTATTATTTTGAAATCTATTTGAGATGCCCCATTTAGAGTTATTTTCCTTTCTTGACATGTATGTATTTTGTAAAATGTAGGAGGTATTTATTTTCCCACAGGATGAGGCATTAAATTAGAGGCTTTTATTAATATACTTTTCCTTCAAATGTACCAAACCTTATTTTGTAACGTAGAGAACTTAAATTTTAATATATGTATCTAGATTTTATATTCCTTGGATAGGGGGTGTCTAGGGTAGTTTCATAATGATTTTAATAGGATGAGAGGAAAACACTACCTCACCTTATCTTTGTGGTTATCAAGAAATTGTTTTATTATTTGGAACTATAAAATACATGTAAAAAAATCTAATATTTTAGATTTTTATTGTTTTAATCCTTTTAACACTTAAAATATTAATTATAAGTCTTTTAATTATTTTTATGTGAAGAACAAAATTAAATTTGTAATAAGCGTTTAATTTAAGTGTGAAGATTATCTCTCTTTTTCACTCTCTTGATGACAAATTTTAATGGATTATGAGTTAAAATAATTATTATTTATGAAAATAAAGTTGTATTTATGTTCTTGATATCTTAAAATACATATTCTATTATGTATAATAAAAGACTACTTTGTAGTTTGCTTGAAAATTTATAAAACCCATTGTAGAGCTTAAGGCATTAAAGAGGGATTTTGGTTTTAGAAATTTTATGAATATTAAAAACTACTTAAACCTCCAAAAATAATTTATTTATAAACAAAACTCTGCCATTAATCCACATAATTTCATAGAGTCATTTTTTGATCCACAGTTAAAAAGTTATGATTTTTTCAAGTTGAAAATACTATTCTTTTAAGTTGAAAAAAACCTAAGTTCAAGAAATTTTTAGATGATTATAAGGAGGCATAATTGGGATTGGAATAATTTTATATTAAAATATACAATTTTATGACCCTGTATAAATGTTTTTCATATCTTTTTAAGCAATGAGGTGCTTGTTATTAATTTTCATAAAATGAACTATGTGGGATAACTTATTACACAAACCCTTGAAAATTAATGGAAATGACATCTTACCTATAGATTAGGTCATAGATAATCTAAGGTCCCCCATATGACCATGTTTTTTGGTTTAAATCCCTATGGCACTGATGATTGGTTTTGTCACAATCTGACTATGGTAATATCAAGTTCCTATCAACTCATGTTATTGGTGAGTATAGGTTTGGGCGATAAGAGATATGTGTGGTAAATATTGACATTGATCACAAATTTTAAATACTTTTTAAATCTAAATATGTAGTATTTCAAAATTTGATCTATATATTTGCTATTTTAATATTTTAATATTTTGAATGTTCTATACTATAGTTTTTCCTCTATGTAAAACATTTCAAACTAGAAATTTATCCTTTTAATTGCACTAATTATGTACAGATGATAGAGACTAATTGTGGGGTGAATTGAAATTGAAATCCCCTTAATTTTTCATCCTATTTCACATGGAAATTTTTTTAGGATCCTAAACTTTATATTTTTTTAAAATGACATTTTTCTAAGAGATGTTAATTTAGACCTTTTAACCCTTATGAAATCCTTGAAGCCCTAACACATGTTAATCCCAAAAGGAACCCCTCATCTTTTTATACCCTCTATAACTTTAAACTAATTTTCAAATTTGAAACTAAAAATAAAATAATGTTTTCTTAAACTAGAAATTGGTGACCATTAATGATTATGGGGGAGCTTGATGCTCCTATTCACTATTTCACAAATTGTGAGAGCCTAAGACATCCTAGAGGATTTTTGAGAATATGTGTACCTAAAAATTCAACCCAAAAAACTTTGTATCTATATATGAATGGAAAAATGGAAAAGAAATAAAATAAAATATGTCAAAAGTTTGGAGGCCACATTAATGGTAATCATCTAGGGTTAAGGAAGGTGGAGAGGGAAGAATATAGACAGTTAATCTTCCAAACCCTCCTTCCTCTTTACCAAATCTAAATTTTCCAACTTGAAAAGTTAAATCAATAACTTTTTTAATTCAATAAGAATTTATTGGATTTCCTCTACATTTTATAATGTGACTATTGAGATAAAATAAATCTAACAATTGAAATGGAATATTCCATCCTCAAGGAGATGATAAAAATATATTTTAGACACTTTTTTAGGTTATATGAGGACTATAAGATATATTTTTAAACTCTTTCCATAAAAGGTAACTCAACTTAAAAATAAAATTTAGTGACTTAATATGTGAATGAAACTCATGATTGGCCAAAATTTCCTAGTATCTCATTTGAACCTCATTAAGAGTTAGGATGAATTTTTCAAGATTATGGTTTCTTGAACTCACCTTTTTTTTATTTGAGTGTTTATATTGGGCCTTGAAGTTGTGGCTCTTTTCAATTTCACGTAACCATTTTAACACTAGTTAAATATTTGAATGTCTATTAAATCAAGTGGGCCAACATGGTTGTGTAGTGACCTTGAGATCACTTTTGATTTTTAAATCCATGCATGTTCATGTATGTGTATTTATTTTGTCATGTTTTACATCTCATGAGATGAATTGATTATCCTTTTTTAGTTTTTTTTTAAAATATGCATTACACATTCTCAAAATAAATAGCTTATTTTTGTGTGGATTTCATTGACTATAAAAATAAACTACCCAATTAGTATGATGTGGTCTAATCACTATACATAAAACCCCACCAAGAGATTATCACTAATTAGGTACCCACTTGGTTTATTGATAATGTTCATTAAATTTTTAACTTAAGGTCTACATACTCTGGTAAGGTATCAAAATTGTATATGCACACTATACTCTTTGAAATACTAAGGTACTAATGGTTACTTATAGGAAACACACTTTTAATAAATGTAAATGGCATGAGGTAAACACATTTTCATGAAATGTAAACTTCATAAAGTAAAAGTGCATAAAAGATATCAATATTTTTTATAAGTTTCTTATACTTTAAACTAAATATATGTTATCAATCACATATATGAATAATTTATCTCAATGATATAAAATATAGAAACTAAAATACACAAACACAAAGCTAGAGTGTAAACATCACAAAATTTAAAGATATACTTAATAGATGGGATTTTCATAGAAACTCCTCTCAAGTGGGCCCTTTTTAGATGGACTTGTACTTAAATCCCTTAATTATGAATATCTTAGCTCAAGTCACTTCAATTGCATTGATTAATTATATAGAAATAAAATGATTTATATATAAAAATATAAATATTACAATAGATCTATTACTTTTCATTCACTATCTTTCTTTTATATGTTAATTATCACCTAAAATTCCTCTCCTTAATAAAGGAGGTAGGTGATTATTTTTTAAACAAAGACACGATGATTTTTAACCATAATAACTCATATTCCATAAAGTGGATAGAGACAATAAGGAAATTATAATGGTTAGAACCAAATGGTCATACTATGTAATAATGAAAACATGGTCTAATGGAGTTCCCATATAGTTATAATAAATTTTGTTCATATTTCATGACTGTTTGAGTCCATTGAATGAGCTACAAGATGGTTGGATATGACCATTGGAATTTTTATTATGTTACATAAAATTTCCACCTATAGTTATTATTGTTTATGGTCTCAACTAGTTTTTATGTGTGCCCAGGGCTAATAGTTGTAGGTGGTTCCTAGTTATTGTGGGCACTTTGTCTCCAAAGTCTATCCAATACTAAAGTTACAAAAAGTATATTTTCCATTATAATTTATCCATGAAAATATCAAACCATTAAAATACATTATAAAAAGTAGAAATATCATATAAAAATCAATACTTACTTTGTATGTAGATGTATATATACACATTACACCTACACATAAGTATATTGTGAGTCTTATAAATGGAAAATATGATAAAAAGAACAATTTGGAAAAGAATTGCATAGGCATATGAGACTATTTATGAGTCTCATCGTACCCATAAACTAAAATTTTTGCATGTCTCTTATGTATACATAATCAAATTAGGAAGATATAAAATAAGTATACATAATGTGGGAACACATATTTATGAAGTCAGATGGAATTTCATCCCCTATTTTTTATTATATAAGGTATATTTTTTTCTATTATAAAGTTTTCCATTTATTTTATCTTTTTGATCATGGATTGGGTCTATAGACACCTAAATTCTACCATATTTAGTGTCATAATTAACTTTTATCAATATTAACACACTAACTCAACCACCACCCTAAATTCTAATTATTTCATAAATCCCACTAATATTTTTATTTGATCATGTAAATTATAGGTTTTATAGGTATCTTAAACTTGTAAAGTTCAATAGATATACAATATAGACCCAAAAATATAAAATAGAGACATAGTCCCTTTGAGTAATCTAATAGAAAAAGACTTTAATAAAAACTAGATAATATAAATGAACACAATAAAAACCTAATAAAAAATATCATAAACACTCCTTAGAGCCTTCTTGATCTTCCATGATTACTACTTCATACATGTCTTTATGTTCCTTAAGTTTAGTCTTCATGATTCTTCTCCTAGTGTGATTGTTTGATCCTTCCACAATATACTCTTTTTGCATGATTATCGTGGCCTTCTTTCTTTAGGGTATATTTTATCATTCTTTGTTTTTCACATTGACATTTATTTTCTTCATTTTCATAATGATTTTAGAGGGAGTTTTAGCATCAGTATAAGTATCCCCTTTGGCTTCCTTTACCTTTTTTATTGGTGTGGCTTATGCACCTATAGCTCGATATCTACCTTCCTCTAGTTTGAGGTTATTCTAGGCCACCTTCATCTTATTTTATTCAACCTTTATGGCATTCCAATACTCCATTAAAGTGACCATTTTTCATCCCATTTTCTACAATTCACTTTAGAATTCCTATAGGTTCATCCTATTTCCCTTAGGTAGGTCCCTAATTTCCATGCTAACCTATTCTTATTTACTTCAGTAACCCTTAGGACTCAGATTTCAATCTTGGGTTTAGTTATCTTCCCCTCATGGTATGGGATAGACTGTACCTTTCACATCCATTTTTTTCCTTCCATCTATCATGGTTTAAAATGGGGAATCCTATGGGGGATAGGGCGAGAGATTATAGGATTATTATGTCTACCCACACTATATTCAATTATTTTTTAGAGTCTTGATCAAAATTTAATTCATTATTATCCTCAACTATATATACCACAATCCCATGTAGGTACCTCATGAGGAGGAATATAAGGCCTTGGAAAATTATTTCATTGGTGGAATTGGATTGAAAGGATAGATTAGTGATTTGAAGGGACATGAGCAAAAAGTATGGAAGACTAATTTTGTGACCCTTGAAATTATTTAAAAGAAGAAAATGGTATGAAAATATGAGAATAATCTTACACTCAAATGTTATATATTTCATTATTTTTAATTAGGCATCCAACCAATGCCTTGGTAAGTTTTTCCTTGAAAAGCCTTTATTCTTTATTTTGAGGCCAATGTTTGTCTTGAAGAATATCTACATGAGCTTAAAATTATTTCACTTGTATTTAAAGTCCTTTTTGCCTTCAAAATACATATTATTAACCTCCCATATCAATAACTTAGATGCATCAATCCTTAACCCTCTAAAATTCACCTTTTATTGGCTTCATTTGAGGGTAAAATCCTTGGCAAGATTTTCATCATGTCACACAATTCTCATCATACATTTTGTGAGACATCCCTTCTTAAACTTATGTCACACCTTCAAATATCCTTGTGCCTTAACAAAAATATGGGATCAATCCTATCCCTATCTCCACCCATGGCCTTGACATCCTTCTTGGTTGAATTCTAGTCTAGTTTGTAGAGACTCAATGTAAATACCTAATGGTTACTAGCTACTCAGATCTTTTGATAAGTGAAATCATAATTACACTTGGTTTTATGAAAATAAGTATTATATATTGGCATATCTCTCATGTGTGATCTAGTACTTTGTGGTATTAATGAAATACTTTAACTTATTTTTTAGAAAGTGGGAAATGTGGATGGTAGGCTATTAATCTAATGCTATGAGATTAAGTCTATATTAAGTATTACTAAGTTGGACAACCCATCTTCTATAGAGTTAAACTCTTAGTAAATATGGCATATATAAATTTTTTTTAAATAATTAATTATGCCTTTAGAATCCTTAATAAATTTCTTGATGATATGGGATGGGCACACCTTAACTAATAGGTCATTGAAGATGTTAAGGGAATCACCCTCGATGTCTATCTTATTGATCTTTAGTTGTGTATCGATATGAATGCAATAAATATATACATTAAGCTCCACCATTTCATTATTACGTGATCTTATAGGGCCTACATAAGTAGTGACATCAAACCAGTGTCATTCTTGATAACCCTACTACCCCATAACTTATCTGGGTTACCCTTGGTATCCTTGTATAAATTTAACTTCAACCAACCCCTAGGGGGATTAGGCCATTTTGTTAAATTTATAGTAGTTTTATACCTTGGATTTTGACTATAGGAATAATATTCCACTAGAAAGTATGGAATTTTTAGCCTCTGAAGCAATAATTTTTTTGATGGGGACATTAACCTTACATTTTATGAAATAGTACCACACAAGCTATATAAATTATTTTTGAGGTTCCATTTTTTATTCTCAAAGAGATGAAATTCTAATTTTTAAAATTTTCCAAAAGAAGTGGAGGAGATCCATCAACCACAAGAAGGATAGGGAAGGAAGTTTCCATGGAGGTTTCCATTACAAATGAGATCTAGGATAGAATTAGGTTTGGTTCAGGAAATATTAAATTTTTGAAGGAGGTCTAATATTTTAGATCCAAAAGAGCACTCCAAAAAGATATGCAAAAATAATTCCTCATTGGATTGGTAGATTATACACCTACTATGGATTTTCATGCCCAACTTTAATAGGTTATCCATGATCAAAACTTTATCCTAAGCTACCAGCCAAAAGAATATGTTGATCTTAAAGGTGAGTTGTTTGACCCATATATCTCTTTAGTAGGCCCAATCATCCTCCAATTCAAGGTTAAAAAGGTATCTTAATTTCATAATGTAATAACCATTATCTTTAGCTGATCAAATAGATAGTCATCTTTAGGGAAGATTGATATATGGATTTGTTGGAGTGTAGTGTTCAAAGTGTCAATTTCCTACATGAATTCTTTATTATCCAACTCTATGGTCAAAGTATTCCACTTTGTGATACCATTTACACTTGACCAATAATATTTGACCTTAGAGCCTATAGAAGCCTTGAGGATTCTTCTAATATCATTATAGGGAGTCTTAAATATAACTGTGATTAAGAAAGCTAAGGGTCATCCTCGAATTCAATTTTATCCCCATTATCAACCTTTCATCTACTACCTTTGCACAAGAGACTCTTACTTCTCAAGATGGCCTTCTAAAAGGTATACCATCATTATGTCCTTCCTCCCAAATAAGGTTGTCTTCTTTAATTCCCTTAAGATACTTTAATTTTATAATTTGGGCCTAATGGTTATCCTCAGTTATTACTTTCCATCCAAATTTTTCTATGAGAGCTTGGTTAATTTTTCTCCCATGAAACAAGAGGTAATTTGAATCTACCTTTTGATCCTCTCCATTGGAAACTACATTATTTTTTTTCTATTTTCTTCATTATTTTTTTTGGAATACGGAAGAGAGACATAAAATACACATGGATAATTTGAAGAGATATTTTGAAAAGTTAGAGTTTCCCTACCTAGGATAGAAGGATGCATTTACACCATACTAATTTCTTATGAATTCTATCCACCAGTAGGTTCTGGAGATTTGATTATGACCTTCCATCAAATAATGGAATTCTAAGATAAGAAGAGGGGAGATTGTTGGTTTGGTAGCCAAAAATGGAAAACAAATTATTATGAATACCAGTAGGGGTGTTTAAAAATAACAAGTATTTTTTCCATAATTAATGCATTATCTTGAAGCCCACTCATAATCCATGAGTTTTTTTAAAGGCCTTAGCTTCAGTGATTAAGGCTTATCCTAGTAAAAATGTGTCATATGTAAATTGTTCATGAGTTACAAGGATGGTATTTTAATAATTTTTAATACCTTTGATGGTAACTTATTCTATCTTAGCCTACAGGCTTCTAAAAAGGGTCTCCACTAACATGATGAAGAGATAGGGGGATAGGGTATCCCCATATTTGATCCCTATACTAGAAAAAAATAACCCTTTTGGGACACAATTAACTAGGATTGAAAACATGGGAGTGGAAAAGTAGCTATGTATCAGACCTCTAAAATTATATTTGAACCTAAAATTAGCCAGCACCTTGTCTAAGAATCTCCATGAGACCCTATCTTAGGTTTTGTTCATGTATAGCTTTAGGAACATACCATGTATAGTAGAATTTGAGAATGAGTGTATAGATTCATGGAAAATTATGATCCCATCAGCAATATACCTCCTAAACATGAAGACTCCTTGTTTCTCAATAATAAACCTCTGAAAAGGGGGTTAAATCCATGTGACTAGAGTTTTAGTACATATCTTGTAGAAAATGGAGCATATGTTGATAGGCCTAAAGTCCTTTAATTGGTTTTTTCCTAGTTGTTTTGGGATGAGAAGAGGGAAAGTGTTATTAAATTCTTTTATTATCATGCCAAAACTAAATAATTCACAAACAAGAGCTTTGACCTTCACATGGATGATGTCCCAAAACTATTTAAAAAATAGCAGAGGAAAGCCATCCAGACCTGAAGCCTTATTTACATCCATGGATAAAAATGTTGATTTGACCTATTCTAAAGATGGAGGATTAAAAATATCTAAATTATATAATTGAGATATGATCCTAGGGATATTATGTAATAACAAATCTTCTAGTTGATTGTCTATTATACCAATTTACTTTAGTAGATACTTAAATTGGATGATAATATTTTCATTGATCTCATCTTTAGCACTAAATTTCCTACCATCTTTAAGGATTAACTCAAAAATTCTATTTGTATTCCTATTTCTAAAATAAATTTAGTGAAATAATTTTATGTTCCTATCCCCTTCCTTTATCTAGAGGCATCTAGATTTTTACTTTCAAAATGATTCCTCCTTGGGTTCAAAGTTATGGTAAGCATTGAGGAGTTATTATCCAGAGTTGGCTAGGATTTCATTGGAACCATAGAAAGACATAAGTTATTAAAAATTCTAAAACTCCTCCTCTAAGGATTTATTTTTGATAAAGATATTTCCAAGTACCTCCTTTTTATATTCTTTGAGCTTGATATTAATGTGGTTGAGTTTCTTTGCCAACATCTACATATTTGATCCATAAATTAGTTCCTTCCACCAGTCCTTAATAGTCTCATTTAGGTTAGGGTGGTGTAGCCACATACTCTCAAATATCATAAAGCCTAATAATATCATGTTCATCACTTATTTGAATAATTTAATTAATAGATACTAATTAATTTATCATGTGCACATAATTCTACCAAAACTAATAAAATATGTAATTTTCAAGTCGCCAAACATCTTCCACATTTATCTCAACCAAGTGTTGAGTTATCTAACCATTTCCTTAACTTCATCAACCAATTTTTGAGTCATCATATAACCTTTCAACTAATTGGTGAGTCATCTAACTACCTTGACTTATTCATCAAAAAAATTCAACCACCAACTAACTTTTCTCCTATTTATCAATCACATGAGGAATTGGTATCTTCCACTTGGATGAAGACTCAAATTTGATCATTTAAAATTAACATAATCAAATAAATTTGTATTTTCCCCAACCATCCATATTTTCAATTTAAATATTATAAATTTTATTATCATCCATTGTCAACATCCATCTTAAAGTATTGAATTGCTATCACAGTTACCTTATAAATCCATCGTCAATCTATCAAATTATTATCAAAATTACCTTGTGAATACATTGAGAATGAACAATACTACTTCCTTACACTATTGATATTCACTTTGAATTTCAATTTTGAATTGAGAAACATCCACATACACACTTGTAAGAGTAAATTGAAATCAATCAAAGGATAAGGCATTCACTTTTATTGGTAAGATGGAAGGTAGTTTGTTTATTTTATCTTATTCTTTAATTAAAGCTCTATCTGAGGTTTTAAATTAGTCTTAGAATATGAAATTTTATTTTTCTTATTTTTAAATTTTATTTTATAGCTATCACATTATTGCATACTCAGTGGGATATTTCCCAAATCTTTTTCATCTTATATGCTTTTATTAGAGTTTTTGAATTATTTTTTAATGCCATTGGAGTGCATAATAACTTGATTTTGGTCTAGGAAGTTTTTTTATTATTTCAATTAGGTTTACAATTTTTATGTATGGTTTCTAAAAAATGGTGACTTTGTTATGGAGAATAATAGTTTTATTATGGATAAAAATGAAATCATTTCCAATTGCTTTATGGACTTTATTTCAAGTTTTATCTTTCTATTTTTAGTCCTTTCTACTTTTTTATCTTTCTATCATTAAGTTTTATAAAATAAATTATTGTTTCTATTTTCCATTCCTTATTTTCTTTCTTTTTTTATAATGGTGAAAACATGTAGAACTTCAATGAATTTTTTATTAAATTTGGTGAATTGTTATGAAATTCAATGAATTTATTATGAATTTAAGTAAATTTGTTAATTTTTGGTGATTTTTTTATGAAAATTGGTCATTTTGTTCTATTTTTTGGTATTATTTTTAGTTATATTTTTGTTTATTTATCTTTCTCATATGTTTTTGGCTAATTAACAAAAAAAATGTGTAGTAAATTTATTCTATTTAATAGTTAATTTATTCTATATTATTTGATTTTTCTATTTTAATCATCTTTCTTGCTTTGCTTTTTGTTAACTTATAGGTTTTCAAATTTCTAAATTCACTATATATAAACTACTAAGAGTTTTGTGTAGGACTACTAGCCAAAGACTTAATAAATATAAACCAAATTACAATTTTGTTTTCAATAATTTATTTCATTTGAAGTTTTTATTTAAATTGGTTAATTAATTAATTAGTTTCATTTTATTTTAAACTTGTTTATGTCATATCTAGACCAAGCATACTATGATCTTATTGGATATTTCATTGTTTCTTATGTTATTATTATTGTTTATCATCTGGAATAGGATTGGACTACATATTTTTTATCTGATTCATGTTTATTAATTTTTTTATGGCTTTATTTCATTAGTTGGTTATATCATTCCCATATGATTTTATTATTATTTTGATATACCTGTATTGTTCATGTCACTTCATGATTGTTGGTAAATAGCTCATGAATGAGCTAGGTCTATGCTGAGAAGGACCACCTAAATTTCATGCCCATCTTATATAATTAAACATAATTTAAAAGGTAATCATGTGATAGTAATGTGTCTAATAAGTCCTATGTTGTCAGTTTTATGACATCTTAGTCTATGTTTTTCTTGCATGAGATAATTTTATGTGTTTTGTAGCCATCATTGGCACATGGCCAATTATGTTGTTGTGAAGAGTTAAGGTTGTGAGAGGGAATACCATGGGTTTTTTCACTTTATTTCACATTAACTCTTATCTTTGTTATAAACCTTGTTGTAAGAAAAGAAAATGTTTTTGGAAACTTTGTTTTGGCCACTAAATTAGACTATTATGGGTTTCTAAAGTTTCAAAATGTTTTTTATGAATAAAATATCCTTGAAAAGGGTCATGGAGGATGTTACCATACAAATTACATTGCATGGGATTCATTAATCGTATTTTACATGATTAGGGTTTTGAAATGATTCAAACCATGACTTGGTATAAAATTTGGTATTTGAATGAGCCATCAATTTTGGTTCCTTAGTCAATTGATGGAAATGTTATAAAGGAACCTAGGGTTCCATGAGTTTCCATGCCCACATCACCATTGCATTAATGAACCTAGTTATTTTGGAAACCACGATATAATTATGGAGGAATGAATTTAGTATGGAATTAGTAAAGGAAGTGGAGAAGTAAAAATGAAGGTAGTAAAATAGAGAAGAGAGTCAAAAGAGAAGGAAAACAAGAAAAAAATATTAAGGAAAAATAGATAATAAGAAACTTGCAAGATCTTGGTGGGAAAATTAAGTTTTGAACCTTGCATTTTTATTATCTCATTTTTCATGTTAGAATGTTAGTAATAATGAATCGATTTCATGGTTTTTGTTTTGTCTTTCCATTTGAGTATTAACTTGATAGACCCTAGAATGTGGTTTTGAGTTCTAAATATTTTCTTGAATTAACAAGTCATTAGTTATTCTATATATACAAAGGGGGAACCCTAGCACATGACTATAAGTGTCCCTATTTTCATTATTTAGTTATGGTTATTAACTAAATGCATGGCATTGGACTTTTTAAAGTGGTTCATACTATTTTAAGGGATTTCAAGCTCATCTCAACCATATATGGCATATAGATAAGCTGATGAATCTTAGTCATGAACTTAGTTAATAGTTATGTGGGATTATTTATGTATTTTGTTATGAGTTGGGTTTTTTGTCACTATTTTTTGAGTCATAGTTTGGTGGATATGGTCTTAATTTTTCTCTTTTCATTTCATTTATTATATTTTTTTTACATGGCTTTTGAATGTTGCCTTGTAGCCCCAAACTGATGGTTTGGGTGGGTAGGGATATTTCCTACCTCATGGATGGGCTCATTAGGGCCATTTGCCTCTTTCATTTTATCTTAATTATAACTAAGAGGAAATGTCAATGATATTGGTCACTCTCTATCTTGTGCCAATGATTTATGGAGGCACATAGAGTTAAATTTATATGGTATCATTGCCAAGATTCTTCTATTTTTAATTTTATAGCTTAGTGTCATTGATAATCACATTGTTATGAATTGGTTTAGTTATAAAGGTCTAGTAAATTGAAGTTCTGATGATTTAATTTTAATATAATTAATGTTATGATTTATTATGTATTGTGGATCTTGTTCTAATCATTCTCTTCTATTGTAGATGCACTCAAATTTTAGTCTTTTACTATTTTAAATATGATCTTAGTGAATTATTATGCTTTCATTTGAATGCATATATTTTATACTTTGATTAACATATACTTATTATTATGTGTTTGTGAATCTCTATTTGATTTAGTCAAGTTCAAATATGCATGGATGAAAATCATGTTTTGATCAATTTGGAATGTTCTTATTCACTGTACTTGGTTGTAGGTGATGATAGTATTAAATTTTTGCATACAAGAAAATTTTATTTTTAAGTATATAATGTTATCATGTATTGAGTGGATTGATTTAGTAATGGTAATGTGAATTCAATGTGGCAATACACCTAATTTGTATTTTATTCAATAAGGTGAATTTATTTAGGGCTAGTTGATTAAATGTTGAATTATGTGGTCAGTGGATATAAAATTATTATATAATTTTAAGTATGTAATTGATTTATAATTATATTAGGTATTCATATTGTTTTGGTTTTATAATTTTATTGTAGTTCTTAATTGGTATTTATTCTTTAATGATTAACTATGGCATTCATTCGAAAGTTATAAATTATTTGGAATATTAATGATAGTCTCAAACTAGATTGCTTATAAATTATTTATTGTGTACCCTTTTTGGTTAATGAATGTTTAATTATAAATGAATAAATCATTGAGAAAATTTAGTTGATGATTAAATGATTTTGGTGGCAATTGGAATCTAAACCTAATTTTAATCCATTCAATGTAAGATTCCCACAAACTGTGGTAAGATAGCTACTTGGGATTAAGATAGTTTTGGTGAACTTTATTTTTATAATTATATATATATATATGATTGGAAATCACTTTTGACCAAAGATATGAACTAGTCCACGACATATTGGGGGCCCAAATCCCCAAGTGATTAACCACCAAAATACCACCAATGGCCACAACTGGCCTAACATGCATAATGATATTTGAACTTGGGTGTGACTTGAAATAACCAAGACACTTTACCAAATAACCCACATCTCATCAGTTTATTTTCATATTAAATATTAATGTTTTATGTGAAGTATAAATTTGGGTAATGAATTAAGGATGTTGTATCATAATTCATTATTTGAATGAAAAATTTAATCATATGTTCTTAGTTCAATAAATTAAATATGGATATGGAGTCAATTAATAATGGGAGGTCAATGACCCAAAACCTATTTAGTTAATAAACCTTTCCATGAGACTATGAGTGGGTTCATTTATTGATATTCAATAGTTTAGTTTTGATCAGGTATCCTTAATTCCTTGATAGTGTGAAATCACTTACCAAAGTTTAATTGTGAATGCATTATACTTTATAAGATGATATTAATAATAATTACCTAATAAAATGGTTATTAATGGTATTCTTGAAGCTATGTTTTAGTGTATTGATTTCCTTTTAGAGTAATGTTTTGTGAAATTGATTTACATTAGCTACTAAACAATTAACATTGCACACTAAACATGTGGAAATCTTTATCTTTAGGAATTTTTATTGATAAGGGTTGATTGACACCATTTATTTTTATAAAAGAGACATGTATCCTAATAAATTTAAAATGGGTCTCTATTTCTCATTTTAAATATTTGAGGATGTTCATTTATGCATGCATTTCTCTTAGTTGTATGAGGATAATTATCTAATTTAGGTTTAATCTATTCATTAATAATAATGTTGTAGTTAAAATTTTACCCCTTGGATATCTAATTAATCTCATGCTTATGGTGAAAATGATAAAGGTTATAAGTAGTATAATATATTTGAGAAATGTGTTACTATTATGGCCTAAGTGAATCATGACAATTCTTGTGCTTATATGTGAATAGATACATGTTGACTATCAAGTAAGGTGGGTCTAACCGATTTTACTTGAATATTACATTACCATGGTGTATCAACCTAGTGCCTAAATCATGAAATTGTTATAACTACCTTTAGTGTATAATGGTTGATTGTTGTAATTTGGGACTCACAACCCTAGAATGCAAAAATAAATGTAGTTTTATTTCTGGGTTCATGAGATTGGTATCATATCCTAGTCATTATAGTAGGTACCTATGGGAATCATGTGGGTAAAATATTTTTTGTATTTCTTAGGATGGGGAAGATAATATCCAATATAGATAATGCTAAAAAATAGTTCTACCAATGATAATGTCAGTAGGAATGTGGATCACAAAAATGTTGATCATCACATTTCCAATCACGATGTTAATATAGATATTAGAAACAATGACGTCAAAGGTAATAATGGTAATATGTATGTTGAATATGATCATGTTAAAATTAAAAATAATGTAGATGGTAATATTGGGTATAATGTTCTCCTAAATGATATTATGAGTGTGATTCATAACATCCATGTGAAAATATAATCTAGGCTAAATATTGGCAAACTTGGAAAATGTGAAAAAAAGAAATGAGTATGACAAAGTGCTGAGGGAATAAAATCTTAAGAAACATGATGTGGTGAATTCCGTAATTAAAGAGATTAATAAATCTCATCCACTTACCTATTTGGTTTAGAATAGGTGATGTTATTTAATCATAATTTGTGAATTTGTAAAAATACTTTACTTTTCATAAAATGGGTTTTAACATTAAGGCACACATGAGATTACTAGTTGGTTGGTGATGCAGCCTTGTGGTGGAACCAATTGTGTGTTCTCAAAGGATATCATCCCATGACTCTCTCCTAAGATAAAATTTAGAGTAAATTCAAGAACAATTACCTAAATGGGAATTATAAGTATTAGAAGATTACTAAATTTTAGCTACTAAAATAATGAACAATAATTTTTCTATAATATGCAAACGAGTTATTTAGTCTTTTGCATTATATGAACTACATGCATGATGAAGAAACCAACATAATTATGTATAATTTATTATTATAAGAGGTGTTAATTCATGATGTTAACATGACAAACCATCTCACTTTGGTTGTCACCATAGAATCTACCTATTATGGAGAGGAGAAATAAATATCTCACCAAAAATGAAAGACAAGAATATCAGAACATTAGGCTAACATCTAAGCCCAAGACTTATGTTCCTCTAAATATTAATATTTGTAATAAATATAAAACTAATAAAGGAATTTATAGGTACAACAGTAATTTTTTAAAATTTTATAACTCTAATATGGGTTCTAAACCTCAAAATTTTACAAGGTAGCTTGATGGAAAGCAAATTTAATAGGAAACCAACTCATGTGACCCTACCACTAGAGAAAAAAAATCCATTACCTCCATGAATATTTATGAAATTTTGTTAATGTAGTGATAATCACTACATTTATTGTTTCCCATAATTTAAGGTTAATCATCCTATGAATCATTAAGTTTATGTTATCATGGACAATAGGAATGTTGATTTCCAAGTAATTCTTATTAAAACCAAAGGTATAATTTTTTGGTTTTTCATTGTATATCCTCATTTATTCTAGAGCTACTAATATTTTAATTTCCACTTAAGTTTGTACTAAATGGAAAACAAAAATATTTGAGTTGAGAGAAGGGTAGAAGGTAGAGTTTGGCTCTAGCAAGAGGGTGGTTATTCTAAAATGTTTAGAACAAGCTAAATTAGATTTAGGGGTCTTTGAGACTCAATCAAATATGTTTTTATCACCCCTTAGATCTTATGACCTATTCACTACAACAACATCAAGTGAAGCTTGATTGTTTAGAAAAAAAGTGTAATGGCTTGATGACTGGGGTAACCTGATAGAACTCTAAGGCATAATAAATTTTATGGCTACAAAAATTCCATCAACATTGTAGCTAAAAAGATATATTATAAAAGGCTATAAATTATACATAGTGTAACTAAGTGATCTCTCTAAGGATAAAGAGACCATATTAATAAATGATCTTATGTTAAGGAAATTCAAAGACCTATTCCCTGAATAACTTCTAAGTTTGCCTCCACTGAGAGAGTTTGATTTTATATTTATACAATACCTAGATCAACATGGCATCTAAAAATACATAAAATATGAATATGGATAATTTGAGTGAAATAAAAATTTATCTATAAGAGATAATGGAATAAGGGTTGATTAGGTCAAGTTTCTCACCTTAGGGAGCCCTAGTAGTCTTCATTAAGAATAAATATGACACTTTGAGGCTTTGCATTAAATATAAGATGCTTAACAAGGTCACTATCATGAATAAGTTTCCCATTAAAAGAATTGATGATATTTTTAATCAAATAAAATGGGTTGTTATGTTCTCTAAAATTGATCTTAAACTAGGGGTATCACCAACTTTGTATCAAAGATGAATATGTGAATAATACAACATTTAAAACAAGTTATAGTCATTATAAGCTCATGTTTATTCCATTTAGCTTAACCAATGCTCTTTTAACCTTTATGAATTTGATGAACATTATTTTTAAGGATTTTATTGATCACTTCAGGCTAATTTTCATGGATGATATTTAGGTTTATGTTGATTATGATAAAGACCATGAATAACGCTTATGATTAGTCTTTAAAATGGTAAGGTAGAATAAGCTATTTGGTAAGTTATTTAAGAGATCATTTTTTTTTTAAAATGAGATTAATTACTTGGGACACATGATCTCAAGGGAAGATCTCTTGGTGAACCCTAAAAAATTAAAGTCATTAGAGAATGGCCAACTCCTAAAAGTGTGCACCAAGTGTGTAACTTCATGGGTTCATCAAGATATTATAGAAGGTTTGTAAAAAATGTTTATAGAATTTCTAACACTATAATTTCTTTAAAAAATAAAGGGAGAAAGTTTGTATGGTATCCTCAATGTGAGGAATCCTTCTTTAAGTTGAAAGAGTTGTTAACTTCAGCTCCAATCATTGTTATACTAGATCCCAATTAGAATTTAAAGATCTAGGTTATTGATTTTAAAGTGGGAATTGAAGATATTTTACATAATATAGTAAGGTTATTTCCTACGAGTCAATCTCAAAGTTCATGAGTATAACTATATAAATCATCATTTGGAATTGATTATTTTGGTGCATACTCTGAAACAATGGAAGTATTTCTTACTTGGAAAGCATTTTAAGGGTAAACCTTATCACCATAGTCTTGTGCATCTATTTTTTCAAGATGATCTAAATTTAAAACAATGAAGGTGGTTAGAATTTATCAAAAAAAAATTATATTGACATTGCATATGTCAAAGGTAAGGAAACAGAGTGGTTGATGCACCTAGGTGAAGGACATATTTGGTTGCAATATCATTATTGTAATCAAATTTTAATATTATTTTACTAAAATAGTAGAAAATAAATCTTGAATGAAATAAAATTATTGTTTAGCTAGCTAATGGACTTATCAAAAAGGCTACACATAATTATTCCTTAGAATCAAATATAATTCTAAGGTACCAATTCAAAAAATTATTCCAATTCTTAAAATATGAAGGAGAAAATATTGAATGAAGTGCATTCAACACCTCATTTCACTCACCTATGTGTCACCAAGATGACACATGAGCTAAAAATGTTCTATTTCTAGCTTGGATTGAAGAAGGATGGCATTGCATTAAAATGTATATAATGTTATAGTGTTAATTTTGATCACTACCATCTAGGATTCCTTTTATATCCTCACAATGTTTTGAAAGGAAAATGGGATGTAATCTTCATGGATTTAATTTCTATACTACCCAAATCTTGGGGCAAGCATGATACAATTCTAGTGGTGATTGATAAATTCACCAAATTTTCCTATTTCATTACTATAAATCTTATTAATGATGCCCCTAAACATACCAATAAGTTTTTGAAATATTGTGTTCACATTCATGGTATTCTTAAAGTCATTATATCCAATAGGGACAAATTATTTACTTATTAGTTTTGGTAAACATTGTTTTTTACTTTTAGGACAAATTTTAACTTCAATTCAACATACCATCCAAAACCTGATAGCCAAATTGAAAGCTTGAATAAATAGTGGAAGATATTTTGTGAATGATGTAATGGATCAATAGGCTAAATGGGAAGAGTACATATATTTATTTGGATTTGTATATAATGATACCTATCATTATCTTATAAAAATGACACATTTTTAAGCCTTGTATGGGCAAAGGTGTAAAACTCCCCTTGGTTGGGATAGTTTCAAAAATTATGTTATTGTTGGGACTAAAACTCTTCATGAGTATGATGAGAAAATGGCTATTATTAATCAATGTCTCAATGTTTCATATTATAGATAAAAGAGCTATGATGATCTAAAGAAATAACCAAGAGAATTTGAGGTGTGGGATAATTATTCCTATGACTTAGACCTCAAAATAGTTTATTAAATTTTGGTAAGGCAGCCAAATTATCTCCATAATATGTTGGTGTATTTGAAATGGTAGAGAAGATCAGTCATATTTCCTATTGTCTATATCTTCTTCACTAAATCTCAAAAATACATGATGTGTTTCATGTGGAATTATTACAAAAATATGTTTATGATCCTTGTGATGTTTTAGACTAGAATAATCTATAAATGGTAGAAGAGGAGATGATTTAGTTTGACACCATTAAGATCTTATTCCATAATAATGTTGTGTAGTCATATAAAATGTCCAAATTGGTAGTTTGAGTGTGGCTTGTGGCACCCCATACATAGGTCCTTTTTGCATGCTCTTATGACCCTTATAGGCACCTTTTTGTTTGTTACCAGTCATCCAAAACCTCCTAAACCCTAATTCCACCTTAGCTAGATAGTATTCCCTGTGTCAATCATGTTCCCCCAAGTCCTGAGCCTATATGATAGGAGCACCCCATTTGTACTATAGCAATAGGTACTAAAGTGTCCCATTTTTGGTGCTCTTATCCTTTTGCACTTTGGGACCCAATGGTCATTTTCATTTGGTCCTTATCCCTAATTAGGTCAGCCTAACATGAATACATCTAACCCATGACCAACTATTCCCTTTAAAATCCCACTCAAAGCTCATTTACAAGAGAGGTGACCAAACTTAAAAAGCAAGAAATAATACCAAAAAAACATTAAGGCAAACTTCCATATTCTCTATGCACAATCACCCAACATAGCTGAAAACATACTCAAATCCTCATACTAGTCCCTAGACACCTCAAATATTATCAAATTAGCATTTATCTACATCACACTATTGCACAAAGCATGTTAGGTGGGAGAACTACATATGGCTTGATCCCTCTTTAGAGTATTAGTATTTAGGTAGCATACCCACACAAGGGGTGTGTGTTTCACATTTATTATATATTACATATTAATCACCCCTCTTTAAAGTGACTCAAATATAATTTTATCAAGCATGATGGAGGGTTAGGGTTTGAAGACAAAATGAGCTCCATAGCGAGTTCCATTGACAACCAACACTCAATTTTTCATAGGGATACTCACATAATCACATCACAACTACACAAAAATTTCTAGGTCTCTATGATTAGTTTAGATAATAGTGGTAAGAATGGACAACAATGTTGGACACCAAAGTGTCCACTTTTTAGTGCTCCTATCCTTTCACTAAACAACAGCTAGATTTAGGTTTATGACACCTTCCCAATCTTGCACAAAAATTTTCAACATTTTTATTAGTTATCTTAGTTTATTTTCTATCTAGGTTATATTTCTTCCTATTTATTACCATTTTGAAAAGGTGAAAAAGACAAATAATTACACAAATCATGACTATAATTATTGGTATATTCTATATTGATTTATTAATCCATACCCTTAGCAAAAATAAGAATAAAAATCCATTATTCCCAAAAAAATTAAATCATTTGGTGAGCCCAACTTACTTTGTGTATCAAAACCCGAGAAACCTTAGGGAAAATTCCTTTCTGATTTTAACAATATTTTTTTGATTTTTTTATGCATATATAAATCAGAATTTCACATTAATTTTTTAAAATTCACCATAGTAATTTTAAAAATCATTTATTTTAAACCCTAGTAGAATATACTAGGTCCCTATGTTTTTTGAGGTATCACCTTACATGTTATTAAGCTTCATATCCTTTTTATGCATATTCTAGTTTGTTATCTTTCAAATCCTAGATTACATTTATTTAATCTTCTCTTTCATTTTTCAAGTTATTTTCCTTATGCCACCTAAGCTCCTTGCATCTCTTCCTTTAATACAAAGTACAAGACTTAATGGCAACCCTCTTTAATTCACCTAGATTCCTCCAACCTATCCATATACCATGGATAAAGAACCAATTTAGTTTCTTACTATAAATCCTACACATTCAAATTTCACTAATTTTTATGAGGATAATTTTGACAATGAGTAATATGAGAATAATAATGATGATAAACACACCAATGCTCATGCTCCACCACATATGGGTACTGATCCACTTCCACCTATTATTGATAATGATGTTATCATCAACAAATATTTGATTCTATAGAGTTTTAGAGAGAGACTTAGGTAATAGCCCTAAGATCATGCCATTATCTTAAAATATATCATGGAAATTAAAAAGGATAAGAAATTTGAGTGTTCTATTCCTTCATAAAAATAAATTTTAAATGACACTATAGGGGTAACTATGTCTCAACAACACCTATAGCATCCCAACCTTCATATGTGGTACCACTAGTTATGGTTAATATATATTTTCCTCTTGATGTGGTTTCCCTTGTGTAAGAGATCAAATCTCTTCAATCCAAGGTGCTACAAATTGATCAAGGTGCCTCTAGAAAAACACAAGCTTTTGACTCTTTTTATCTACTTCATACACCATTATAATGCCATATTTTTCCTACACCCTTGCCACTGGGTTTTTTTTTCAACCCAAGGTCACTCTATATGATGGCAAGGGTGATATAGAGACACACTTGGGATATTTTCATGTAGCATGCTTAGAATTTGTGCCAAATTACTTGTTACTAACCAAGATAATTCCATGGAATTTAAAGGATTATGCTCTACAATGGTTCTATATTATACCAAACCAATTGGTCAAAGCATTCAACCCTTTAGCTAACATGTTCCTATCTCATTTCAGCATTAACATATGTGACAAGGTTTTTTATTCCCACGTTGCACAATAGAAATAAATGTCAAATGAGCATCTCAAAAATTATGTTATTAGATATAAGACTATCTTGGCTAAAATGACTAGCCCCATGGTTGATCAAAAATTACAAGATCTCTTCAAATAGAGTCTTTTTTTAGCTTTGCATGAGTTAATAATGTTCAAAATGTTTTCTTCCTTCACTAAGTAATTTATTACACTAAAGGAAAGAGAAGTAAAATTAATTTTAATTGGAAAACTCAAGCACATAAGGATATCAGAAACAACAAATAAGAATAACAGTAAAGTCCCATACAAAGTAAAGATTAATGATAGAAAAAGTCAAAATCAACCTACAATCAATGTAACTTTAGAGCACCCTCAGAAAGTGGTTTTATCAGCTCCTCCTTAGTGAGAATTTACCAATTTACCAATATCTCCAATCAAATTATTACAATAGTTATTAGAATGCAATATCATATCTCTCCCTCCTATTCAAGAAGTTGATACCAAAAGCCTCTTCTATGAGGATATAATCAGAATGAATTTTGTGATTTTTATAGGGAACCAAGCCACATAATAAATAGATGCATCAGTTTGTGACACAAGATATAGGATTTGATAGATGGAAACCTTATTTATCTTGGCACTCTAGTTGAGCCTCCTCAGTGAAAGAAAACACAAGACAAGGCTCTAAAATTTTTCTCAGATCCTTTCCCACAACATTCTAAATAGGAGACAAAGGGCACACTAGGTTTTCACCATGCATATCATGCACACCCTCCACCATCTACATACTAGACACCATAATTTAAGTCACATCCTTTGACAAGCATGATTGGTGTGTATAATTCTAGATTTCTAGCTAGACTTTCAATCTCCTTTTTAGAGTAGGAGATAGTTGAGGATGATTCATATTACTATGCACTCTTTATCAGATCCTACATTGATCATTATCCCATTCATAATGTTCTCATAGGCAATGGATCTAGTGTGAATATGTTCACTATGACATTAATTCAACATTTAGGATATTCAGAGTAGGATATCACCCCAGCGTACATAGTTATCAGTGGATTTAGTGGGCACATACATAGTTCATTGGGTGAGATTGTACTTCCTCTGTAGGTTGGTCTAGCACATATGACCACACCATTTAATATTATTCCTAGTTCAGGATTATTCAATATGTTTTTTGGTTAACCATGGATCTAAAAAATTTGTGTATTACCTTCTATAGTTTATAGATGCATTAAATACATTTATGCTAATTAGGTTGTTATAGTTGGTGGATTTCTATATGAGTTATTTCTCCCTACTTCAAAGCCATCTCCTACTCTGAAGTCACTAGTTTTAACTTCTCCACCAATTATAATTATTCCTCTAATTAAAATTCATATAAAATTGGGGGTTCCCTTGCCAACACAGAGTTCATATACTTTCAAGGAGGCCTCTCTTAGAGTGACCACTACATCAAGCGATAGTTTCAAGACTCTAAATAGTTTCCAACAATAGTATTCACACCTAGGGTAGTATCATTAAGGTCTCATGCCTCTACACATAAATCACATTTTCAAAGAGCTTCTTCTACTACTAGATGGCTCCCTAATATCCCCATGTTACATCCACTTCTCAGAGTTACAGGGAGACCCCACAGTTGGTTTCTATTATAGAGATTTTAGATCACTTATAGCATACAAAAATTTTAGAGTCACAGTCTCAGTGCTTCCATCATGGTTCATGATCATGAATGATACCTCTCCTTGATACATGACATCATGATAGGGATTCTCTTATGAGACTAAATGGTTAGTATCATTTCTTCTCAATCTTTCTTATACATAATTTCTCAGCTTACTTGTATATAGTTTTTTTTTTTTTTGTACATAGTCTCCTTATGCTTAGTTGTACATAGCTTATTTAAAAATACCAAAAATAATATAATATTTAAAAATACCAAAAGCAATATAATATTTCAAAATACAAAAACATTTATATAAACTCAAAACATCAAAAACTTTTCTATTTCACACATTATCCATGCTTTACATTTTTACTACCATGCTCGATTTACATTTTACTATTTTATGCTATTGTTTGTAGATTTATCTACATTACCATACTTCACTTGATCTTTTTTGAGTGTGTGTAGTGGCACCTAAATATTTAATTTCTTTAATCTACCCATTAAGGGGGCATCCTAATTCTACATTTGAAACATACATCGACATATCTACCCATCGAGGGCGTCTTCTACATGACTACACCATCCAGATTATGTCATTCCTACACCACACACTCTATTTATCATGTTGATGTACATTAATTAATAGCTTACATAGATTAATATATTAGCATTCACTAGTTTATAGAACTTGTGTATTTATTATCACCTACCTAGTCTTTTACTACATGTTTTGCCTACTCTCACTTCTTGATTTGATTAGTTAGATATGATAGTATTTCTATAATTTGCATGTTTTCCTTTCTTGATTTGAGTAACTATATGTGATTGCATTTCTTAGTTCTTATTTTGTTACTTATATGTGTCTTAGAAAATTTTCTAATGTCCTTTTCTTGTACTCTTGTAAGTGTTTTTGGCTCTCATGCCAATCTTGCTTTTTTGCAATTTTATGTGTATGTGGGAATTTGAGTCTTCCTTATATGATTGTTTTCCTAGTTTGAGTGACATGTGCCCATGTCCCTTGTTTTCTCAACCCCTTGGCCTCTTTTATATGCTTCTCACTTCTTCCCTTGAATTATTATTTGATTCTTAGTTGTTTATAATTCCATGATTCACATCATTCATTATCTTGCCTTCTTGGATCCTATGATGGACATCATGCTACATCCCTCCTTAACAACTAACCAGATTTCTAGTTTTGGTTCAAGTATACTTCACATGTTATTACATTGTTACATCTATTTAGGCATACCACTATTTATCTAATAATCTCTAATACAAATTATGCTATATCTTACGACATCTTTTCAATTATCATTACTATATCATGTATTTCATAACATAACACACTTTCAAGGCTCTTTCTTCTGAGGTCAGTCATTGTAGGGTCTTCATTCCTACCCTCAAAAGAGGGGGCGATAAATAAGGGATTTTTCATAGAGATCAGAGCCTTTTATTAGTCAAAAATCATTTTTTTAAAACACTCAAAATAGTAAGCAAATTTTAAAACACATAGAATAGACCAAGAAAATAGTGAAGAATATAGAACAATCATTAGAATTTTAGAGTAGCTTTCATATAAGCCTAGTTCTCAATTTCTAAGTGGCTTTCATACAAGCCTAATCTCCACCTTTCAGAGTGGCCAAGATTGGCCTAGTTATTAGTACACATTTGGCTATCTATTCTACTTTTTTAGATTTAAAAGTATTCATGAGCTTCATGATCCATCTCATATGACACACATTCATACTCATATCAATTCATAGTTCATACTTAGTGGGTGATGGTAGAGCCAAAGTATTATCTAGCCTTTGTATTCTTAAGACACCTACTCAAAGGGATTAGACACATATTCCAAACATTGATTAACACATGCATGATCACATAGATTCACACTTAGTGGGTGATGATAGAGCCAAAGGGTTAGTCTTTGTATTCTTGAGCCACCCTTAGGGAGTTGAGTACTCAGCTCCATTCACAATATTACTCTTTATACAACACATACCTAGCATCACTCAATTGATCATCCAACATCACAATTGGTTTTGTATTAGTTTATGTACTTGGTGAGGTATATTTAGTCCTTTCTCTTCCTCTCTTTTTTACCCAACCTTTTTATGTTCTTATTTTAGACATAGTGTGTCTAGTAAGAACTGATCTACTCCTTATTTTATTTTACAAATTTATGCTTCACACTATGCTCTCTCTACACACACTCAACATCACACATCTTTATGGGCTTCACCCTTGTAGGTAATTTCAAGTACGCTTTCTATTTTTCCTTTATCATAGTATTTAACTTTTCTACATCATTAAAATAAAGTGGGGGGGGGGGGGGGGATTTAGTCATATAAAATATCCAAATTGGTAGTTTGAGTGTGGCTTATGACACCCCATCCATAGGTCCTTTTTGTATGATCCTTTGACCCTTATAAGCACCTTTTTGTTCATTATCAATCATCTCAAACCTTTTAAACCTTGATTCCACCTCAGTTAGATAATTTTACCCATGTCAATCCTATTCCCCCAAGTCCTGACCTTGTAGGATAGGAGTGCCCCATTTGGACTATAACATCAAGCACCAAAGTGTCCCATTTTTTGTGCTCTTATCTTTTTTGCATTTTGATCCCCAATAGTCATTTTCATCTAGTCATTATCCATAATTAGGTTTTCTTAGCATGAATACATCTAGTCCATAGCCAACTATTCCCTAAAAAATCCCACTCAAATCTCATTTATAAGAGAGGTGACCAAACTTACAAAGAAAAAAAGAATACAAATAAATCGATAAGGCAAACTTCCCTATTCTCTATAAATAATCACCCAACATAGTTGTAAACATACTCAAATCCTCATACTAGTCCCTAGCCACCTCAAATACTATCAAATTGGCATTTACATCCACATCACACTATTACACAAAGCACGTTAGGTGGGAGAAATACATATGGCTTGATCCCTCTTTACAGTATTGGTATGTAAGTAGCATGTCCACACTAGGGGTGTGGATTGTATGTTTAGTACATCTTACACACTAATCCCCCCTCTTTCTCAAGTGGCTCAAATATTGTTTTATCAAGCATGATGGAGGGTTAAGGTTTGAATACAAAATAAATCCATAATGAGATTCATCGACAACCAACACTTGATTTTTCATAAGCATGCTCACACAAGCACAACACAACTACCCAAAAAAATTTAGGTCTCTATGATTAGTTTGGACAATAGTGGTAGGAATGGACGATAGTATCAAACACTAAAGCATCTACTTTTTGGTACTCCTATCCTTTCACTAAACAAAAGCTGGATTCAAGTTTACAACACCTTCATAGTCTTGTACAACCATTTTCAACATCTATTTAGTAATCTCAGTCTACTTTCCAACTAAGTTATATTTCTTCCTATTTTTAGAAAGGTGAAAAAGACAAATAATTATGCAAATCAAGACTGTAATTATTTTTATATTCTGTACTAATTTATTAATCTAGACCCTTAACTAAAATAGGAATAAAACTCCATTATTCCCAAAAAGTTAAATCATGTTGATATATGAAAAATAAAAAAATGGTAAGTTCTAGTCTAATGGGATTAGATGAGTGAGAGTAGTGTAACCTGGGAAGATGAAATTATTTTTAAACATTAACTTCATCATTTTGTGTAGGCCCTAGGATAATGCCTCTTTTAGGGGGTGAATGTCATATCTGGCCCATGTAGATTGTGATCTTATTGGTTATTTCAATATTTCTTGTGCTTTTATTATTTATGATTTGGAACATACTTTGACTACATCTATCTTATCTAATTGATTTTTAGTAGTTTTGTTATGGCTTTATTTCATTAGTTGGTTATTTTATTTCCATATGATTTCATGATTATTTTTATATACTAGTATTATTGATTCCACTTCATGATTACATGCAAATGGATTATATATTATCTAATTTTTTACCTAAAAGGACCACCCAAACATCATGCCTATTTCATATTAGTAAACTAAATTTAAGTGTTAATCATGTGAGAGTAATGTGTCCACCAAGTCCTATGTTGCTAGTTTTGTGATGTTATCTTTTATGTTATTATTGCATGAGTTAATTCTATATTATTTGCAGTTGTCATTAGCATATGCCCAATTGTGTTTTATTAAGTGTTAATTCTATGAGAGATAATATCTTAGATTCTATCACCTAACTGCACATTAACTCTTATCTTGGTTAGAAAGCCTTATTGGACGGCAAGCAAATGCATTTGGAAATTTTATTTTAGACACTAAATTGGACCATTTAAGGGACCATTATGGGTTTATAAATTTTTATAACATTTTCATGAATAAAATACCCATGAAGGGGGTCATGGTGGATGTTGAAATGCATATTGACTTTCATGGGATCTATTTATCATATTTTACGTTATTAAGGTTTTCAAATTATTCAAACCATGACTTGGTAAAAAATTTGGTATTTGAAAAGGACATCATTTTTGGTATCTTGGTAAACTATTGGAAATTTTAAAAATAAACCTAGGGTTTCACATCTCACCATGCCTAAGCCACCATTGTATTAATGAGATTAATTTTTTTTAACCATGATGGACTTATGGAATTATGGCAAAAAAATGGAGTAATTAATAGAACTAGAGAAGGAAAAATGGAGGCATGAAAAGAGAGAAGAGATTTTGAAAATAATACGAAAAAAAGAAAGTGAAAATGGAGAGTAATAAATTTGCATCATACTAGTGTAAAAAGTAAGTTTTGAACTTCACATTGTTTTTCTTTCATTTTTTATTCTAGTATGCTATGGTAGTAAAAAAGACACTCTTTTATGGTTTCCATTTCTTATTCACATATAATTATGAATATGATGAACATTAGAATTTGGTTGGGTTCTATAAATTTTCTTGAAAAAATGAGCTATTGTCTATTCTATTTGTGTAAAGGGGAAGCCCTAGCACAACAGTGTAAGTGTCCCTATTTACAATATTTAGTTATGGTTAATAACTAAATACATGGCATTAAACATTATAAAGTGGTTCATATTATGTGGAGGTATTTAAATCTCATCTCACTCATATATGTCATATAGATAATTTGATGACTGTGTATTTTTTCTGAGTTGGGTCTTTTATCATTATTTGTTGAGTCCCTAGTTTGGTGTACATTGTCTCACTCTTGCTCTTTTGGTTTCATTTATTTTATGTTTTGTGGATGGTTTTTAGATGTTTCCTTTTAGCCTTAGATAAATTATTAAGGTGGGTATATATATTTCCTATGTTATGGATGGTCTCATTAGGTTCATTTGACTCTTTCATTTGATCTTGATTCTAAATAAGAGATAATTTTAGTGACAACATTATCTTCTTTGGATTATGCCAATGATTTATGGAGGCACACAAAGTTCAATTTTTATGGCATCATTTCCAAGATATTTTATTTTTAATTATGTATCTTAGTGTCATTGATAATCACATTATTATGAATTAGTTTATTTATAATGTTCTATGTGAATCTAAGGTATGATGATTTGTTTTCAATGCAATTAATGTTATGAATTATTATGTAATGTGTATCTTGTTCTATATGTTCTCTTTTTTTATAAATACATTTCAATTTTAGTCTTTTATTATTGGCAATATGATCTTAGTGAATTATTATTCTTTCATTTGAGTGCATATAGTTTGTACTTAGATGAACATATACTTATGATTCTATTGTTTTGAATATCTATTTGGTTTGTTCATTTTCAATTGTGCATGGATACAAGTCTTGTTTTAATAAATTTGGGATGTTCTTATTCTCCTTACTTAGTTATAGGTGATTATAGAATTGCATTTTTACATACAAGGATAGTTTGTTTTTAACTATATAATTTTATCATGTATTAATTAGATCAATTAAGTAATGGTAATGTGAATTTTATTTATTAATACACTCAATTTATCTTTTATTAAATAATGTGAATTTGGTATGGCTTATTGAATAAATGTTGAGTTTTATTGTTAGTGGGTAGAAAATTGTTGCATAATTTTGAGTATGTCATTGATTTATAATTATATTAGGTCTGTATATTATTTTGATTTGATAATTTTATTTTAATCCTAAATTTGTCTTCATTATTTAATGATCAATTATGGCATGCACTTTAAAGTTATAAATTGTTTCAAATATTATGGCAATCTCAAACTAGATTACATATAAATGATTTATTTTATACCTTTTTTGGTTAATGCATGACTATTGGGAAATGAATAAAGCATTTTAGAAAATGTGTTTGATGACTAAATTCTTTCAATGCTAATTAGTATCCAAAACCCCAATTTTAATCCATTCTTTGCAAAAATCCCACAAATAGTGGCAAGATCACAACATAGGATTAAGATAGTTTTGGTAAACTTGATTTTTGTAATTAAAATAAATTATGATGTTAAATATTAATGTTTTATGTGAATTATAAATTTGGGTTATGAATTAAGAATGGTGTGTTATAATTTATTATTTTAATGAAAAATATAATCGTATGTTTTTAGCTCAATGAATTAAATATCCAGATGCATTCAATGACTAATAGGAGGTCGATGAGTTGAAACCTATTCATTTAATAAACAGTTACATGATATTTTGATTGGATTCATTTTTTGATACTAAATAGTTTAGTTTTGATTAAGAATCCTTAATTTCTTGATAGGGTGAAATCACTTACCAAGGTTTAATTTTGAATGCATTAGACTTGTTAATATGAGATTAATAATAAGTCCCTAATTAGATGTGTATTAATGGTCTTATTGAATCTATGTTTTAGTGTATTTATTTCCTTAGAGAATAACATTTTTTGAAATTTATTTAAATTATGTATTAGACAATTAGCTTTGCACACTAAACATTGGGAAAATTTTATAAGTAGGCATGTTTATTAATAAGGATTCATTGAGATCATTGAGTTTCAAAAAAGAGACATGTATCCTCATGGATTCAAAATGGGTCTCTAGTAGCTCCCTTTCCTAATTAAGGTTAATATATTCATTTAAATACTTAAATATGTTTGGTTATGCATAAATTTCTCTTATTTTTATGAGGATAATGATGTAATTCAGGTTTAATCTATTCATTAATAATAATAATAATAATAATCTAGTTTAAATTTTGACCCTTGAGTATTTAATCAATCACATTTAAATAGTTTTAATGGCATTGATAATGGTTATCATCAGTACAATTTATTTGAGATAAGATTAAATGTGTTACTATTGTGGCCCTATTCAAGCATGATTATGTTCATGCTTATATGTGAATAGGTAGATGTTGAGTACAAAATAAGGTGGGAATATCTTATTTTACTTTAATATCACATTTAAATGGTGCACTAACCTAGTGCCCAACTCATAAAATTGTTATAAATACCTTTAAGGTAGAATGGTTGATTATTGGAATTCAAGACTAACAACCCTAGAACTCAAAAAAAATGAATTTGGGGTTTGGTGTTCTTGATAGTTTTTATGATTTATAATAGGTTGTGTATGCTCTTTCCTCACATCACATTGGTGATTATCCTTGGAAATAAAAAATACTTCTTATAAGTATTTATTTCCCAAGATATTTCATGTATGCTCTTTCTTCATGTCACATTGGTGATGATTCTTTAAAATTAGAAATGAGATAGTCTCCTTTTATTATATTTATATGGGCTATATCAACCATGGATTTCACCACCATGTAGCATGACAAATCCCATGTTCCATTGGATTACATAAATTAAGGATCAATTGTTTCAATTTCTTAAGTGGTTACATGTTTTAAGCATACAATGATAAGATGGGATTTCATCCTCAAATACTCAAGGTTTTAATAGCTACCTCAATGTATAGTTTTATAGTTTCACTCTACTAAAATCCTATGGATGGAGTTGGCATATAGGGTCTAGACCCTTTTATGTATCCTATTAATCAAATTATTCCATGGTCTTGGGCCTAATCATATCAAAAGGTATATATAGGACACCCCCTAGTTTAACTTGTAAAATATATAATCCTTAATAATCCATTCAATCATTTTAATTATGGTTAAATTAATAGGATCACATAGATAAGGAATTTACTCTCAATGTACCCTTGAAACTAGGTTTATGGGATATGGGTATGGAACTACCTTTATAGTCAATGTTATGAATTATCGGGATGACATTATTCAATAGGCAAATGAGTATACATGAGAGCCCATAATTTACTCAATACCCTTGCCTAATTTTATAATTTTCATGTGGTTTGCATGTTCTATGTCTAGTTATAACTTATTTGTTATTTTTTATTTTATTTCCTTGTGAAAAACATGTAATTGAAAGTTTTCTTATGTGTTGGAAACTAATTTTTTTTATAAAATCTCAAAACTAATTACTTGGTTTTTTAAAAACAAGAATTTTTTTAAATTAACCCAAACTTTGTCTAAAATAACTTGTTTACCTATCAAAATAGTTCTATTTTCAAATTGAGTCATAATCCATTTTGAATCAAAATCCAATAATCCTCTTTGAATCCAAAATATCTTGAATACATGTTGAATATTAAGTCAAACCATATCAATTTATTGTACCCAAAACCAATCTTCATATATCCCACATTAGCAATACCTATTTTCAAACAAGGACAAGCTCCTCTTATGCCTTATAGATATAGGTGCCCATCTTCCTTCTAAATTTGATCCCAATAACTTATGCCACCTCACTAGTAGTGAATCTCAAACCATCCCACATCAACATAAAATCACCACTAGTAACTTTTTTATCCAAAATTAAATAGATTTCCCCTCCACTATCTTTAATCCCAATATCCCTCATGACAACTAAGATATATAATCAGATCTAGCATCCAAATCCCAAACTCTAGCCATACTTGAATAACTCCGACAATTAACCCAAGAGTTTGAAGATATAAAACTCTATCTCAACCCACTTACAGAAATTTATTTATCACTTAATAAATATAATTACCTATCCAATTCACATTCCAAAAAAATAAAATATCCTACCAAACTAACCCTTGAGACATCACCATCCAAACTAGCCCCTAATCCATAGGAAATCCAAGAAACCAACTATGTCCTACTATCACCACACCAAGTACCATAATTTGATCAAGCATTAAATCTATCCACATCCAAATAAAATAATATACACCTCTTAAGGATACCTTAGACACATTCTTTCATCAGCTACTTATTGCAAACATTATTGTGTATCCATACACCAAGCTTTTTGCTAAGAACTGACCAATTATTTCTTAGTATAAAAATGGTGAATATTATAAGTATAAAAGGATTGAGGGACATTATATTAATAGATGATAAATTATAACCAAGTGTATTCATGTATGATAATGATAGCTTGGGGTTATGCCAAAAGGCCTTTCCTAAATACAATCAAGATCCTAACTTACAAATTAAGGTCTTAACCTACCACCAATATTAAACAAACCTCTCTTTGATGCACCCATTTTAGACAAACCCATATTTGATCACCATGGCCTATCTCCATTTTTCTATGAACTTACCTTCAATTATTCATCCATATTTGATGAGCTCATTTTGGACTAAGAGCTCATTTTAAACTATTTTAGACTAAGAGCTCATTTTAAACTAGAAGCTCAATTTTGATCAATCACCCATCTTTGATCAATCCTCCACTAACAAAAACAACCTACCACACATTATCCAATCACCTAACCTATTATGATACATAAAATCTCCCATTACCCCATAACATACAACTCAAACTATAGAGGTACTTGTAGACAACATAAACTAAATCACGTTACACATAGCTAACCTCCCTACTTATCTAAAATTATTTTCGATCCCACCATTAAAAAAATATGCAATAACATCCTAATAATTTGGTACCACATACTTTATCAAATATTTCCTTTTTATAGATGAAAAAAAAATATCTCCAATAATCCATACTTATACAATGATAGCTTAACATATTACTTCCAAAGTCATAAATATATTATAGAAAGCAAAATCCTCATAAGCATGAATTACCAAAGGAGAGGCCTCAGCCTCTATGAGAAAGGAATCATAGAACCCATCTATTTCATCATAAACAATGGATCCTACAACATAAGATATAAACAATTTGTAAATCAACTTAAATATGTTAGTGATAGTTTTATGGTTTTTAACTAAGCCTCATCAATAATCAAAACATGCTCTATTAATAGTTCCTATGAGGCCTATGTTACTTCCACTCCTTTCATTAAAACCACCAATCCTTCATCCCATAGTTACATTTAATCTCCCACACCCATCAATTGGGACTAATAATCTTATATACCATAATCTTTCTTTCATGACAACAAAAATGCATAAAGCAACATCAACATATTCTAAGGAAAAACAAGTGTTCCTAAATCAAAATTAATCTTCGAATCTAGAAAATCCAAATCTGAAATGATTGTCCCATATTGAAAACCTATTTTAGGAACTATTGGAAAATCAAAATCAAAATTACAATCCAAAAAAGCACAAAAATCTAAAATCAGCATCCCTTGGTGAAAACATCTTTGAGGTGTTATTGGATAATATAAATCAAAATCACAATCAATAAGATTCTGTTGATGAAAAACTTTATAAGGAACCAATGGATGATAAAAATAATCTACTTCTTACATCAAGAAATTTACATGATATATTCCTATCACATATTTAATACACCATTGAATTAGAATTGAATACCCCCATCATCCAACTTGTAGATACTCTCAGTCTTGTAGAATGTGATATTTTTGGTCCGAATCATTCTTCACATAATGACATTACACTTATCCCCACAATCATTCCATCCCTCCAAATCCTTCACACACTCAACACACATCCTTCATACAACACACCTTCCATTTCACCCTCTTTGGCATCACCCTCTATCATAGGGGCTATGACAGTATCCTATTAAATCTAGAATAATCCAACTTATAAATCAATGAAGTTATTTGATATATCTTTGGAGTGCATATCCAAAATATCAATAGGGGTTAACATCATGAATTTTAAACACTTAATAATTTAAATGCCTAAAAAACAAAAAAAATATAAATAGAAATAAATCATCCACAAGTGAAAACTATTTCTATAGCACCTTGGACAAATACCATGATGAAAACTAGTTTTTGAAATCATGCATAAAATAATCATTTATCTACAAGTACCTTACACTTGGGTTCAAACCCATTACATCTCAACCCTACACATTCTAAATCATCCCTCCATCCTTATTCATCTAAACATTCCTCCATCCTTACTATCCTTACCTATATGAACCCATCCTTATCCATCTAAACATTCCCTCATCTAAACATATCAAAACCCATCCTTGTCTATTTAATCCTTACCCATCCAAAACCCATCAAATCCCATCCTTATCAATCCAATATTTGACATCATACCATCATCCTTCTTCCCAATTTTTACCTTTATAATGAAGTGGAAATATCTTGAGACATGTTCTTACAAACATCTTGGTATATCCTTACAATTGTACTTTGATGACTAGACACTTGGTTTTTAGGTAATGTGTTCCTGGGAGTTCTTGTCTTAATTTATATCCTCTCCTATCCATCCCTAATATATCCCTTCCATCCACTACCAATATTTTATTTGGTACTATAATAGGTTTTACCTTTACTATTAACACTTGTATATACAATTTAACAAAATTTAAAAAAAATTAAAAATTAAAAAAAAATCCAAAAAAACATCATAAATCTCAAAAAATACAAAAACATCACACAATCTAGAAATCATTTTTTCTTTCCATACATCCTATTAAAATTCTTAATCAATCAATCAAATCAATCCTATCACCATTAATCACTAAACAAAAAAACAATTAACTTGATGTAGAACATGCATTTGCTTTTGGGTGTGTTTTTACATGTTTTCTATGTGTTTTGTGTGTTTTATTATTATTTTTACATGTTTTATGTTTTTTTATCTTGTATTTTTTTTTTTTGAGTTTATCCATTATGTTTATTAAAATAATGTTATTATTATCTTCCATATCATGATTCATTATGGCATGCACTTATGATTGCATCAATCCTTACACATATTAAAAAAATAGACATCATGGTTTTTCTATACCATTGGTGCATATTGTCATACACAAAATCAAAAATAAGGTTGTTTAATTCATGTTAGAAATTATGTTGTAACTCCATGAAAAGACTAAAAAAATCATCTATTCACCCATTCCACATCATTGTCTCATCTCCAAACATATGTACATCCGTATACATGTCAACCCATTTAAATACTAACTATCTAACTTCACCATACATCCCATAATAACCTCTATCTAAAATATATAAATCAAATCCATGTTATTTAATAATGTGATCAATCATCATTAATATGTTCAATTGATTAATTTATTGGGTTATGATTCTACATCAAATAACAAAATCAAACCATCCACCCAATCCAAGCTTGCATCTTTTCAATGGGATATATCATTATCACATCTACCCTATTTCATATATCATTATTTCGGTATCATCAAGTTATGTAACTTGTCTCAGGATATATCATTCTCAATCTACTCCTTTCATAAATAGTTTCTTAGGTAAAATCATTCAATCATTAAATCTAGTCAAAATGTGTAAACATTAGCTTAAATGGGTTAATATCATCCATGGTTTAATATCATTCAATCATAACATTCATACCATCATATATATCCATACCATCATCCTATTTTTATCTATTCATTACATATTATTGTATCTCAACCATTTTTCATTCATCATCCACCCTTTGATACAGTCTATCTCTTCTCTCTCACCTCTCCCAATCTAGAACACAATGAAAATCCTAGGTGGAAAATTGAATAAATGAATTAACACAATGATTTTCATTTTCACCCCTACTCATACTTATTATACCATCCCACCCACATTTTTCACCACCCTCAATAATTTTTACCTATTTCACAAACTTATCATCTCATTTTCACCTCCACATCACACAACTAAATAATTATAATATTTTATTTCTTTATTCTTTGCTTGAAAATCACTTTAGTAAATGTGATTGCAAAACATTGGAAAATATGTTTCTATTTTCACTACCCAAAGCTTATCAATGGGATATATTAATTAAAAATCTACTTACATGTAAATATTTTCATGGGGAAATGTCAAATCATGTAGCTTATCTTCATAAATATTATTTCTCCAATCAACTCCCTATCAACTATCCACTTAAGGAAAATCATTTTACATACACCTACAAATCATGCAAGTATTTTTCAAAAGAATGGTAGTCTTTTTTTATTATGTTATTAGATACATAAATTTATGTATACCCTTCATTAATTTACTTTAATCACTCATCCATATCCATTCTCCTCACATGACCAATTAATGGGGCATCATTTGTAATAATTTAAAGCTACTTGGGGCATCATCTTTCTACATCCATTTCCACTTTATTTTTTATTTTTTATTTAAAAATTAATTTATTATTATATTTTCAACCCCATTTCAAATATGAGTAAATGTAGACACCTATATTTTATCACATTTAGTGCCATACTTAACTTTGCTTAATATCGACACACTAACTCAACGACCACCCTAAATTCAAATTCTAACCTAAAAAGTCCACTAATATAATTTCCATCCCTTTTTGAATAAGTTAATTAATCAATATTAATTGATTTATCTTTCACACATAATTTCAAAAAACTAATAAAATCTAGATTTTTTAAGTCACCAAAGATATTCCACACTCTAGGCCATTATTGAGGAAGCATGTCATCACTCATCCAAAGTCTATTATTGTTTTGTAGACTTTATGAAAGTGTTTGAATCTATTATGAGAGAGGCACTTTTATAGAGACTTAGGAATATTATCGTTTATGAGACCCTCTTAGTAGTCATTATGAGATTATAGGAGAATTTCCTTGGTCATCTCTACACAGTTCATGGGATTTTAGACTTTATTAGGAGTACCATTGGGGTTAAGCAGGGATACCCTTTATCCCCAACCTTATCTAGGATATACACTGATGAGTTAGAGACCTTTATTCATGAACATATTTAGGCTAGTGATGGGTGTCTTCTTAACCAATTTCTGGTTTCTATCTTCTTATTTGTGAATGATTTGGTTCTCTTAGCCTCTTTTCTTGAGGGCTTATAGTAGTAGTTAGATGCTTTGGCTCTCTTTTATGATCTCTAAAAGTTGATGGTTAATTTTGGGAAAATAAAAGTCATGATGTTTAATGGCTTGAAGAGATCCCACTTCTATTTATTTTTTAGAGAAAAGGAGGTTGAGATTACCACTTCTTATAATTATCTAGGAGTGCAATTTTCTATCCACATTTCATCTTGAGGTGGGTAATCTAGCCTAAAATAAACAAAGTTTATGGTTATTTATCTCTCCTTGAATGAATATGTTTATAGCATCCATTTTAGGATATATCATCTAAGATATCACTCATGGATATACTTATCAAACCCATATTTCTCTATAGATCTGTAGCTTGGGGGCCCTCTTTACTTGAGGATGATTAGGCTGATATTGAGAGGGTCCAAACACTTCTCCTTTACTGTATGATCAGATGTAAGTAGATAGTTCCTCAACACATTATCCTTGTAGATTTTATATCTCAATCCTTCTAACTAGAGACTATATTTGATCTGACCTCTTTCATACATCGTATATAGAGGTTTGTTGATTTTATGAGTGGGAATGATAGATATCCATACTTGGCATATTTTTCTTAAGAAAATCTTACTCTCTCAGCTCCATTGACTCATGGATGTTATTGGTATACAAGGGTTTATGATTTATTAGAGTCTGTGGGAATCAAGATGGACTGAATTCATCCATTTAGGTACTATATCATCTTCTACCCTCTAAATAAGAGTTAAAATAGATTATTAGGGATGATATTTACATAGTTTATTCATACCACTTGGGTAAACCCTCCTAGGGGGTATGCCCTAAAATGGTATTGTATGTAGAGCACTTTTTGGAGTTGAGTGATAGGCTTATAATTCATCCAAAGTATACATTCCAACACTAGATTCACTCTCTTTTCATCCTATTAAGATAATTTTGAGTGGGGTCCCATAGGCTTAGGATTGAGATAGATCACCAACTAGGTCGAGCAGATAGGATTTATCAGTTATGCAGTATCCAGGAGATGGAGTTTGAGGAGTAATTCATCTTATGTTGTCCCATATATTATGATATCAGGGGGAGATTTCACTACCTATTTAGGAGGACATGAACTCTTTCTAACTTCTTCAAATATGAGGACCATAGATGTTTTTGTTTATATATATAGGAAGCTCTTAAGTTTTGTGATCATTTTATTCAAAGACCCACTAGACTAGTTTGCACTTAGTGGATTACTTCGTTTTTATGGTTATACCTTTGAGGAGAGGAATTATGCAATAGATTGATATCAATATAGCCTCACATTCTAGATTATTATAGCTCAAAGACACTACTTAAAATTCCCTAAGTTTTCAATTAGCATATTCACTTCAGGCCCAACATCAAGAGATAGAGTAGATCCACCAGATATTCATAGAGGATTTTTCCTTGTAGGCAAAGGATTGGAGGATAACCAAGCATCATACCTCCCCTTATTTAAGGCATACTTATATTTGAAGATTCTTCTCATCAACCTTGGATGCTAGGAGATTTGGATCAAACTCTTGATGGGTTCCTTCATGGTTCTTATTTCTTAGGGTTTATTCTTGAGCTCTCAATGTTTAGAGATTCTTAGGGATTTCTAATTTATTTTGTTCCCTTATTTAGACCCGAGCATGGTTGTTTGTGGCTTTTTGGTCCTTTGGTTCTTTGGCTCTGAGCATGGTTACTCTTTTACATGTTTCATACTATTTCTTTCATCATTATTTTCTTATTTTTGGAGACCTTTTTGGTTCCCCACTTTTTATTGATAGATTTTTATAATTTTTAGTCTGTATGACATACTTTTGTCCTCATTTGTTGTAAATTAATATATTTTTATTTATCTTATCTTATCTAAACTAAGTGTCGATCCATATAACCATTTCCTTAGCTTATTCAACCAATTTTTGAGTCATCATTCAGCCTTTAAACTAATATGATGATTCATATAACTACCTTGATCATTCATGAGAAAAATTTAATTACCAACTAAATTCCCCCTTATTTATCAAACACATGAGTAATTGGTCTCATCCACTTGGATGAGGACCCAAATCTTACCATCTAAGATTAACATAATCCAATAAATCTAGATTTTTCCCAACCATCCATCTTCTCATGTGAAATATATATATTGAAATGTCATCCTCCATTTCTAGCATCTGTCATGAAGCTATAAAATTTATATCAGAATTACCTTGTGAATCTATCATCAAGCTATTGAATTACTATCAAAATTACCTCATGCATTCATTGAGAATAAATAATATTATGTCTTTACATTTATGATATTCACTTTGCATTTGGATAATGAATTGAGCATACACATACAAAATTTCAAGATCAAATTGAATTAAATCAAAGGAGAAGGTGTTCACTTTTTCTAGTAAGATAGAAGGTAATTTTTTTTATTTTGTCTCATTCTTTCATTAAAATTATATACAAAATTTTAGATTAGTATTAGAAGAGTAAATTAATTGTTTATATGTTTATTAGTTACAAATTATAATTTGTATCTATCAAAGGCTCTATTTTAGTCCAATATGGGATAGGATACCAAAGAACATACATTAATAATTTCATTTTGATTCATTTAACCATAATTTATTTCAAATGACTCATGAATTTGAAAAGTATACCATTTATAGATTTGAAACTATGAATAGAGTATGGCTCCATTTGTTGTAGGTGAGGTGTTAACTCCCCCATATTAATTTACAAGCAGAAAAATATTCCATACAAATATTATTGGAAATATAAATGAGATGGTTGAAGTCTTCCTTTTTAGAGAACTAAACTAGGGTGTTAAACTTGGGGTCTTGAATGAGGTTGTCTCATTGCATAATGATTTTGATAAGGAATAAGAATTTTGATCTTAGGTTTAATGGAGTGGATGTATATATTATAGAATAAGACTCCCTCTTCTCAAATCATTTTGAAGATATGAGAAATAGGCCATGTGTTACACATCTCCCACTATGGCATTGAGGTTACATTATTTATCAAGGGTTAATAACATTTCATGTTGATAAAATTTACATAGAAAATCCTTGTATTCATCTTTTCCACTAAGATATTCCTTTAAAAAATAAAAATATGACCCTAAAAATTCTTTCTTCTAAGAGATCAATCATCCTATCTAAAACTAAAGCCACTATTCTTGAAGATACATGGAATACACCCTAGAATGGGGTCTACATTTTAAAATTTTCATAGATAGTTCACATACCCTAAGAACTAAAGACTCAAACTAATTAATGGTTATTTAATTATTTTGTTGTTTTGTTTCCTTATCTACCATATGTTCTTTTAAATATTCATTTTTTTGTATCAACAAGTAGATCTTTTTAAGTTGGCCTTTATAGGTTTTAAACCAATTAAATTTAAGTGCTTCAATAATATCTTGATACAGTTTCCTAGAAACATAATTTTCATGGGTTTCATCAAGTCTATTTGGCATACTTAGTTATATAGTAGAGGTTGTAGGTTCCTTTATAAAATTTGAAGCTACATATTATTCAAAAAAATTATTATATGTTGCTCAGGTGCATTGACTACATGTTCTTCAAGAGTCATTATTCAAAGGTATGAGTTTCATTGGATGTAGGGTCTTATGGTTCTTTTTTAGGTTCTCTTTAGTCATTTTCTTTTTCTTCCTCTTCTTCTGGCATGAGCTAGTGTTTCTAATCCTATTTTTCTTATTTCCATCTCCTAATTTTTTCCCTTAATAATATCTATTTCCTTATAGCAAGAAATATCTTTTTAGAATCATTCAATTTTAGAATAGAATGGGTATGATTTTATTCTTTTTCTTCCTCTATCGATAAAAATTCTTCCCTCTTTTTTTAAATTTCCTCTTTAGTTTCAAGCTCCTCCACTATTTCAGACCTTAATCTCTCACTATTTTCCTCATCACTAGTGTATTACCTTGTTTCTTCATCACTCCTACTTAAAATTTCTTCATCATAAATTACTCTTCTAAATATATGTCAATATTTATTTCTTTAGAGGAATATGTTCATGCCATTACTCCTTTAAATCTCAATCTTTGGGAATGTATCATAGGTCCTCTATATGAGGCCTCATATCTTATTTGATTTTTGGTAGGGGGAGGATATGCTACAAGTCTATCAACTTCAGGTACCCTACCTTAGGTAGCAACCTATGGTGGAATATGAGGCAGTAAAGCAAAGTATTCCCAATTTATATTTGGTCTATTTATAATCAAAACTCTCTTCACTATTAGTGTAACTATATAATGGTGAGAAAGTGTTATAGGCTTCCCTTTTCTAAATTCCATGGCCATCCTTATCATGAAGTGTATAAATTAATTGTTAAAATTTACAATACTTCCATGACTTAGGTGGATTAGTACAGGGGTATACAACAAGGATAACCTACCCTCCCCTATAAAATATTTTATAAAAAAATTATCCACTTGGTTCTAATTAGTAGGGACATATAACATATGTGTACCTTGAGCATTGAATTAAATTCTCTCTATTCATTACTCAATCCGTTCCTCTCTTACTATAGGTAAACTAGTTGCCTCATAGATTAGCTCTTCCATTAAAATTACCTCTAGTCCCTTGACATTAGCTCTATCATTTTTTTTTAAATTAGAAAAATATTGAGCTACATCTAAGTCATACCATGTAAGTCTTGTTGGGGAATAAAATATCTATATGAAAATAATTAACTCATGCAATGTGAAATTGAGCATAACACATAGAGAATTATTTCAACAATATTTTTTTCCTTCATAATATGATAATTGTGCACACTCTCTGATTAATTAAATCATTTGAGACATAATATAAATATATAGGAATATGATTCATATAATTTCTCTACTAATATCTCTCACAAAAAAAATCATATAATTATGCAAACTCCTATTTATGATATATTGTTATAACTCTTTAAAAATATATCTCAACAACTATAGTCTATCATAATATTGTTTATAAAAATATTAATACCAAATATTAATTAACTAACTATATTTACCTCTTGATAAATATCAACCTATAAATACTTAAGTAGTTACTATTTACCTTTCGATAAATACCAAAAATCTAAAAGCTAAATTCCTAACATTTCCCCCCATAGTTTTTACATGTTGTAAAAATATTCACACTCTTATCTATAGTATGCTCACCCATTTTAGCATGCCCTATTTGGCTCATGACCTTGATATAAATAAAGCCTCACTCCTCCCATGGTTTTATAGGTTTACCAAAAACCTTGATATGAATAGTAACACCATCTACCTAAAAGAATTGGCACAAATATAACTATATGCCACCACATACTCATAGGTCTACATACTACTAACAAAATCTTACCACACATGACCACTACATGTGAAGAAACCCATCTTGCATTAAATTTATGTGATCATAATAGATGTGTCATTGAGGGTCATATCCATAAATAAGGTAGTCATAGGATCTCTATAGTAGCTACTCTCCTAACTGATGCCAAAATGCTATTCACCTCTTGTGGTTTTTTGGATCTCTACCACAAACCCTTTCAAGATCCATGAACTGACTTACATTTGTTATTTTATCTTTTCACAATGTTTTCACATAAGGAAATTATGTTTAGAATTTGTACACAAATTACATATCTTGAATAGGTATTATTATTTTCTTATTATTTTATAAACACACATGCTAAAAAATAAATGTAATTACCACACTAAAATGTCACCACATCATTGGTGTAGCCCCATTGTTAGTGACTAAAGAGAGGTCACTGAAAGACCTCATTCTTTTGTATATCATCCAACCTTCAATTGATGAAGCTACTTACTTAGATGATGAAGTTAAAAATATCTCTAATGGTTCTAGTAAGTTCTATATTAATTGCTTGGTTATAATATAATTAAGAGCATTCTATATTTTAGAGGAAAGAAAAGCCTATAACTTTAAGCATACTATGAAATAAATACACAAGTGATGAGCTGAGCATAAAGGACTAAATGCTTCCAATTTAAAATGTAAAAATCTATAGTTGTATGAAATGACTTATTGGGAAGTGGAGTTGATGCATGAACCAAGGATGATGTCTAGTGTAAACTACATGATTCCAGCTAAGTCAGATGTTGAGTTGACACAACCATGTGATGAGTGTTGGGATAGGAATTACATTGAGATTGGTATGATAAATAGAAGGATAATGATTTGTCTTAGATGCAAGGATATGAAAAGCTTTACAAATAATAAAAATTACATGAATATACTATTAGATATTGAATGCCATTGAACTCTTTCATTCCATACCAAATGCATATATCTTTAGTATTACTGAGCTAATACAATGGCAGCATTAAGATCAACTTTGACTATAATTTGTATGAAAGACAACAACTACAAATACCAAGCATAGAAAAGATAGTGTATAATAATTAGGTATATAAATTTGAATATGGAATCTTCTTAGTAATGATAGATATTGATGTGCTACGGTGATATAGGTATATGACTAGGTGCATTCTACCAGATCTAATAAATGTTGAACCAATGTAAACATAATTTAAGACCTACACTTGGGGTCAATCTTCAAGTCCAAGGTGTTATGTTATACCCATATTTATACTCAAAATATAAATTTCATATTCTAATACCCTACTCTAATACCACTATTGGGGAGTAAAAGAGCTATATGCAAATAATTAACTCATGCAATGTGAAATTGAGCACAACACAAAGAATTATTTCAACAATATTTTATTCCTTCATACTCTAATAATTATACAAACTATCTAATTAATTAAATCATTCAAGACATAATACAAATATATAGGAATATGATTCCAATAATTTCTTTGCTAATATCTCTCATACCCAAAATCCTATAATTAAGAAAACTCTTATTTATGATATATTGTTATAACTCTTTAGCAATATATCTCAACAACTATATTATATCCTAATATCATAATATTGTTTATAAAAATATTAATACTAAATATTAATTAACTAACTATATTTACCTCTCATTAAATATCAACTTATAAATACTCAAGCAATTAATATTACCTTTCGATAAATACCTACAATGTAAAAGCTAAATTCCTAACAAGTCTTTCAACAAAAACCATCCACCCTACATTTTTGAAAATATCAACTACCCCTAGATTATTTATTAGCAATGTGTAATCACTTAGCTCCATTCATTATATATCACCTCCCATTTTTCCTTTGTATTTTTACTTTATTTTTAATTGTCATTCTTGTAGCTTTTTGCTAGTTTAAAAATAGCATATTTCTTTCTTAAAAGAGTAGGATACTGGGTTCAGAGAGATGATAATGTGTTGCTGATTCCTTTTACTCTTATTTGGTGCATTTATTTTATTTGTATCATGTGCCATATTTTTGGTTGATGTGTTACATTTGCATTATCAATCAATGTGTCCTAAAAATATTACATGTACCAAATGTCCTTGAGTATCCCCCAGATTAATGGGTTCACTTGCCCTCAAGTGTAGTAAATGTGAAAATGGGGTACACATAACCAATAACATGATATGGAAATGAGTTTGAATCTAAAGTAATGATAGGGTACATGACATGGGGTGTGTTCAAAAGACAAAACATTAGGATGATTTAGGAGTAAGAAGGTATAACATGTGTGGGATAGTGATATTTGAGGGAGGAATCATAAGTTTTCATGGCATATTAATAATAAATATATATATATAATAAATTATAATAAAAATATACTTAATCTAAATTTATAACATATTACCTAGTTTAATTTATTATTTTGACTAATACTATCTCAATTGTAAATTGATGAAGTGCCTAATTAAGAACCTATATCATGATCGATTAATTAGATGAAATGGAGTAATATTATATGGCTGAGAGCTCAAAACATAATTTTTCTTGGTGAATATGTCGTTGGAGTGATGAAGAGAGGATGTGATGTTTTATGTGAGAGAAAGAATTTTTGTCAGAATATCCAACTTGAAGTTGAATTCCTAGCCTTTGAATTGATGGATCACTTATAAAATGATACAATCATGAGATTATGAAATTCCCCTTAGGAAAATTAATGAACTCATGTGTTTATAGATAATTAAATAGGTGGGAAAGGATATCGGTTGCTACTAGAGATGATAATTTTGAAAAAAATAGATAGTTAGTAGTGGTTACAAGTTCATTTTAAGGACCTACAACAACTGTGCATATACAAAGCCTTATTAACAAAATATCAATAAATAATAAAGTTAATTCACCTTATGGGAAAATTTGATATGATAAATTTTGTATCTATTATGGAAATGAAGATCCATCCTAATAAAAAAGAAGAGTCCATTAGATGGTACAGGTTAATATAGCAATGTCTGTAGTAACTAAAAGTATACTTGTAGAACACAAGAAGTTACAAGTGTAATGGATGTAGGTGTCAATGATGTAGGTTGAAACTTACCTACAAAATTTAAAGTTTATTGGTAGTATATTAGAGTTTTTAGGTGCTAATAACAGATAAATTTTATTACTTATTTGTTTGCCTAGATGGTTAGCAAGTTTATTTTCCCCATTATGTTTTATTTACTTTTCTTTTTTTGTTTTTGCTTTTTACTTTTACTCCTGAGTGTTTATAAATATATTTTTCCACTTAGGCCCATTTTATGTAGTTTTTTCCAACTAACACATCAACCAAAACTACCACATGTGATGTGTTAAGCCAAGAAATATTGGGTTGAAATGTATAGTCCAAATTATAACAAGTTATGTTGGTTGATAAATAAGATAGTCATAGTGTTTATCTAGTATACAATAGAGTTCTATGTCCATATGAGTTTGGTCCTCCATTATAATCTTATGAATGAATTCTTCTTTGGCAATGGATTTCTTGTACAACTTTAAATAGTGTCCATTAACCATCAAAGAGTATCAATATATATCACTCATGCATATCTTGATTGATCCATTATCAAACACATTTTTATCTCATAAGAGCCTAACCATCTAGTTTGAATTTTTCTTTTTTGGTCCTTATATTTAGATTCAAATAACAATGCATAATCACCTGGTTGAGATTTCTATGTTTTAATTGACTTATTATGCCATTTGATCCTTTATTGCTAAATTATATTTGTATGTTTTATAGATTATCTTCTCATATCATAAAAGGATTTGAGATACATAATCCTTTTTTTATGCTTAATTTAAATCCATGCCAAGTTCTAGGGTTGTCTATATAGATTTAAGTTCAAACTCTATGAGAAGAACAACCTTCTTACCATAGACTAATTCATAGGGTATAAACCCTATGGTTGTCTTCCATGTGGTCCTATAAGCCCATACAACCTTTAAAAAACATTTTTCCTAGCCACAGTAGTGTATATCTACTATTTTGGTAAGGGTTTTCTCTAACTCCCTATTGGTGACTTCAACTTAACCTTTGGATTTTGGCTAACATGGAGTAGAATTTTTACCCCTAAATTCATATTTGTTTAACCATTTTTTAATATGTTTTCTTTGGATAAGGTTTAAAGGGTAGAATAGATTATATACAAGGATGAATAAAACTATTCTAAAGTAGGCCAATTAATTAAAAAATTAGATAAATAAATATTCTAAATTAAAATGTTGAGTTATGTTAAATATATAAAGTACACTCAAAATGGTAATTTGATTACATAAAAATGAAGAAAAGATAATACTTGGCTTATATTCAAATGTAGAGGCTAACCTAAGAAGTGTAGAGGTGTAGATAGGTAGGAAAAAGATTAGGAACTAGTCATCAAATTTTAGAAATATTTGTTTTGGAGGCCTAAACACTTGTGCTAGCCTTGGGGCACATGCATCCACGTAGGTGTCCAAATATCAATAAAACTATGTGGTACATAATATTCATTATATTTTAGAGTGATCGTCTAGAAATTTTTAGTTTTTTTCACCTTTCTACTAATGTATTTTATTCATACACATGCTATAGATGATTACTTATGAATCAAACCCTAGATATTCACATTAGGTCTTTGTACCTTCCTAAAAATGGGTTAATGGAATCACAATGTCAAGATAATCTCAAGGACCCCTTTATCAATGAGCACTAACTACATAGCCAATACCCAAAGGAGCACCTTAGACATATGTATTTCTCCCATAAAAGTTCATTTATGGGTGTATAAAGGTGAAATATAGTATATGCAAGGGCATATAATGATTAAGGTTTTAATTTGACAAATACGTCTCATTGATTATTCTTTGAGTGTTTCATACCTATAATATGACTAATCCTATAACTAATATGCAAATATGAAGAGTTAGTTAGTATAAATCAATTGTGCAATTAATTGAATGAGCTTGAATAGGTGTTTTATTGGTATTTTCTAGATGGGTAATGTTGACCATTTTCTAATACAAGGTCAAAAGGTCAACCCATATAACAAAAAACTTGCTTGTCATGTTTTATCAATATTGTTCATAACCCATTCCATGCCTTGTAAGATCTTAAAAAGTTCTTTTGAGGTCTTGTTAGCATAAATTAAGGTTAATTTGACTAAATTAAGGTAATGTTTTATATTGGTCTTATACTTGTCTAGCCTTCACCATGTTATGAAAAGGTGGTTCCAAAAGGTGTCATATGTTCTTAGGTTTCTCTTCAAGTCACATTACCCATTCATCATCTTGCATGAACATTTCATACATGTTTGGAGAGATTAAGGTAATTTACAAATTTTAAGTTAAATTGAGGAGAAAAATGCATATAATCAAATCCTACATGTGTCAAATCCAACCAAGGTGAAATTATCCATATAAGTACACTTTCCAAAGTCTTAAAGGATTTATCTAACTATCATATACATCAATAACGTCAGATTATATCAGTTTTATAGGTTTAACCTCCAAAAGGGGTAGTTATAAGCACTTGTATAGACTTGGGAGACTCATTTATAGGTAAAAAATTTTTAGAGGTTTCTCTTTATCTTCTCTAGGTCAAATCCAAGGTTTTAATGAAGTTATAGGCCCAGATAATGCAAAACAAGCTTCCTTTCCTCCACATCCCCCTTGGTAAGATAACAAAGGTAGATTTTGAATGCTCATTTTATACAACACAAGGAGAGTTGGGACATAAGATTTTTATTAATGAAAGTTATCCTAATGACCTTAAAATACATGGCCATATTCACCATATTTATGATAGGTTATCATTATACCTTTCATTTAACCAATCAATGGATTAGTGTCATTTTCTACTAGGGCCAATGTCCAATGCTATATGCAATGAGATGTTGGATATTTGAGTTAACTATTCATTGTTTTGGGGGTTTTTACTCTAATATTGATGTCTAAATCCTAAGGATAGAAAATAATATTCTAATTTTATTTGCTAAAAAAAAGTAAATCTAGAAATTTTTACTAACTGAATATCCCCTATGGCATTCCTTGTTAAAAGGATTCTTTAGTTCACACCATCAACATCCAAAACATAAACATCTGGCATAAGACATTATAGTGTCCTCACTCGACTTGACCAGATAGGTAAGAGAATATTGTATTTCATAATATGAAAATGTCGATTGTGTATTATCACCTAGACTACTTCTTGACAAATTTTAAATATGGAGATGAGTTTAAAAACTTTACCTCTTATGAGAATTTAAAGACGCACCTTACATAAAGAAAACTCACTTACATTAAACTAAAATAAACTTTTCATTTAAGGAAAGCACACTCTCATTAAAATAAAACACACTTACATTAAAGGGGAAATCACACTTGAAGTAAAATAAAATATGCCTATATCAAAAGAAATACACTTTTAAACTATAAACTAGAAATACAAATTATCCTAATCTTTGGATAGAAGTTGGCCCTTGCTTCTTCTTTAGAATAGTATCAAATTTTACTCAATAATGGAATGTAATTCTAAATTTTATTAATACTTAATTATCAAAAGGAACATATATAGATGCTCCAAGTTTTTCTACAAAATTACATTTGAATGTTTCTTCTCTCTATTGCCTATTACTATTACCCTAGAATGAGAATGAGACATGTACTTAAATCACATCTCAACAACTAATCTCAAAATAAAAAATCTGGTGATATAAATAGCCAAATTTGCTTATTCAAAATAGAAGATCTATCAATTAGATCCCACGCTTATAAGGAGGCATTGAAACTAATTCAACTAATAATAAATCAAGTATAACTAACATATATCTAAAGAGATTATGTTAATTTTTATAAAATATAAATACATTTATATATGAATCATTTTAGGCTATTACTATGAATAGTAATGTCTAAAAAAAGATATCTAAAGAGGAAAAATATATATATGTACAATATATATATAGTTATTATATTAATCTATAGAGTACATCTGGGCATCTTTAAAGCATGGCTAGGAATATTTGGAGCACAACTAGAAATGTCTTCAAAACATCTTTTAATCTTTATTATAATGTTTTTAGAGCTTCCATAGAACATCTTTAGAGCTACAAATCTTTGAATCTCAACTATCTTTGTAGCTCATTGTGTTCAATGTCGATTCTTTAAAACTATTACCAAAAAGGTGTTGCCAAAATTGTTGATAGCTTCTCCAAATCCCACCATAGAGATGTGTCTCTATATGAAAAATTATACTCATTTCATCTAAGTTAGACACAAATAACAAGATAGATAATCAACAATGTATCACATATAAAAAAAGATAATTTCACTCATTTCCTACTGAGATGAGACCTTAACTATTAAATGTAATGTAATAAAAAACCAAGATGCAACACTTATGGATAGTTTATATGAGATATAATGAGCTATATAGAGTGCTCATCATTTTCCCCCAAACTTTACCTTTTGCAATTCCTCTTCCAAACCAAGGGAGAATTGTTCTTTAATCCAAGAGTCCAGATTCCAACCACTAACTAAGATCATAAATTTGAAAATGATGTCCCAAATAACAATGATTTCTAGATAGAAACCTCAAATCTATTTCCATAGTATGTAACTATGCTTGAAATTATACTTCTACCTAATTATGCCAATTCTACCAAGGGGACATAAGACAAAGAATAATGGGTGGCCTAAATCTCATGCCAATCTAAACATTGAACCCTCCTTTTAGGATATGAGTGATAATTTGATCAAGTTCCCTAGCTCTCTAAAGGCTCTAAATGATAGTAGTGGGACTCATTACTTCTCTACATTTCAAAGCAATAGTCAAAGTCTCCCATCTAGCCATACTTGCATTGATATAGCTAAAGGAATGTTGGCTGACAAAAGTTTGGAAGGATACTACATTTGCTCTTAAAAACTCATGATACTTATTTTTCATGTACATATGATACAAAGGATAGAAGACAACAAAAATTTAATGAGGTTCTAGAAACTAGGGTCTCATATATAAGCCTATAATATTTTAAAGTTCTAGGAATTGATTATGTGATTGCTCCCAAGTAGTTTGATTTCTCATAGTGGAAATAAAATCATGTTTTTATGTTTTTACCACAAACAAGTTAACCAAAAATCTATAATGGTGTCCCAATAACATATTACAAAGATAAAACTCACAAATTTGATCTTATATTTTTTTAGTGATTTTAATAAAGACATCCATGAACATGTGTTCATCTTAAATGGCATGGGGAAAACTAAGAGTAATCAATTGGATTTGCAACTTATAAAAAATTTCATGAAGAAATATAACATACAAAGAAGAAGTTTTTTTTCAAGATAATAATTTTTTAGTAATTTTACAAATAGTTTGAATAGAAGTCTGAGACTTCTACAACTATTTCTGAGACTCTATTTTGATTTTGGCATTCTCTACTTCCAACTTCTAAATCTTATTCTACACTTTCTTCCAAATTGAAATAATCTCATGAAAGGTTAGAGGAAAATAGGGAATACACCTTTTAGGTCCTTTATTCTATACATATAACTCCCTTGTTTCCCTCTACATAGCATGTATGGAATCTTGTAACTTATCATTTTGAGTTGTTATCTCCTGTATGCGAGTGTTTTTTTTAACAAGCAATGCGTCCTTACTAGAAATAGAGTGTTATAGATTATTAATTTGAGCATCCTTACTTGTAATATATTATTGTAGATTATAAATATAAGCATCCTTATTTTCAAAGGAATTTTTTTAAGTGATAATTTTATTAGATTATGAGAACAATTGATTATAAATTCTAGTTTATGTAACATTAACTACTATTATAATCAGTTCATATGCTTGAACTTGGGAAAAAAATCTTCATATCATCTTTTTAAACTAGAAATAGTTTGGTACTTAAATTTCAATGTTAATTAGATAAAATATAGCTTTGTTTGTTGTTTTTGAATAGTTTCTTCATTTCGTGAGAGGGTCATAACATGCTACAAATCTTTATCTTCATGAACAAGCTGAGGAGAAGATGAAGATTCTTCTATTATTGAAGCTTTACCCTTATCAAATGTGTAAGGTAATGGTATTTCTTATTTAATTTAAATATATTGTATTAGGTTTTATGTCTCTTTAACTATATGTTCAACATATATAACTTTTATGGGAGAACTTAAACTTCCTAAAATTTTAACTTCTTGTACCTTAATTTCTTCTTCCTCATGGAGAATTAACTGATGACTTCATTTTGGTTTGATAGATGGAGTAGGTTTTTTTTTTATGAAACCCTCATTTTCCTTTTTTACCCTTGTCATAACATCTTTGAAGCTATAGGCATTGAATATGGACCTTCTTCTATTCTTGTTATTGTATAAGGATAAATAGGATGTTGTGATTTCTTACCAAGAATTCTGAGTCAATTTCATAAGAATGAAGACAAATATTTCTCACCCTTTGGTTTATTCAATAAATGGTGTTGATATATGAGATTAATTAAACCATGATGTTTAATTGACCCAGTGCCCCTTTTTAATTTATGAGATACATTATGGATAGCATGGCGAAGAAAATAAGGTAGCTTTACTTAGCACTCAGGTTTGGGGGCTCTTTTATTTAAATTAATGAGAATTTTCATAGTTTTACCACTAACCATAGTTAAATATCCATCACAAATGAGTTATTTCATGACCTCATATGTGACATTATGCCATGGAAGTGGAATACTATCTTAAATTATTCCTCTAGCAATGCCTTGTGCAGTTTTGGCTAACTTAAGATGGGGTTCATTTCCATCAATGAACATTTGAATCATATCAACAAAACTCAATTTTTAAGTAACAATGACACTTCTTTAGGAATCCCTAAAAGCTCATTCATAATAGAGGAATCAATATGAATATGTTTACCCTAGACTACAAATGATCTTCATCAAAATTTTCTAAAAACTCTTGAATGATGTTCTCCTAAAAACCCTTGAATGTCTTCAAGAAATTGAGCCATCTTATTGTTTCAAAAATAACCCTAGAATATTCATCTTATAAAAAAAAATCTATTAACTCTAGTTCACTTTTCTTCTTACCCCCCATATTCATAATTGTTCACAATATTCTCAAAAACTTGCTTGTACAATGCAAAAATTGAGTTTAAAATCACCTAGAGTATTGAATAGGGCAAGAAAGTTGGAATATGATGTGGAAATGAATAGAAAATAAATGGGTGTCATAAAATTATAGTAAAAATTATGACCAAATAATTCAGAGCAAGCAAATCTTAATGAGGGAGTACTTTTGGGGGTCAACATCAGTGATGTGGTGTGAGAGATCATATTCAGTGGCACTTGAAATGATATTTGCAATGATTTTCATATTAATACATATTTTTTTAAATTTATTTGGAATAACCCCACATCAAATCTTAAAATTTGAAAATAGTATCGGCTTCAATCAAATCCATGTGGAGTTAAAGGAATTTATCTACATTTAGAAGTATTATCTACCTAATGGTCATACATGCAGAACAAAGAATAGAAAATGTCTAACCTGTTGTGAACAAATAAAAATTGTACCTATTTTATAAGGATCTAAGATTATCTCCTAAAGTTTTCATGTGTCTTACAAGGATAAACAAATTTAAGAAGATAAGTTAGATGACAAGACAATAGTTAATGTTTATTATAGAAGTTTCATCTAAAAAATACCATTTATGGTTTTCACTTTTCAGTATTATATATATATATATATATATATATATATATATATATATATATATATATATATATATATATATATATATATATATATAATTATAATGTTTATTTATTTATTTTGAATTTTTTAAGTGAAGAGAACTATCATTTGATGATTTTCATCATTCCCCCTTATTGGATGTATACTACAAGTATCATTCAACCTTAGTGGAAGAACTAGGTTCTTCCATAAGGTCAAATTGGTCTTGATTATATTTAATGAATTCTTCCCTATTGAAAGGTGTTATATACACTTTTTTTTTGTGACCATTGACCAAAAATGTCCTTTGGTCACCATCAATTGGTTGAAGTTGGATAGAGACATTGTTGTGAATAGTTTTGATTAGGTATGGACCCAACCATCTTGTCCTGAGATTACCTTTGAAATTTTAGAATTTAGAATCAAATATAAGTGCCCAATAACCTTCTTGAAACAATTTATCTTTGATATGAGTATCATGCCACTATTTTCACTACTTATAGATCATGTTGGTTTGAGTGAGTGCATCCATTCTTAGTTCATCTAGCCCATTTATTTGCATGATTCTTTCCTTCTATGCTTCATCAATATTAATTCCCATATCATTTATTATTTTTAGTGTCTATAGTTCAAACTCTATTGGCAACAAAGGTTTCTTTTCAAACACAATTTCATATGAATAGAATCCTACAGTAGTCTTCCATATTGTATTATATGCCCAAATTACTTCAGGTACCTATCTATCTAATCTTTCTTGATAATATTCACTATTTTGGTCATAATGTTTTCAAGCTCTCATTTGGCAACCTCTGCTTGCCCATTAGCTTAGGGATGATATGGTGAGGATTTATAGTGATTTATTTAGTAAAAAAAATTTAAAGCCTTGATAATGTTAGACATGAATTGGGACTCTTGATAAAAATAATAGATCTAAGAGCTCCAAATCTCAACATGATCCTATGATATTTGAAATCAACAACCATTTCCTCTCTAGCAAAGGTGAGTGCCTACACTTAAACCCACTTAGTAACATAATCAATACATACTAATAAATATTCTTTTCCTTGACATGGTGGATTGATTGGTCTAATAAAATCCAAACCCCATTTCTCAAATGGTTCTAAAACTATTTGAGGATGGAGAGGCATTTTTGAGGATAGAGTAGGCTTACCCATCCTTTCACAAGGATCACATTGCTATATAAACCTTTATACAATATTATAAAGAGATGTCCAATAATAGTCTACACCAATAATCTTATGAATGGTCCTTTTTGCTGAATAAAGTCCTCCTCTTGGTTGATTATGGCATGCTCTTATGATGTCAAATACTTCATCTTATCTAACACACCTATAAATTACATGATCAGGTCTAGTTTTAAATAACATGCCTTTAAACAATTTGAAATGAGAACTAGCTCTAATCAAATGTTTTTTTTATTTTAGAAGTAAATGAATGAGAAAACTTCCATGTTACCAAGTAATTTTCCATGTCTACAAACCATTCCATGTCTACAAACCATGGGGAGTATGTAAATATAAAAAATGGTTGTTCATCTAGAAAAGAATCCTCTAGAAGTTCATTTCACCTATAGTGATCAATCTAGATAAAAATTCAATAACAACATTATACTTTCTAGGTTTATCTATAATGGTAATGTTAAATTCTTGAAAAAGTAGTATCTATAAAATAATTCTCCCACTTACTACTTGTTTATTCATTAAGTACTTAATAGCTGAATGATTTGTATAAATAAATACTTGATAAATATTAATATAATGCCTAAACTTATTTATATCATAAACAATAGAAATAAATTCTTTTTCTATGGTAGTGTATTTTTTCTCTATGGGAGTAAGATTCTTGTTGATATATTAAATGGCATACTTTTTTCCTTCCTCATCTCTTTGTCCTAGAACTTCCCCTAGTGCATTATTGGAAGCATCAATATAAATATGAAAATTGTGTTCCCAATTAGGTCCTTTCAAGATTGGAGTAGTCATGAGTTTGTTTTTTTAATGTTTCAAAATCATCTTGACACTTATCATTTCATACAAATTCACTTTTTTTTATTATCAAGGAAAATATAGTTGTAGTTATTTTGCTAAAGTATTTAGTAAATCTTTTGTAATAACCTACATGATCAAGAAAATTTTTGAAATTTTTTTGTGTTTGAGGAATGGAGAGACTATAAATTACCTCAATCTTCTTGGGATGCACTTTTATTCCTTGAGAAGAGATATGATGTCCTAAGATTATCCCTTCATCAGCCATTACTATACACTTCTTATTACTTAAAGATACTTGATGTTCTTCACATATGGTGAGCACTATATCCAAATTGATCAAGGATTCATCAAATATGTTTCAATGGATATTGAAATCATCAATGTATACTTCCACATAATCATTTATAAGATCAAAAAATATGTCTAACACTGCTCTTTGAAAGGTAGCAAGTGCATTACACAATCCAAAAGGAAGGACTATATAAGTAAAGGTTCCCTAAAGGGAAAGTAAATGTAGTTTTATCTTGATCTTAAAGGGATATTATGATTTAATTATATCCACTAAACCCATCTTAGAAATAATATTACTTCTTTCCTACCAAGTTATCTAAGACCTGATCAATAAAAGGCAAAGGAAAGTAATCTCTCATAGTGGCTTTATTTAGTTCTTTTTAATCTACACAGACTCTCCATTTTCCATTCTTCTTAGGTATAATGACCAAAATTGAAACTCACTGACTATTGTATGTGGGGTAAATGAAACCAACTTCCAATAGTTTTTTATCTTTGTCTTTTCTATTTCTTTCAAGACTAGGTTAATTCTCTATTGTGGATGTCTAACTAGTCTAACAACTTTGGTGTAGATATGATGGGTACAAACACTAAGATGTATTTATTTCATATCACTATAATCCCAAGGAAAGGCTTTTGTGTGTCATACCAATACACTAAACAATTCAATTTCTTATTGGTCAATTAACCAACTATTGATATTCAATAGTTTATCAGGATGGATTGTAATTTGTTTAGTACCTAGAATAATGGAATTTACCTACTTGTATTCACTCATCAAAGAATTCAATGGACATGTATGTGGTAGTATTATTTTAAATGTAGCCACATCCTTGTCTAAGGTTTCACTTTTGGAGAGCATATTAGTCAATGGACAAATAAAAACATTTAAAAATGAATTTTTCCCTTTTTGATCCCTATCAACTATGGCTTTCTGGATATCTTGTGGACCAGATAACATGTTTGGAGAACTTATGACATTGTCTTGGTTCTCAATAATGAAACTAAATTATTATTATTCATGATTATTTATCTTTAGATTTGAGTTTTTAGTCTTTGAAGCTAAGCTATCAGTCTTTGGAGCTAGGCTTTAAGATTTCAGAGCTAAGCTATTGGACTTTGGAGCTAGGTTATCTTAGTCTAAATGTTTGTTAATATATTCCTCAAAATATTAGACATGTTATTTTATGGTAACCATGGCTAAGGAAGACACAATATTCTTATTTGTTTAGGTTGATCTACCCATTTATATTCAAAAAGATCCATTAAAGGTCTAGTAGGCTGATAAAGGGAGATTTGTTTGGCATGAATTCCATTGGAAATGGTCATATTACTAGCTCTATAGTCAATTCATGTTGTGATTGTAGCCAACCAAGGTCTTCCAAGAATAATTAGATACCCTACCTTCATGTTTTTAGGTTGAAGTAGCATGAAATATATAGGTTATTACTAGTATTCTATGGTGATTAGATGTTTTCTATAGTTCCTTTAGGTGAAATAGTGGATTGATCTACCATTTGTAAAATTAGAGTGGTAGGATAAATCCCTATGAAGGATAAATATTATACTATTTTGATAGTCATTATGTTGATAGCAGTACCCACATCTACAAGTAGATTTAGTATGGACTCATTCCTAATTATCATAGTCATCATAGGACTACCAAGGTCTTCATATTTAGGAAGACGTATATTTCCTGCTAGTAAATAAACAATTTTTCTAGTTACCTAAAATTTTTTAGGATATTATTTCTTTATTTTTGATGATTTGATGCATAATCCTTTAATTATTTGATTCAATTCAATAATATCCTTAATATCTCTTAACAATGGAATTTCTATCTTCATCTCTCTTAATCCTTACATTAATTTAGAACCCTCCCTAGGTTTGTATTCCTTAAGTCTCTTAGGAAATGGAATAGCATGGGGATCTTGAATTGTGGTTGGTGTGATTGGAGTTGTGGTGGTTTCTAACTTGTCTTCATTTAGTCCTTGGACTATAAGTGACTCAAGAGTGTTTTCATCATTAAGAATTTTAGTTATGGTAATGGGTGAATCTTGTACTACCTTTCTTGACCTGAGCTAAACATTATTACACTCAATTAAACCACTTGTAACACTACTTTCTTGATCATCTCCATAAACAAGAGTATTTTGCCTATTCTTAGGATTTGCCACTAGTTAGGTAGGTAACTATGGTTGGTTAACCTACTACTAAATTGGTAGTGGCTAAGGTTGTGAAGGAGTCAAAGCTTGCTATGGAGGAAACCTTCTCTACATTTGATTATGAGACCATTATTGATTTGGCCATTAAGGTGGTGACTATTGTATCTAATTTGATTGTTGGTTTTATTATTGTGCTAGGGGTTGTGAAATATTTTAAGGCATCCCTCACATCTATGGCTTCCATTCTTGAGTAACTAATGATTGTGGTTATGGTGGTGGTCCTCACATTTGTGGTGTAACTTGTTCATCGCATGGTGTCATCCATAGATTGGGGGAAAATCTTGGACCAAATTAATTTTGAGGTTGGGAGTACTGGTTTCCTTATTTTTGGATAAAGTCTGCTTCCTCAATTACATGTACTATTTATTTTACCTAGTTTATAATGGTAAGAAGATGATTTCAATTCTTGGTGTCATGGTAGAGGTCATAAATACCATATACTTTTGTTTTATCTAAAGTACAATCTTTTATCATATGTTTAAGCCTACATCTATGATGATATATTGACAACTATTCAGCATTGGTGACATTGGCCTTTGCTTTGAGACCATCTAATGTGTATATTAATTATACTATAAATATATTTTTTAATTATAAAATTCTTCCATTAATTATCCAACTTTAGGTGATTTTCCTAATCATAATTTTTTGTATGCTAGGTCTTGTCCTATAATAGTTAGTACATGATGCTCAAATCTGATGAAAGATTAACTTGTCAATGTCACCCTTTCCCATTAGGTTCAAAGAAACATGTGCATCATCATCTAGGAATTTAAGAGAGACTATTTTGATGACCTCCTCTATGATTTGGTAACCACTCCATTTATGGATAAATATAAACCTATCAAGGTAATCTTCTAAGGTTTCATCTTCATTTTGTTTTATCTTGAAAAAATATTCCTTTCATTCTCTAACTCTATAGTAATCCCAATATTTTATCAAGAAATGCAATTTCCATTTCTTCCCAAGTACTTATAGAATTATCCTCAAGGCCCATGAACCATCTCATGGTTACATCGTTAAGTGTAGATGGGAATAACTTCAACTTCTGATTGTCAGTGACATAGTCATATGTTTGGTAGAGAACCTAAAATTCAAAGAGGAACTAATCTAGATCTTCTGAGGATTTACCTCTAAAAATAGGTAAAATAGATGGTAAGATATTTTTCATGGACGTTTTATCATCAATACCCAAGCTAATTGGATAGGAAAATGTTATGTCCTATTGAGATTGCCTATCATGGTTTTCTACATGTGCACATTCATCTCCCATATTTTCTTCCCAACTTTGTTTATCAATCCAATCTAAGTTCTCTTCTTGGGTTCTCAACCTATGGTCTACCTTAGGAGGAGAATATTCATTGGTGATTATATATTTTTCTTGTAGAGATTATGGATCAAATATGACTATTCCAAAAATGGGATTCTCAGGATTGATTCTTCCTATGTGAGAAGATGAACTAAATAGAATTCTTCTTATAGGATCTGTTTGTGAGGATGAACCTTTTTTAAGAGAGGAATCTAAAAATGTTTATATAAGGATTTGAATGTTATTTATTTCACTACCTAATCTTTCCAACAAGGATAGAATCTTCTCTTCTTTTTGTTTTCTATAGGAATCTTTAGAGATAAACCATCCTTGAGAATATCTTGGGTAGCTCATAAACCTAAGGAGTCCTTGATTATTTTTGTGTTTTTGGGGTATATGAATGATTTTGTATTTTCCCTATATAACTCTAATATAGGATCTCAATAATACTTATTAATCAAGAGTCCCCAATAATGGTGCCAAAAATGATAGGTTTTCATTATACGTTTCATTTAACTAATCAATATATTGGTGTCATTTTCTACTAGGGCCAGTGTCTAAAGTTATATGTAATGAGATGTTGGATATTTGAGTTAACAATTCATTGCTTGGGGTTGTTTACTTTTATTTTGATATCTAAATCCTAAGGACAACAAATAAGATTATAATTTTATGTTGTGTAAAATTTATATCTAAATTTTTTTTACAAACTAAATATCTCGTATGGCATTCTTTGTTAAAAGGATTATTTGGTTCACACCATCAACATTTAGAACTTATACATTTGGAATAAGACACTATAGCTTCCTCACTTGACTTCCCTGACTGGGTAGGATAGTCTTTTATTTTATAATGTAATAATGTTGATTGCCTATTGTCACCTAGACTGCTTCTTTACAAATTCTAAATATGGATATGAATTAACAAACTTTACCTCTTACGAGAATTAAAAGACACACCTTGCATAAATATAACTCACTTGAATTTAATAGAAATAAACTTTGCATTTAAGGAAATCACAATTTCATTAAAATAAGACACTTGCATTAAAGGGAAAATCACACTTGCAATAAAATGAAGTATACATGTATCAAAATAAATACACTTTTAAATTATAAACTAGAAATACCAAATGTCTTGATCTTCAGAGATAAGTGGGCCCTGGCTCCTTCCTCAGAACAGAATTAGATTTTACTCAATAATGGAATGGAATGTTGAACTTTATTAATACTTCATTATCAAAAGGAACATATGCTATGAATTATACTATAAAATTACACTTGAACATTTCTTTACTCTATTTCCTATTACTATTACCCTAGAATGAGAAAGAGTCATGTAATTAAAGCACATCTCAATGACTATTCTCATAATATAAAATATGGCAATCTAAATAGCCAAATCCACTTATTCAAAATAAAATATCTAGGAATCAAATCCCATGCTTATAGGGAGGTGTTGGAACTAATTCAACTAACTATAGATCATGTAAAACTAACATATATCTAAAGATATTATATACAATTTTATAAAATAGAAATACATTTATATCTGAATCATTTTAGACTATTAATATGATAGTAATGTCTAAAAAAGACATCTAAATTGAAAATATATATATATGTATGGTAGATATCCTTAGATTTTTTATATTAATTTATAGAGTACAACTGGGCATCTTTGAAGCATAGATAGGCATCTTATGAGAACAATTGGATAGGTATTTGGAGCATCTTCATATCTTTATTGGAATGTCTTCAGAGCGTCCATGGAACATCTTCGGAGCTATAGATCTTTAGAGCTTGACTAAAAATCTTTGTATCTCACTACATTCTATGTCAAGTATTCAAAACTATTGCTAAAAAGGTGTTGCCTAAATTTTTGATGACTTCTCAAAATAATCTCACTATATAGATGTATCTCTATTTGCAAAACTATGTTCATTTCATCCAAGTTAGACATAAATAACAAGATAGAGAATCAACAATGTATTACATATAAACAAAAGACAATTACACTCATTTTCTACTTAGATGAGACTTTAACTATTAAAATTAATTCAATATATAACCAAGAGAAACACTTGTGGATATTTTATATGAGATATAATGAGCTATATAAAATGTTCATCAATTGGTGTCCCCTCCTTTATGAACAATTGTTCAGAAGGCAGGGTGGTATAAAACTACCTATAAACCCCACATGCTCATTTTTATTCTTGGAATGGAAGTTTAAATAAAATTATAAACATGAGATCAATTTTAAAATGTCCTCAGAGTTAGAAAACCATCTCACTCTTTCATCCACTAATTTTGGCACGTGTGGCATTGGATATTGAGTAAAACAACTTTATAACGTGAAATTTTAGGTTGCACTTCAAGGTTTGAAAGTTTTGATAGATTTAAATGAATTAATGTTATTATATAATGTGAATCATCATATTTTTCACTTAATTTAATTATCCCTCCAACCATTTATCCACTCCATACTTGCCTCTCTAAGTGGCATTCAAGTTTCCATCCCAAAGACGGTATTATGGGTCTGCCAACATAGAGGTAAATTGAATGGTAGTATGGTATCAAGGTCATGACTTCATGAAATACATAATTAAATAATGTAATAATAATTTCATATCATTAGGATTTCATTCATTTGACTTAGATGGAGGAGACCTAAACCTACACCTATAGGCCAAGAGTGTTTTAGTACAGATAGTGAGATAAGGATGTAATGTGTAAAGTGAAGTTAGAGTTTAGGTGGATATACATGGTGAAAATATTCACTCTATGACAAATAAGACCCAATAAATATCATATAATGTGATAAAAACCAATTCACCCTAAGTTTACACTCACACATTCCAAATTAACATAGTCAGGATTGTCTGGTTAAATGAGAGAAATACCTCATTGGTTTGAGAGAGAATATGTATGTGGGAAGAGTAAAATAAATTTTAAGTGATTATATAATGTTAAAATAACCCTACATGATATTCAAGGCCAAGGTAAGATAGTTTCAAGTTTTGATGAGTCTAATTAAACTTAGCAGACCTAAATGAAACACACAGGCCTATGTGTGTAAAATTGTGAAGAGAATGGCTTATTAAAGGTGAGATGGAACCTAAAGATATTTAAGAAGTGATGATGAATTAAAGTAAATATTAATGAGTTTTTTAAATATTTTAATAATTATAAAATGTCTAATTTTCATGTAATAACACCCATTAATGTCTTATTACATCCAAACACTGTCAATACTCTTAGCAGGCATGTATGAACATCCACAAATTTATACATGAATGTGTATGAAAATTGTAGGATATTTGCATGATTTGGAATAATTATGAGGTTTAATGGTATAAATAAGGTAAATTAATAATTTTAAGATGATTTTATAGGTTTTATACTCCTTAGTATGAGTTAAGGCACAGTCAAAAAAAGAAGAGCCTTGAAAAGAAAAGGTATTTTGAGTTTCCTAAGACAAGTTGGCATGATATAGAGGTTTAGGAAGAAAATTTAAGATTTTTCAGATTTTAATAAATTATTGACTTAATTTTCATGGTTTAAATGAATTCCAAGTGTAGACCTAGAGTTCTACAGACTTGTAGGTCCACACTCATGAGCAAAAAATGAAAGTCCTATATTGGAAGGGATTTGTTTAATCTTGGGAAACCCTACCACCATATAAAACCTCTAGAGTTAATCTAAAAAAAATTATACAAGACCCTATAATTACTATAATCTTGTCTCAAACTTTCAAAAGTGGATAAAGGGGCAAACACAGTAGCTAGGGTCTTTACATTGTTTCATTTATAAACCCTGAGTATGAACTAATGACATTGAAAGAGGTATAATGAATGTAAATGGTGTAGAGGATAATTGGAATAATTAAATATGGTTTTAAAAAACCTCTTTGAGGTGTTTGAGATAAAAATTAAACATTCTTACCTCTTTTCACTCACTTGTCTCTCCTTGACCTCACTAAAGCACAGTTTACTAGCCCAAGAGGAACTAACTTTTGCTCAGATCTCCTAGGACAAGATACATGGTGATAAAATATCTTCGGGGTGGTTATTAGGATTTATTCTCTCAAATTTTTAGGCATTGGTTCTCATGTCAATGGCCCCATATTTATGAACCATTGCTAATACTCTAAATTACTTATAGGCTACCAAGAAACACTCAAATGACTTGATGAGAGATAGTTGCCTTAAGATAATAATAATGGATTTATTTAACCTTTAAATGACCTTGGTTAACTTCATAGGTATCATGTACATCATAATAATCTATTGGTTGGTGCATTCCAAGGACAAGTTGTATGAAATTACCCAAAAAGCATGGTTGTAAGCTTATTTATGAGGGTACATGGTAAGGATTAGTTTCCAAATCAATCACAGAGGCTTATAAACCCTATTATAAGGTTATAAAATCATCCACACACCTATTCAAGTCTCATATAGTGGTATATGATCCATTTAAGTCACTAATTGAGTCAAAAGGTGAGAAATTCACCAATTTGCTAGTCAAGAATCTTATCTCAAGCCTATGGAGTGAAATCTAAAATAAATTGCATTAACTAGATTATCTGAATTAACAAAATCACCATAAGAGGTGATTATTTATACAACACTAAGTTATATTATATCTCCTAATCTATAGGATATTATGACTCACAACACAACTAATCACACCTAGAAAATATGCCAAATAACTAACCTATGTCAATCAAAGGTTAATAACACCTTGAGACATTTATTACAATATAGATAGGATTAATTAATTATCTTAACATCCCCCCCCTTAATTTATCATATCCTAAAGAGAAAAGAGAGAATTCCTGAATGCCTCAAGCTTATTATATGCAAGTGACTTCATGAAAATATCTACACATTGATCCTAGGTGGCATAATATTGGAGTTGTATGCTATGTTACTAAACATGTTTGCATATGAAATGAATCTAAACCTCTATGTGCTTGGTTCTCTCATGAAACACTAGATTGTGAACAAGATGTAAATGCCCTAATTGTCAAAATTCAAAACTATAGGTTGAGTGTGTGGAGCTCTAAGTCCTGAAAGAATGTGATGTATCCATATCATTTCATAGAAAGATCCTATTATATCATAATATTCTACCTCTATGGAATATCTAAAAACATAATTCTACTTCTTACTTCCCCATAAAATAGGACTATATCCTAGAAAGAACACAAATCTAGAAGTGGATTTCTTGTCATCAATAAAAGCTACATGATCTACATCTATGTATCCTATCAAGAAGAACTTATCATTCTTCTTGTACTCTAGGCCATACTCAATTGTACCTTTAATGTATCTTAATACCCACTTTGACACTTTTAGTTATTACATAAACTAATAAAGATAGCTAAAATCATAGCTAATATCTGACCTAGTATATGTCAAGTAAATGAGACTCCCAATCAACTATTGATAGAGAGTTGCATTTACTTGTTATGATGGATCTGTATAAGGTAAATGAAGTCTTATCTCCATAAGTGTTATAATAGGATTTTAGTCCATCATCTTGAATTTTTTGAGAAATTTCTTGGTATAATTCATTTATTAAACAAAAATGTAATATTCCTTCTACTATACCTCCAAACCAAGATAATAGTGAAGTAGCCTAAGATCTCTCATGCCAAACAATCGCTTGAGATCATTCTTAGTCATATTGATCATCTTCAATGTGCTAATAGTGATGATTATATCATTTATATAAACAATCATTATAAAAACCTCCCCCCATACTCTTTGAGGTAGAGGTTAGGATCATATGGACTCCTATTGAATCCATGTTGTATGAGATGCTCATTAATATTAATGTACCAGGCTTGAGGAGCTTATTTTATCCCATATAGAGACTTAATAAGCCTACACACATTTTGTTCCTAATTAGGTGCCATAAATCCTTTAGGTTGAGTCATGTAGACTTCTTATTTTAAATTTGCATTAAGAAATGCACTTTTTACATCTATTTGATGGACTTTCCATCCCAACTATGCAGCCATAGCAAAAACCATTCTGATAGTCTTTATCTTAGTTGTGGGAGTAAAAGTCTCCTCATAATCAATGCCTTCTTTCTGAGTATACCCTTTTGTAAACAACCTTATCTTGTACTTATCAATACTAGCATCTACTTTTTACTTGGTCTTAAAGACCCATTTTCAACCAATAGGCTTCTTCCTTGGTAGAATATCAACAAGTTTTTAAGTGTTATTCTTCATCAGTGACTAATATTCTATATCTATGGCATATTTCCAAGCTCTAGAATATAGAGCTTTTATTACTATAGAGGGCTCATATGTTTCTTGCACAATACTCATAAGGGCCATATTAACCTCTTCTTGAGCCATGTTTTGAGTCCTTAGTCTTGAAGTGGACGTATCTAGTACTCCATTCAAGTTATCATCTCATATAGTACTTGTATACCACTTGGGCATATGTTGAACTATAGGTGGTGGTGCTAGATGTCCTATTTGACTATTTTCCTATTCACTTTCACTATCACTGTCAAAAAATATTATGAGAATTTGGCCTATATCATTTGCCTATGTAGAAGGTGGATTGATTCCACTCTTTTCATCAAACACTACATCTCTGTTGATTAGTACCTTCTTTGTTTCTAGATCAAGTAGCCTATACACCCTTGATTGTGCATTGTATCCCATAAATTTACATTCCTTTGTTTTCTTATCTAACTTATTTATTTTCTTCTTAGGAACATGCATATATGCCTTGAAACCAAAAACTCTAAGGTGATTTACCTTTGGTTTATTCCCTATCCAATATTCATGTGGTGTGATTCCATCAAGAGCTTTGGTGGGTGACCTATTCAACAAGTAGACTATAGTGTGACAAGCTTCTACCTAATATGTATTAGGCAATTTTGCATCCTCAACCATGCTACAAAACACTTCCACAATGACTCTATTATGTCATTTTGTAACTCCATTCTATTGAGGTGAATATGGAGCTATCAATTTATGATTGATTCCATTCACACTAAGATAGGATGACAATTCTTTACTGGTGTATTCTCCCCCATGATCTGAGTAGATGTTCTTGATTTTACTACCAATTTCATTTTCAACTGTGGCCTTTAATTCTTTGAAGATTTGAAAAGCTTTATCCTTAGCCTTCAATAAATATACCTACATTTTCTATGATTAATCATCAACAAAAAGCTAAAAGTATTTGTACCCTTTGACATTAGGAACAAAATGTCCATAAAGATTGGTGTGCACCAAGTCCAACTTACCAAGTGACTGATACTCAGTATTTTCAAAGGGATATTTTCATTATTTTATTACTAAGAAACTGGTACATATATCAAAATATTGTTGGATTTTTAGAAGACCACAAACCATATCTTGTTTTCTTAATTGAACCAAATATCCATAACTCAAGTGATTATTTATTTTGTGCCATAAATTACCTAGTTCTATATGTTTGACCACAATTGCTTGATGATCATTTTAAACAAAATCAATTTGAAACATTTTGCCAATATTCAAAGCCTTGGTAATTAATTTGAAATGCCTAGACTTGTCTTTGATGTGGCAAAACTTTTGACCATTTTGGTGATCAAATTCAACTATGAGGTTGTGTTCAAGTAACTGATTAATAAAAAACACATTTTTAGTAAGTCCTAAAACACAAAGAACATTTGAAATGTTCCAATTCTTATTTCCAAGTTGAATTTTGATGTCACCACTACCTTATATTGTATATTAGGTATCATTTCCAAGTGATACATTTCACTTTGATTTTGATTTTATCAAATTAGAAAACTAGTCGTTTCTACCTATCATGTGTCTGGTTGCTCCTGAATCAACATACCAAACTACACTTGGATTTTTGATAGACTCATGTCATTGAGTAGCTAAACCATATTCCTCATTTGAAGAATCATTATCTTTAACAACATTGCCATGTTTTTTAGGCTTAAAAAATTTTTGTTTCCACCTATTTTTTTATTATGGTTGCTTCTTTTTAGTTTGTGGTAACTTGTTGAAAGAGGGCTTCTTGCTTGATGAGACCTATTGAAAAGTATTATACTAATAATGTTTCAAGTCATGTCCTTGTTTTCCATAAATTTGACATGCTTTAAGAGAATGTGAATTGTTCCCTTATTGGCTATGTTGATTATTCTACTTTGGAGATTGATTTTGACCCTTCATGGGTTTCTTCCCCTTCTAATTCAATGTGAGTGCATGTTCATCATCTACTTCCTTTGAATTTTGAATAACTTCCTCTTGTTGCAACAAATTGACCAACACTTCAAAGGTTTTTTTTAATCCTATGACATTTAATGTGGTCATAAAGATCCTATATGTGGGGGGAGGGGCGCAGTGCTTAAAGGACTATAGGGACCAGAGATCCATCTGTCACCAGTTCACCCAAATATTGAAGTGAACCTCACAAATTTACAACTCTTCTAAGGAATGCTTCTACATTTTCATCTGATTTGAGATTAATAATGTGCAATTGACTCAAAATATGCAATATCTAATTTTGATACTTTGCCTCATTTATAGTTTTAAGCTTATCCCATGCATCTTTTTCAGTTGTATCACTATGGATATGAGGTTGTACCTCATCCGAAACACTGAACATAATTATCAACTTAGTTTTCTTATGAGCCTTATCAAATTTATATTATTGATCAACATCTATTACATGTCTAAGCCATGTTCCTTTAAATCCTAACCAAATATCTTCAAATTATAGATGTGTTTATACTTTTGTTTTCCATGTTGCATAATTATCATCATAAATAAATTGTGTTGGGGAGTAAAAAACATGGTTTTAAACCAAAGATTTTATAGGTTGTAAATGAAAATGAAATACAAGTGTGTTGAAGTGCAAAAAAGAAATGTGCATTTATAAAATGTAAAAAATATGCAAAAATGCATACAAAAGATGATAAATTACTCGTAATCATGCAAAAAATGTTGAACTCTACTGAAAATGCATCCAAAAATACAATGGAAAAATGGATGTCATTTTCAATCAAAAATGCATCCAAGGAGAAAAAAGAGGTTACAATTTTTCCTTTCAAAGTTTTACAATTAAATTACTCTAATAGATATATAATCTAAAAATACACTCTTTTTAAAAATACAGCATGCAAATTAGAGTTACCAGTCAAAAGTTATGGCCTCTTAAAGGTCTAAAATACATGAACCAATAAGATAAAATAGAAAAAAACTAAAAATTATAGAAATATAGGTGATAAAAATTTAAAAAATATCCTTACCACTACATATATCTCAAAAAAATGTCCAAGGTTAAAAAAAATCACCTTTCCAGGCTTCACAAATCAAAATTTATGAACCTTGAAAGAAAAGATCTTCAAATATGGCTCATAGTGGTGAAGAACAAGCCCTTAGTAGCTAAAACAATTCCCAATAGGAGGTAAAATGGCATGAACAAATGTTGATGGTGTGATGGTTATGTTGATGCTGGAAGTGGCAGATATGGGTGGTGCTCCACCCAAAAATTTGACCTTGCACCAAATGAAAACTTCTAAATTACACTCTACCTTCAAACTTTCACCATGGGTACCTTAGTGCTCCATTTTTAAAAAATGGATACTTTTAAAAAATATCTCAATGAGAGGAATCTAGTGATATAGTATTTTATCCATGATTCTATAAAAAAAATATATAAATTGCCATTTTTTTTTGTTGTTCCTCACTTGTTCTACAAAATAAAAACTTAAAAAAATAGTAGAAAATCACCAAAATCTCCAAAAATTATGATTTTTTTTAAATTAGTATTTTTTTTAGTAGAATTTAGAAAATGTACAATATCATTTCCAAATATTCTATATTTTCTAGATCTAACAAATAATACAAATTTTCATCATAATGACATACAATCATCTAAATTCCTTAGATCTATTCATCCACCAATTCAAAATTAGATCTTGACCAAAAATAATAAAATAAAATTCAAATATGATCTTAAATATAAAATTTATCCCAAAATTTAATATAAATATGGCTAAAATTTATCATAACAAAAACAATTTGCCTATTTTGACAACTTATCTCCTATAAAATTAGCCAAAATTCCAACAACATTTCAGCTTAGGATGGCTAAAATTAGAGAAGCGTGACACATCCAAGGATTTTAAAAATCTTACTCTCAATCTCCACCAAATTTCCAATGCTTCAAAAAGACTCCTCAAGAATTTCTTGCTCTGGTACCAAATGAAATCTAGAATAAATTACATTAACTGAATTATCTAAATTAATAAAAACACTACAAGATATTCTTATTTATATAACACTAAGTGAGATTATATCTCCTAATCTATATAATATTAGGACTCACAACACAACTAATCACACCTAGGAAATATCCCAAATAACTAACCTATGTCAATCAAAGGTTAATAACACCTTGAGATATTTATTACAATATAGCTAAGATTAATTAATTATTATAACATGAAGTACTTCAAAAGACCTCACACTCAAGGTATGAATATTTATTATGATGTTTCAGGCCTCAAAAAACCTATTCCAATCATTATAACATGAAAATTTCTTGAAAACCCACTTCAATCACCTCTCAAGCTTGCTCAAGCATCTAACCTAGGGTTTTAGCCACTTCATGGTTCACACACCCATATAGGGCCTCAGAAGCTAAAATTTGGCATGGATAATAGTCAATAGATGGGTAAATTTAATCAAAAACTTTTCCATAGTTTTACATGTGTGGGATTCAATTTGAGCCAAAACTTAGTTTCTAGGCCTAGAAGTTTGATTGAGGCCTAATTAGAGACAGAAAAATTAGGTGAATAAGTAAACTTCCACTCAAATTTGAGTCATGAAATTTGTCATGGATATATAAGGTCATACTAGGTACTCAAAACTATTCTCATATTCCTAATATCATGTGTATATTTTCTTACACAAGGAGCTTTGTGTATTTTTAGGGCTACAAGGAATTGAAGAAATATGCAAGCTTGGGGTGCAAGATGAAGTCTTAGGAAGTGTTTGAAGATTATAAAGGAGTTGATATAGGTTTGATAATATATGGATATTACTTTCATGGATAGATAATGCATTAGTGAATATGAAATCAAGATTTGACACTTGAAAGCAAAGATAGGCATAGTAAGACAGCTTGGGCCTCAAGACACTTAATAGGTGTAAATATCATTGCAATGTTAGTTTGAGGAGATTATAAACTTGTGAAAGGTGTTAAAAATAAGGTAAAATATAATTTAAACATGAATTGATGTTAAATATTTCCACTTGTCACTTTCCAATCCAAAAAGAGGGTAGTTTGAAGAGAAAACAAGAGGTGTTAAGCAAAGGTTTGAAACTCCATGCTAGTTGGAAGAGTATGCATATTCAAGGAGTCAACACATGTCTTTAGAGACCTAATTAAACTATTATTCAACCTATTATTGATCATAAATTCTACTAAGACACTCATCATCTCTCCCTTCTATGCCTTTCTCTCTATTTTACTCATATTTCTCTATTTAAGCAGCCTTATTTGGCTTGTTTTGTATCCTCCATCTGGGTATGGAAAATACTTGCCCATTTGTATGTCTTTGATAAATGAGAAACTACTGGTTATACCTCTTCCTTTGACTATTTTTAGTATGTGTGTATGAATAGTTGATCTTTTCAAGTGTTTTACTTAAATTACCTTGGCTTGTTGTCCTTTTCTATCACTCATATCCAGTTTGAAAGCTTCCTTACAGGTTATGTAAAGTGTCCAAGTAAAATGTGAAGTTTGAGTGAGTTATCTACTCATTAGTGTCATTTTATGACCTCTTGATTATTCCTCCTAGCCCAAACATCTATCACAACCTTTATATGAAGTGTTGATGTAGAGAGAAAGAGTAGGAGTAGTGTTTGTTCAAGTTGGTCTCATGGTTCATGTGCACATGCAGCTAGCTAGTAGTGGTCAAATTGTTTTGGTGCATCACCTCCACTAGAGTAGATTTCTCTCTCTTTTCCTAATAACTTGATACATTAGTGAATGATACTAAGTAATACATCAAGGGGAGATTTCCCTATAACCTAAAGATTTAATCCACCTAAAGGTCACACATAGCCGAGGATTGTTTCCATGTTTCCCCAAATTTGGTAGGCTTGAACAATCTTCCAAGGGTGAAAATTTGGGTGATAATAGGTAATAAGTAGGTTTAGATTTATATTTATACCAAACCTTTTTAAATATATCATGGAAGGGTTAAATAAAACAAATGGGTTGAACCTATATATTTTAAATATTTTCAAATTAAATTACTTTTTAGGGCTTGACACTTGATAATAATCTAAACACTTGAATCAACATAAGTATCCATATGTGGGATGTAAGTGTCTAGTAGGCTAGGAAGTTGTTGAGTATCTAAAATTGATAGTGAAGGATATCTATCAGGTTTTAGGCTTTTTATATAATACAAGAGATCTATGTCATTATAAATAATAGGTTTAGACCATAAGATAAATAATTAGGCACATTGAGATGGCAAATGTGATCCTTTCACTAGTAGGGAGGTCTAGAAATGAAGGGTAGAGCCCTGATAGATATTTGTCAAGTATATAAGATTGAGATGAAATATAATTCATATTTTAGTTGTAGAGAGAATTACAAATCAAGTTAGTCAAGCATTAGTCCATAAATAATGAAACATGCATAAAAAACTAACTAACCAAGCCTATATATTCTTATGGGAATTACAAAGGATAGCAAGAAATAAATGAAAGAAATTAACATCATATTACCTTCCCAAATGGATTCACCATACCTATGTGTCTCAAAATCATTTTCTCCCTTGATCAAGCATCCTTATGTTTTTCAATAATGGTGGTAAGCTCCTCCAATGCCTCAAGAACACTCCATACAACCTAGGATCTTGATTCCAAATCACTAAACTAGCCTATCAATGAATCTTCCAAGTAAAATCTATGATCAAATTCAAAACCTTGTGGAAAAAATTTAACATTATAAATTTTCAATATTCAAACTTAAAATTCATGTCTATGGACTCTCTATTTATAGATTTTTGAGATTGGTCAGGATCAACCATGACCATCCATCTTAAGATTGAGATGTGTGGCCATGGATAATCATAATATTTGGAATTAAATTGATAATTATCTTCATCATGAACTTGGAAGAAGGGGCATTGAAGAGGTATGAGAGGCATGAACTACGCATGCATGACCCATAATCCTGATATGTGTGGCATTTATGACCTAGAGATGTCTTCCTAAGAAATGATGACACCTGATGATGTAGTTAATAAGAATCAATTTTTTAAACAAATATTAAACAACTCTCATGGAAAATCCATTTAAGCTCTTGATTTGGATTAATTAGCCTTAAACAAGGTTAATAAAAATTTGTGCAATTATCTGAAAATTGGCCCTCAATTAATCAAAATGGTTAAAAAATCATATTACTAGGTCATAATTTGACTATAGAGGAACTAGAAGGTGATGTTAGATGCATTGGCACTGTATTCCCATTTAAGCTATTACCAACACCAAATAACAAAGATACATGATGTGTACCAATGAATTAAAATAAAAGAGTGATCTAGAACACTAAATGATGAAGTTGTCATTTTGACTCAAAATGATCTAATCAAAGTTAGATGGCCCATAAAATGCATTTCCCTATTAGGTATACTTTGACCTAAACTAACACTTGTAAGTGACAAGTTTGAACCATTTAGGGCATTTTATGGATTTTGACCTAAAATGTGCATTTGAGTGCAATTCAAATAAGATTAACAATTTCAACACAAATGATGTTAGGAATTGGATATCTACACTTTACCCCTATTTGAGAAGGTGTAGTGACACATTCAGGTGAAGAAACATCTTTTCAAAGAAAAGAGTTGTCAAGAAGAAATTAGAATAGACCCTTGATGCCCCCTCGAGAGGACATACTAGGATGAAAGAGAAGGATGGACTCTCAAAAAGAGAGATAAAGTGAGAGGTTAACCCATGGAATAGATCACATCCAAATGAGTTATGCTTGCACACATGATTACCATCAATGATCAAAATATAATGAGAGGTATAAAAAGCCATAGAGATAGGGGGAATGGGAAAGATACAATCCATAAATGTAAGGGACACATTGTAAACATACCCAATTTGAGAGTATAAGCTATGCACTTATGACATTGATCAATCCTGAGACAAGTTACACACTAAAATATTTTCATTATGGGATTTAATGTGGAGAGCTTAGAATTAGAGGAAAAGAGAGAGCATTCTTCTTTAGGAAGGGATGCACCACTAGAATAGGGTCTTTTAAAGAGAATATAATAAGTACTCTAATAGAGTAGATTTGATCATGATAAAATAGTTTTACCCTAGTAGGTTTAATTTTGATCATTGATAAAGAATAAATAATGATTTTTCCCCTATATATCTGATTTGATTTAGACATTGTTTAGATTTTGTGCCCTAGCATGGGCAATTGGCAAGCAAAATAGCTGAAAGATATAACTTAAAATATAGGTTAAAGTGAGTGGGTACAAATGTGCATACAATGGTGTAACGACTTAGAAATCCATATAAAACCAAGCATATGAGAATGCACAAAGTGATGAGAGAGATGAAAAGAAGAATGGAGATAGCCAAGTTGACCTCAATAGAAATTGAGAATTGTCTGCATATTTCTATGGACTTATATTCCAAAATGAACTTTAGGCCAATGTAGTTCACCCAAGTTTGGGTGAGAATGGAATGAGGAATGATGAAAAATGACTAAGAATTGATTAGAATTACAATGTATGAAAAGAGATGCATGTCTAAGCATTAGAGAAAGAAGCTTGAAATATATGCTACCTAGAAGCCTAATTCCATATCATGAGCCTAGGTGTTGCAAAGTGTTCTTGAGAATCATTCATCAAAGTTGATGTTAACGTTAAGACTTTGAGACTTGAGCACAAAGTGCTTGCTATAGAAAAATAAATTAGGAATCATAAGTATGAATAACTTAGAATGACATAATATTCCAATTGTGCTAAGCTAGTTCAAATGTGAAGATCTATAATTAAGGATATTGGTAAAACAATGACCAAAATTAGAGTTACAGTAATTTATATTTAAACAAAAAATTAAAGACAAAGAAAAAGATAATCATAAATGAAACTAAGTTAAAATCAAGATGTGATCTTAAGTAGCAACAAAAATGTTTAAAAATAAAATACAAGAACGTCTTAATGACATGAGACCAAGATATGAATAATCAAGATCCATGTGGACCATCAAGGCATTCATGAACACAAAAGAGAAAAGTAAAATCAAATAGAAAAAGAAGACACCAACAATAATAATAAAAAAAAATAGTCTAATAATAATGTAATAATATAGGATCAAGATTTAAACAATCAAGATCCATGTGAATCATCAAGATGTTTTGAAACACAAAAGAGAAACAAAAAAAAATCAAGGAAACACAAGACTAAGATGAGACAAGAAGTAAAAAAAGAGAAGAAATAAAAGGATAGGTGTGAAATCTAAATAAAACACCAAGAAAACTCAAATAAACACACACAAATAAAAACCAAGGTAGTGTGGTTTAAAGACAAATGTTCATGCATGTGCGGTAGAGGTGATACTTTTCACCACATCATAACAAAGAACAACAACATAACAATTGTTCCCTAATTAAAGAGGAACAATGACAGAAGAAATGGGAGAAGAGAAAAAAATGAAGGGGTTGATCGAGTTGACTCTAGATGTATAAGACAAGTGGATGCTTCCTACATAGTTCCATTGATACATGTTCCAACAGGAACTTCAATCCAAATGTAGTTCTCCCAAGAAATGGGATAGAAGAAAAATAATGATCAGACTAGCATGATTTATAGAATAAATGGAAGATATGACAAACAAATGAGAATGGTCTAGCAAATAAGAAGTTGATGAGATAAGAAGAATGATCTTACAAAATGGGAAGTGCATGGGATAAGATGAAATGAACTAGCATTTTTGTGCTTGAAAAATGACAAAAGCGTAGGATGATGGAACAAGAATGTATATATGTATGGAAATGTGAGACAATGTTTTTATTTTTTTATGGATCATGTTTTGATTTTTTTGGTATTTTCAAAGTATTTCTAATGTTTTTGGTGTTTTTTGGATAAAATATGCACAAGGTGGGACCATCTAATCAAGGAGATGTATATCCTAAGAGTAGAGGTTATATTAAGACAGCTAAGCTAGATGCAATGGCCCATACTCACAAATTGGTGAGGGTGAGGTTCTTGATCTATAATAGTGTATCAATGATCTAGAATTGAGAAGATGTTTTTGTGCATTTGTCTGAAGCTACAAAATATTGTCTTGACTGAACTCTTTTATATAACTACTACCAAAAATGTTCACAATGTTCATGAGACATAATTGAGATCATAATTAGTCAAGGGACACAAAGTGTTCAAGCTTATAATGTGTCTTAGACAAAACAAATAATATGCCTCTCAAAGAGAGAAATCCATAATGGGATGAAGAATGTGTTTAGAGTGCCAAGGGTTCAAAGCCTTTATTATCAAGATTCATGAAAAGTGGACTAGGGTAGTATAAAATGTGTTCAAGGTAAGATAAAAAGGTGGGATAAAATTATGATAGCACAAGTTACCCCTAAGTAAGGGGTCTTGTAGATAATTGTTCAAAATTGTTTATGTGTATAACATCTTAAGGTGTACAATGTTCATGGGATCTAAAATTTCTTCACTATTAGGCTTAGCTAGTCGATATGCTCCTGTCTATAATTTGATATGACGATATATGGTCCTAACCAATTAGGCTAAAACTTGCCTTTATTTTTGGGTTCAACAATCATATTCTTCTAGTTCTCTTTTAAAACTAAGTCACCAATCTCCAATTCTTGAGGTAGAATGCACTTGTTTTAGCTTCTCCACAATCTATTCTGATAGACCTATAAGTTTTCTAGGGCATCCAAATGCTTACCATCAAGAATTTCTAGTTCTTGTAGCCATGAGGCTCTATAGTCTTCATTATCTTCAATGTGATCTAGTGATATTCTTAATGATGGGATATCAATCTTGAATGAGATGATAGCTTTAGTGACAATAACAAGGGAGTATGGAGTAGCTCCAATGGGGGTGTGATGATTGGTTTTATAAGCCCAAAGGGAAAGAAAGAGTTGTAAGCATGAACTATAGCCAACATCATTGACAATCTTCTTTAAGATGGCTAGAATGGTTTTATTTGACACCTTTTCTTATCCATTTCCTTGTGTATTATATGGAATGGATTTCTTATGCTTGATCTAGAATTTTTCACAAAGATATTTCACATCATGGTTCACAAAGGATCCACCATTATCAGATATAATATAGGCTAGATGCCATATCGATAGATGATATGGTAATGAATGAATTTAGTTATTTATTTCCTAGTAACATAAGTGAGAGGAATGGCCTCAATCCAATTGGTAAAGTACTTGGTCATAGTCAAAATATGCTTATGACCATGTGAAGATGTTGGGCTAATTTTCCCAATGAGATCAAGACCCCGTGTTGAGAATTACCATGGTGTTGTAATCGACTGTAAGGGTAAGGAAGGTGCATGTATCAAGTTGTCATGTTGTTGACAAGGAACACACTTATCTACATAATTACAAGAATATATCTCCATTTTTGGCCAATAATAGCCTATTCTGAGGAGTTTCTTTGGTAGGACTACATCATTGGTATGGGCCCCACACATTCCTCCATGAACCTCCTTTAGTGCTAGCTTGGATTCTCCCAAAGATAAATAATGAAGAAGCATTCCATCATATATTTTTATATAAAGTATTTTTCCAAAGAGGATATAATGTGCTAGTCAATGAAGGAAAAGTTTTTGTTGGTTTTTGGAAAGGTTGGAAGGAAATACATGACTATGGAAATAGTTATGAGAAACTTGGTACCATGGTAGCTCAGGTGAGGGATTAGGATGATCAATGGTGCATATCCTCTCTAAATATGATAAAATATATGCCAACTAAAGAATATTTTCAATCAAGAACTGATACTCTTTAGCACTATCATGCATTTGAATCATGGAACCAATTGTTGCCATGGCATCAGAAGATCTTTCGTTGACTCACAAAACTTGCTCAAATTGTAGAGATTTAAAATGTGTTTTAAGGTCATTAACAATTTGTCTATAAGGAACAAGCTTATCATCTCCTATTTGATATTGATCAGTTGTCTAATTTATGATTAGATACAAATTTCTATATACCTTTAAGCTTTGAATGTCCCATTGTATGGTAGGATGGAGCCCTATAACTAATGCCTCATATTCAACCATATTGTTTGGACACTAAAATTGTAAATGGAATGATATGGGGATCAAATCCCCCTATGGTGTGATAAAAAATATGCCTACTCCTTCCCTTGGGATGTGAAGGATCCATTAAAATAGAGCATCCACTTTTTATGTTCTTATGATGTTTGTTTTATCATCATGATAGAGTCATTTAGAATGTCAAAGTTTAGAGGTTGTGTAGCCGTAATAGGAGCTTCTGCAAGTTGGTCTACAAGAAACTATCTTTTGATTGCCTTTTGATTCTTGTACTCATTATCAAACTCACTGAAGAGCATAATTCATCCTTGAAGAGTTGCTTTAGATAAGAGGAACTTGAGAGGATATACTTTGGTGATAACAATAGTTTTGTTATTTAGCATATAATGTCATAATTTTTGAGTGGCAAACACCATAGCTAAACATGCCTTCTCAATAGGCATATAATTATGTTCATAGGCTACCAATATGTGGCTTAAATAATAAACCACATGTTCCTTATCATGATCATCATGCTGAGCCAAAAGTGCCCCCAGTGCATGTTTTATGGCCGATATATAAAGAAGTAGTGGCTTTCCTTGTATTGGAGGTCATAAGACTAGTGGATTGGCTAAGTATGTTTTAAGCTTTGTAAATTCTATTTGACAATCTTCATCCCACTAAATTTTTACCCCTTTATTTAATATATGGGTAAATGGGTGGCACTTATCTACCAATTAAGAAATGAACCTGCGTATAGACTAGATATTGCCTTATAGACCTTGTAACTATTTAAGATTATTTGGTGGAGGCATTTACATAATAGAGATGACCTTTTCAAGGTTAACTTTGATCCCTCATCATGATATAATGAACCCTAGAAACATTCCTAATGTGACTCCAAAGACACATTTCTTAGGATTCAAGCAGACTTTATATGCACTAAGCCTCTCAAATATTCTTCATATAATGTCAAGGTGTCCATCTCTTTTTATTGATTTTGTTATTATATCATTAACATAGTCCTTGATAATGTCATGCATCATGTCATAGAAGATGATAGTCATTGCATGCTGATATGTGGCTCTATCATTCTTTAAACCAAATGGCATGACTTGGTAATAGAATGTCCCCCACAAAGTGGTGAATGTGGTCTTATGTTGATCTTCAAGGGCTATCTTAATCTGATTGTAACCTTAAAATACATCCATTAAGGACAACATCTAATACCCAGTAGTTGAGTCAATGATCATGTCAATGTTGGGCAAAGGAAAATCATCTTTAGGGCATGCTTTATTGATATCATGAAAACCAGTACAAACACGTATGCTTGGGGTTTTTTTACTCATTGGTATTGTGTTAAAAATCCATTTAGAGTAGTCCAGTGTTCTAATAAAATTGGATCCTGACAACTTTTCCAACTTAGCCTTAACTAAAAGGGTGATGCATGGATCCATCTTTCACAACTTTTGCTTGACTATTTTAACATCAGGGTGAATAACAAGATGATGTAAAACTAAATCTAAGTCTAAACCTGCCATGTCAAAGTATGCCCATGCAAAGATGTCTATATAATCCTTAATAATGGATATAATATGTTTGCATTCTAATTCAATAAGGGAATCTCCAAAATAAGCATTTTTAGGATCCTCATGGATTCCCAAATTCACTTCTATTGTGATCTCCATAAGGAGTGTGGATCCATCTTCTATAATTGCAGGAAATGTATGGTCATGATCATTTTCTTCTATTATATCTTATTATTATTCCTCCTAAAGATCTAGATAATATGAAGAATTAGAATCTACCTTCTCAAGTAAAGGCCAATTGGCGAAAACCTCCAAAAACTCAAGAGCAAGACATTAAAATATTTGATGTTATTCTAATGAGATGCTTGTACTAGATATGGAACTTGGGCTAGATGGACTTTCTACATCCTAAGGGGATGAGCAAACTTTCCTACCTAGGAGCACCTAAAATAGGTTTTCACTCAAAGGCTTGTCTTTTTCTTTACTTTTTCCCTAATTGACAAGTGATTAAAAGAGGTTTTCACCTAAAGATATTGATGTTTGTTCTTTATTATGACCATGAAATTTTTCTTGCTCTCCAAAGTAGGTAGAAGAATTTAATAAAAAATAAAAACCCTACTTATGATCACCAATGGGAAATGTAGCTCATAGGCCCATGTATTTTGCATTTAATTCTTGATTTTGAAACTCATCAAGGCATATGACCAAATTTTGTTGATCCCAATCTATGAGTTTAGGTTGGTAAAGGCATAAGTTATAGTGAGGGATTGCTTTAGGATGGGAATCACCAATGGTAAAGATATAATGTTCTACTTTAGGAAGGGAAGCACCACTAGGATGGTTTTTTGCTTCAAGATGGGAAGCTTCAATAGGTGTTATGGTCAATATGGTAATTGAATCAAACAAATCTAAATCAGCAAGCTCATTAAAAAGGCTATAATGGGATGTTGTGTCACTACTAGGAGTCTCATTAATAGTCACTTCCAAAGAGTCACTACCAAATGTTATGAGGTTATTCTCTGGTGATTTAAATCTGAGACCATGACTCCAATTGATAACTCCAGCTAATAAGGGCTCTAAAATTCCTTATGCCTATGGGCCAATGCCTTTTCCTATATATTCAAGATGATCCATTATCTTGTTATGGATAGGATACTTTAGATTCTAAAAATAATTGGCAAGGCCTTCATAATATAACCAATCTCCCTCGGTAAAAGCCTCTTGATCTTTTTTGGTGTAATTATAGGTACAAAAATCGCATGAGGTTTTAGTTACTTCTTTTGTGGTTGCCAAATATGATTAGTTCTATTAGGAGTCTAGGAAGTTTTAGGCTTACCAAATGTTTTAGGGGATTTTTGTAATTTTACAATATAGAAGACATCCTTTAGATGGTACATGAAAATGCCTGCATCTTTAATAATAACCTATTTGCCTAGATCTATAGGAAATGGATCAGTTGAAGTGGAGGCTAGATCACTAGGGTCTATATAATTAGATAGATATGGATGAGAAATGATGGCTTTGTTCTTCTTTATAATGAATTTAGAATGTAGGAAATAGTTATAATTACAAAAATCTACTTTAAGATGCTTGAAGTATTGGTATGGTTGTTAATCAGTGGGAATAGTAAACTCGATCCCATCATGGGGAAACTTAAGGCATTGGTGAAGAGTAGATGGAATTACCTATACTTCATAGATCCAAAGATGATGAAGAAGTATGTTATAAGGAAGCTCAATATCCATAATATCAAATAATGTATGATGAGAAATAGACCCAACCATAACTGACAACCAAATTGTATCAAATGACTCCCTCTTGGCATTATTGTAAGCCTTGATTGTAATAGTTTCTAGTTGAATGTCTTTATCCATGTAACCCAATCATTGCACTAATTTAAGAGATACGATTTTCAGCCCTGAACCATTATCTATAATAACCTACTTGATCTTATGATCCAAAATGATTATCTCAATATAGAGTGGGTTATTATGGTTTGGGTTGAGGGTAGACATGTCTTTTTGATCAAATGTGATTTATCAAAATTAAGATACATGTCCAACTAGGTTTTGGAACTAATCAAGGTTTATATCATTAAGCACAATAGACTCTTGTAAAAGTTTATTGAAGTTAATTCTGTGGATATCAAATGTCCTTAAGAGTTCTAATATGGAAATTTGTGTAGGCATTTTATCTAATTGATATGTTAGACTATAAGGCCTTTAAACTATGAATTGAACTAGTTTAGTCTTTGTTGGGATAATATTTGGCTTTGGAACCATTAGCATAATTTTCTAATTGGGTTTTATGGAAAAAGTGGGTGAAGGGCCTTAGATGGTAATTCATGGGCATCTAGTTACAACTACACAACCTAGAGGTGGCAAGGAGTTATTATAATTATAAGAGGGAAGAAAATGGCCTTGGATGGTAACTTGTGGGTGATTAATAGTATTACAACAATTTTGGGTTAGCGAGGAGCCTTTATAAGAAAGGTACTATTGTTTAGGATTAGTAACCTATACAAATGGAGTAGTAACATGACAATGAAACCTAACATGGTATTAATGGGGGGAGAGGGTGCTAACCCTATAATGATGGGTCCTACGTTGCAAAAAACATGAGATTGGCCATGTGGCTTCACAGGAATAGTGGTAATGTCAAATACAAAAATGCATCCCATAGTGTTATTATGGTCATAAGGTACATTATTATAAGCCACATTATTAGTGTTGGCATTATGATCTTGATTATTCTCATTATAATTATGACCTTATTATTGGTTCTTATTATGCCTTTGTCCTTGATTGTGACCATTTTGATTATTTCTTGGAGGTGGTGGATCATGTCAAAGAAAGGGGTATTTATAGATTCCCATATCTTGATTTATTCTTGATTAGGGGCCAACTTAATTTCTAGTTCACCACTTTCAATAAAGTCCTCAATAATATGTCACAATTAAATGTAATGATATGCATCATGACCAGCAACATGATGAAAGTTACACCATTGATTCTCTTTGTATCAGTCTAGTTTTAGCTGATCTTGAGGAAATGGCCTTAATACTAGACATATAATTAAATTAGATACAATGAATTTTTGTAACACTATTTCAACCAATTATCCTATCTTGCTAAAGACTCTAAAATTATTATGAAATGTCTTTCATGGAGGTTGTCTCTGAAAAGTAGGTAATGGATTTAGAGGAGTTAATTTTACATTTGGAGGAGGCATAGCCTATACCATTTGTACATGTCTTGTTTTAGTCACCCCATTTCCAACCATGTTCTTATTTTTGTTAAAGCCCTAAGGCCTATCCTTCATAACTATTTGATCTAATGATTTAGTCTGATTAGATGCTTAACCTTGTGCAAAAATCTTAACAAGGCCCTTAGCAATAAGAGCCTTCTCAATCTACACTCCTTTGTCAATAATTTCTTCAAATGAGTTAGCACAAGCTAACCATAGATTATGTCCAACTTCATGATGTAAATTTTGTGCAAAGATATCAGCCAACTATTTATCTGGTAAATTATGCTGCAAGTAGCCTACCAATGCTCTCCACCTTTGCAGATATGTAGTGAAACTTTCACCATCACATTACTTGGCTTTGCATAAATCAAAAATGGTTAATTTATGTTGTATGTTGTATGATAAATAGTTAATGAACCTTTTTGATAAGTCATTCCAATATGCAACTGATCCTTTGGGTAATTTAAGTAGCCAATCAAGATCTCATCCTATTAAACTTCACAAAAATAGTCATAGCAAGTACTCACTACTGTAAGCAACTTCTTGACATAAGATGAAGAATGCCTATATGTTCTCATGTGGATCTCCTTTTCCTTTATATTTTTCAAATTTGGGTACCTCAAAATGAGGTGAAAAGGGGTTTTGTAGAATAGATAAGTCAAATGGATATGGGCATATCTCATCAAATTTGTATTATTTGACTCTATTAATCATCTCTAATCTTTAGACAATTTCCTTCTAGAATTCCATTCTTGCATATTTGGTGCATTTGTGGATTAGATAAGATACTATTAGGGTGGAATGTGCCCCTGGTTTTATTTTTATTAGGGTGGAATGTGACCCTAGTTTTGTTGCTATTGGGGTTGAATGAGCCCCTAGTTTTGTTGTTGTTGGGGTGGAATGTGCCCCTGGTTTTGTTGTTGTTAGGGTGGAATGTTCCCTAATTTTGTGTGGATATATAGGGATCATATACCTTTTGATACATGATATGGTTTTGATTTTTTGCTTGAGTTGAGAACATAGGCCATTGATTCTTGGATTATAAACATTCCTTAAATTTGGTTGTTTTGCACTTTATTGATTTTGGAAATTTCTATGTTTATTTACCAATCTTTGGGTTGGTTGAAAATAATTAACCAAATTTTCTTGGTGTATTTCCTCAATTTAAACTGAATTTTTTGGTTTTTGAGTTTGTAAAGTAACAAGAGGTTCTTGATGATTAAATAACATATGTTCCATATCAAATAGAACACTTTGTAAGGTCTCTTGTGACTTTAATTATTCATTTAGATTACCTTGATCCACTATGGTAATGTCTTCATCTAATATTTATTGCATACTTTCAACAACATTTCCTTGTTCTTTTAAAGCATTATTGTGAATTGAAGTGACAACTAGGGAGTTAATTAAGTCTGTGACAAGTTGATTTGCATATCATTGACTTATTATTTTTATCTTAGCTATAAGATCTAGATTTGTGGGTTTTGACTCTATTTTTATTTCCTTTCCTTTATTAGAGTAAGAAGGTATGTCCATTTGTGAAAAATCTTGCTCTTTTTGTCATTGTTCTCCTTCTCTAACTAAGGTATGCAATTTTTCTATAGAAAAATAAAAATTTATTCTAGCACTTGGTTCTATCAATCTAAGAAGGGATTCACCTTGATCTTCTTGGGGTTGATATCCATTGTAATCATCTTTAAATCCTACTATTGTGTGGATATCATCAAAAACAATGGGATTATCTTGACCATCATAAAACTTCTCATCTTCATAACTAAGGCCATAAGGGGCCCCAATACGAGTGAACCTTTGAGTCATGTCTAAAAGGGTTATTCTATGTGTTTAACTAACTTTGGACCAATGCTTCAGAAACCAATAAAAGTATGTATTGGCTCTCTTTTAAATAAATAACCAAGGTACCAATGAGACTATAAGGGAGGGTGGTTTGAAACCACACATAATTTAGAAGATTTAGTTCATGAGTTTACTCAACATTTGGTAAATTTGAAATCATATAGATCAGAAGAGAGTAAGGTAACTCAAAGACCCAAGGTGAAAAATAGTACACCAAAGCCTAGATCTTTGTGATATGATCACAATATAAAATCTAGTTTCAATTTTGACAAGTTAACCCTAGAATTTTAGAGGAAATCTCTCTATATTGTGAAGAAGATAAAATGAACTAAGCAACTCAAGATGTAAAAACATACGTGAATCACTAAGTGTAAAGCTAGGACCAAATAGGTGGCACAACATTGCCACATGTTTCTAGTAGGATAAAATATGTTCTAGGACTCAAAGCATGAGTGATACACAAGATGAATTGAGTCCACCAAGATGATAATGTGATTTTGAGTCTTAATAAATGACCTTTGATCCAAATGGAAAATTAAACCTAAGTTAAAACAAGCTTAGTGTGCAAATGGTGAGCCCACTTTGACACACCAACCCTTAGAACTCAGAAAGCTTAAATTTTGAATGTGGATTATAAATGAAGGATTTAAATAAATTGGGTAAAATATCTAGACTCAATTGGATAGCATGATTGTGCCAAAGTGGATGACATGACACAAATCTTTTGATAACAATTTGAACAAATAAAAGATGAATTTTTCCTTTGGATAGCGTAACACCTCCTTGCTCAAGAAAATTGAGGAAAATGTGTTTTGGTTAAGTTTATTGAGTTAACAAGTAGTTTTAGACACAAATCAAGACCAAGTAAGCTAATGATAAAAAACAAATGTCTTAAGTATAAACTGACAAGGTATGGTAAAGTGGGGTCTACTAAATTAACAAGGTTTTGATCATTCTATGAGAATCAATTGCACAAAGACTTTCATGTCAACTGATGCAAAAGACAAGCACAAAAATTGGGTGACCATGGCATTGGCTAGTTGTAAAAAGGTCTAATCCTTTTAATAACCACTACATCCTATTATTCGTTTAGTGTGGTGTGATGTCCAAATGTAGATACGTCCCATGTGCAACTCCAAAGGATTCAAGTGAAGTCAATGTTGGAAGGTGAAACCTCAGGTCAAAGCTTCCCTACATAACTCATGGGATCTAATGGCATCCCCCTCATAAGCAAAGTTTGCATGAAAATAAAGAAATTATAAAATAGAAAGACTTTAGGGTCATTTTCAAGATCACCCAAACTTTGGCAAGTTTTTGGGGAGTGTTTTAGGCAACATTCTTTTTAAGCCTTAGACTAGGCTATTTGTAATAAGAGTGGTGCTTTTTATTCCAAGGGTTCCCTAAAGGGGACAAATGGAAGAGCATACACAAAACATTCATCTTTTTTCCAAACAAAACCTAAGTAAACAACTATTGCAAACAAGAATTGTAAAGTGTGTTCAATTTTAAGCCCAAATGAAGTATTTGGTGGTGTTTATTTGACCCCTTGGTCTTAGTTGTAAACTTTGAAAAAATTCACCAAAACATCTAAATTCTTTGTTAAACACCAAAACAAAGTTCCTAATTTATTTTTAATCATGCAAAAGGTGATTTAAACATGTTTTTATCAAATGTCAAGCTTGGTCCTGTAGCAAAAATGTTAGCATGTCCTTTAGCTTTGAAGCTTTTTAGCTTGAAATAATGAACTTTGGAAAAATACCTCTCATGTCTATGTTTTAAGAAAAACACAGTGACTGATGTCAGTTATTACAACTGATGATAGTTACTTTGGCTAACCGATGTCAATTTTACTAACCAACCTTGATTAAGCTAGGTAACTGATGTCGGTATTACTTGTCAACATTGGTTACTATGTAAAACTATGGCAAATGAAAATGGTAAAATAAAGATAGAAAATAAATTTGAAAGAGTTTTAAGGGCCCAAAAGAATGTTTTAAAGATGAAAAATGATCTTCTTTAGGTGTGAGATGCATTTGATCCCACCGAGTGTGCCAAGATTTAGAGAGGATTATAAAGAAAGTTAATCAAGCATTAGTCCATAAATAATGAAACATGAATAAAGAACTAACTAACCAAGACTATCTATTTTTATGGGAATTACAAAGGATCACAAGAAATAAATGAAATAAAGTAACATCATATTACCTTCCCAAATGGATTCACCATATCTATGTGGCTTAAAATCATGTTCTCCCTTGATCACACATCTTTGTCTTTGTCAACAATGGTGGTAAGCTCCTCCAATGACTCAAGAACACTCCATAAAACCTAGGCTCTTGATTACAAATAACTAAACTAGCCTATCAATGAATCTTGTAAGCAAAATCTATGATCAAATACAAAACCTTGTGGAAATAATTTAACATTATAACTTTACAATATTTAAACTTAAAATTCATGTCCATGGCCTCTCTATTTATAGATTTTTGAGATTGGTCAGGATCAACCATGACCATCCATATCAAGATTGAGATTTATGGCCATGGATAATCCTAATATTTGGAATTAAATCCATGACTATCTTCATCGTGACCTTAGAATAAGGGGCATTGAAGAGGCATGGGATGCATTAACTAGGCATGGGTGACCCATAATCCTGATATTTGTGTCATTTATGGCCTAGGGATGTCTTTCCAAGAAATGATATCACCTATGATGTAGTTAATAGGAATCAATTTTCAATAATAAATATTCAACAACTCTCATGGAAAATCCACTTAGATTCTTGAATTGGATTAATTATCCTTAAACAAGGTTAATCAACACTTGTGTAATTATTTGAAAATTGGCCCTCAATTAATCAAAATGGTCAGAAAGTCATATTACTGGGTCACAATTTGATTAGAGAGGAATTTGAAGGTGATGTTAGATGCATTGGAGTTGTATTCCCATTTAAGATGTTTCCAACAACAAATAATAAAGGTACATGATGTGTACCAATAAATTATAAGAAAAGAGTGATACAGAGCACTAAATGGTGAAGTTGCCATTTTGACTCAAAATGATCTGATCAAATTTAGCTATCCCATAAAATTAATTTCCCTATTTATGGATACTTTGACCTAAACTAGCACTTATAAGTGAAAATTTTGAACCATTTAGGTCATTTTATGGATTTTGACCTAAAATATGCATTTGAGTGCAATTCGAGTAAGCTTGATAATTTCAACACAAATGGTGTTAGGTATTAGATGTCTACATTTTTCCCCTATTTGAGAAGGTGTAACGAGACATTTAGGTGAAGCAATGTCTTTTAAAAGAAAATATTTATCAAAAATAAATTGGAATAGACACTTGATGCCCCCTTGAGAGGACATACTAGGATGAAAGATAAGGATGGACTCTCAAAAAGAGAGAGAAAGTGAGAGGTTAATCCATAGAATAGATCACATCCAGATAAGTTAATGATTTCACACATGATTACCATCAATGATCAAAATATAATGAGAGGTATAATAGGCCCTAGAGATAGGGTGAAGGGGAAAGATACAATCCATAAATGTAAGGGACACACTATAAATATACCTAATTTGAGAGTACAAGCTATGTGCTTATGACATTGATCAATTTTGAGACAAGTTTCACATTGAAATATTTCCATCATGGGCTTTAATGTGGAGATCTTAGAATTAGAGGAAAAGAGAGAGCATTCTACTTTAAGAAGGTAAGCACCACTGGAATAGGGTCTCTTAAAGAGAATATAATAAGAAGTACTCTAGTAGAGCAGATTTGATCATGATAAAATAATTTTGACCTAGTAGGGTGAATTTTGATCATTGATAAAGAATAAATAATGATTTTTCCCTTCTAGAGATGATTTGATTCAAACATTGTTTAGATGTTGTGCCCCAACATGGGCAATTGGCAAGTAAAATATCTCAAGGATATAATCAAAAAGATAGGTTAAAGTGAGTGGGTGAAAATGTACATGGAATGGTGTAATGAATTAAAAATACATATAAAACCAAGCATATGAGAATGCACAAAGTGATAAGAGAGATGAATAGAATAATGGAGATAGTTGAGCTGACCTCAATAGAAATTAAGTGCTACCTACATAGGTCTATGGACTCATATTCCAATATGATCTTTAGTCCAATGTATTTCATCTAATTTTGAGAGAAAATAGAATGAGGAATGATGAAAAATGACCAATATTTGATTAGAATTACAACGTATTGAAAGAGATGCACATCTAAGCATTAGAGAAAGAACCCTGAAATACATGCTACCTAGAATCCTAATTCTATATCATGATTCTAGCTATTGTAAAGTGTTATTGAGAATCATTCATCAAAGATGATGTTGACATTAAGACTTTAAGACCTAAACACAAAGTACTTGCTATAAATCTGGTGTCAAGAATTGGATGTCTACATTAGTATCTACACTTTCCCTTATTTTAATCTAGTAATGCATAAGGATTAAATTACTAGTTTAAAGGAAATAAATATATACATGGGTGTGTATAATATGTATACACATAATATTTTCAAAATTTATCAATTACTAATGTTTTCTCTCTTGTAAGAACCTATCGAGTCTCAATCTCTATGAGTGTACGTCTTAAAGGGTATATTTAGAAATGGGTGGGTAGACCATTAGTGCTTTATAGGATGTTGTCCCTATACTACCACTTGTAATCTACATAAACATCTCCTAAAAACACATCTTTAATATTTTCCTCCTCTTTTTCACCCTCTTCTAGTCTTTTTCCACCTTTATTATCCCCTCCCTAAGCTTAAAACCCTTTCTAATAGTTTATGTTACATTTTTAGCCCCATCAACCCTGTACTCTAATTGATAAAACATATTTAGGGTCTAGATCATCCCCTAGCTAACCTAGACCAAGACATAATTTTTTTTTTATCAATAATGATATGTATTCAATTGGGCTAACCCTATCATCTAAACTTTTGGAAACGTTTAGGTTTAGATTAAATTATATATACACATTCATTTCACCATATCTTAGAGAGATAGAAAGAGTTAATTATTCATTTGTTCTTATTTATAATATGCTCTTATGCCCTTCTAATTTAGAATTTATATCTTGGGGTTTCTACTTGGAGAAGAATCTAATATTGTGGAAAAGTCTTAGATGGTTTGGCCTTTCTTAGTGATCCTTACAAACCATAACAACCTCTTGCAAAGCACCTTTGGCCAAGGGAAAGATTGAGTCTCAGTGGGTTCATCTTCAAGATAATTATATCTAACTTTATTTATATATTTTAGTAGATATAAGTAGCATAAGTAATGAATTTTGAGTATATTTTTATCTCCATGCATTAGGGTTTTACCTATAGATAGCTTAATTAGGATCTTCCCATCCCACCACTAACTAGGGGATGAGGGGCTTAGGTTTAGATTCTAGTCTAGCTCCTAGGTTGAGATGCCCATATAATAACCATTTACTTCCTCCACCCATAGATAGGGGTTTCAGGAGTCCCTTACCTTATATACATAGGTGCATAGGGGCCTTAGGTTAGGCTATCTTACCCATCCCATATACCCATATATATGAGGAGTTGCGATCCAAACTAAATACATATAGAGAAGAGACCCCTATCTATATAAATGGGAGGACCATATATCTATTTTATTTGGGAGGTGTTGAGTTGAGATTGATATCCCCATCCCCATATATATAAAGGAAAGGCATTCATTTCAAACTAATATATCTAGATATATGGATGAGTTCATAACTTCCCCCTCTATCTCTATAGATAAGGAAGGTAAGCATGAGCCTTTGGCTCTGACTCTAACTCCAACTCCACTTATAGAGAGGAGAGTATTCTACCTTATATCTACCTATTTTTGTAGAATCTTGATCACCCAAACATGGTTGTCATGGGGAGATTTGTGTGATGCCTTATATAGATATATAGTGTCTTCTTTTTGTTGTTTGAGTACCAAGTGTTTATACTAACTATATCTATAGATAGATTGACCTTGACCGACTATGCATAAATACCATATATAGATAGGTGAGTCGAATGATAGGATATATATATATAGAAATTTATGATAAATATATAGATATATAGGTCTCCCTAGGGAGATATATTTTATCAGTTGACATATCTAGATAAGACCCTTATCCCCTAGATAGTGGTACGTGGGATGGGGGCCATTGATCGGGTTAACTCTTATGCATGTTTACTTTTATGTTTAATAACCCCTATTTTATGCCAAAATATTTGGTGAGAACTATATTAGATTTTTATTTACTTGGCATCTACTTTATGAATATGAAAACATAAGATCTACCTAGGGTTATTGCATAATTTTGCTTGACTAGAGGCTTTGTAACTCTCCCTAGTGATTTTATTGTGGTAAGAGGTCCCTTGGATAGGTCCAGTGGATCTATATTGGCCATGACCCTAAATATATAATGTATCAAAAATCATAAGTGTAAGTAGGATTTATTTTCTCCAAACTAGGATTTATTATTAGATCAACTACATTTCCCTTTGCATACATTCTAATAAACCCAACCTGAATCAAACTGTTGTAGGTTTTATTTCATGTCATCATTTTTGACATCATATTAAATTTTTATATATTTTTAGTATTATATAAAACTAGTTGGTATAGTTATAACATTATGTGCATAGTTTTAACACACAATCACTCCAAAATGACTATGTTATGTCTATGTAGGTCTTCCTTAAATACAGGTTATTAGATTGATCAGTTTAGTGCAATATTCTTCTCCAGATTTATATTTGCATACATAGTTAAACTATTTGAGTCTATCTAATATTATTTTTTATCAACATATAGGTCTATAGACATAGTCAACCCAGAGAATCTATTCACCATTTATTCTTTAGCATACATGGTGTTGCAAACTCGGTCAAACTAGTCAACGTAGTTTACAAAATTTTGAAACATCATTTTAACATCACAATATAAAAATATATAATCTAAAACATATTTTTAAAGCCCACAAAGGTTCATTCCTTTCTCTCTATCATTGTATTTCTTATTTTAGTACTATTTTTCAAATGTTTGTAGTTTGTAAAACTATAGCCCTATAACAAACTAGGTCAACCTGTTCGACACAGTTATATAGTATGTCTTCCATTTAGAAGACATAGTCGACCCATTCGACTGTGTTATTATAGATCTTTATTTTTCATAATAATAGCAACCCAGTCAAATATATTATGTACTATTTTAATATAGTGTCACCTAAAATAACTCCATAATCTTTCCAATCAATGAATTAACCTCTATTTGCTAGTAATTAATTTACCTTTTCTTTTCATTTATTTTCATGATTAGAGTAACTTACATAGATTAAATAGGTGGTTTTTAAAATTACCATTTTAGTCACACTATTTTTTTATTTTTCACACACTACCAAAACACTTTTTATTCAAAGATCATTAAACATTTGTCTTCCTAGGGCCTACATACTTGGATTTCATCACCACGGAGGAAGCCAATTTGGTTTTCTAACTAAGTATAAATATGTGGTTGATGGTATATATTGTAAAATCACATGACAACCTTATCACTATGGGATTTTTAAGTGAGGGTGTATGACCCAATATCAATCTAGTATCATTACCAATACATATCCCTTTCAACCTAGACATCTTGAAACCAACCTTAGTTTTCTTTCTAGTTCCCTATTTCAGCCAACTTCCCTATCACATTAAAATTAATCTTTACTATAAATTAATAACACTTAGGATGACCAATTAGTTAGCATTTAATTTTTATTTATTCCTTTCTATTTGATCATTGTATGGTGTATTGTTAAACTTGCACTAGCTAGCATTGGTGCAAGTTCTATAGTGTGTGCTCTAATTGGATCAACCACATTGATCTAATTGCTTGTGTACTTAATTTCAATTTTTTTCAAATTTATATTGAAAATGTTTCCTCTATTTTCAAAACACTATCATTTTGGTTGATATAGTCTCTTACATATTGTTTATCCTTCCTTCTTGTAGTACATAGTTAACATGTTTGACTTTATATCCTTGTTTTCCTATTCAACACTTGTCTAAGCAATACATAGTCTACTTGTCTGATTATGTCTTCTTATTTCTCTATATTATTTATTATTCAGTAGTAAATATTCAAATTTCACAACTTTGTATCTTTATCTTATAATTCTATAAATTTTATTTATATAACTTGGTCGATCTAGTTGACTATGTACCTATCAATCGACTTTGTTCTTTGGTTGGCTAGCTTTGCCCCTAGTTTTCACTCTTGTTTCTTAATCTCATATCCTTTCATCAAGAATTATGAAATCCCATATTATAATATTTTTGTATAACTTGAATCCATTTAGACACTATATATGGTGCTCTTTTCTTCCTCTTTTTACTTCCCAAGAGGATCCTCACACTTGGAGTACCTCTTTTCCTCCCTCCTCTTTAGATTGAAACATGGTTCAATTCACTCCACAAGATGAGATTGGTGGATCATATCCTTTTCATACCTATTATTAAAATTCCCATATTCAAAAATTTCACCATATTGTGTGTTCAATTGACACAAGTCTATCCAATAAACCCATATGAAATCTACCACCTAGAAATCCTCCCCCTAATACCAATTTAGGGAATCCTCCTACAAACACCAACCCAATAATTTATACCACTTATATTATTATACAAATATTTCAACTAATTAACATAATTCAAACATATAACACCTCCCAAATGATGCACCTACAACATCATTTGATCAACATGGCTAATCAACCTCCCGTTCTTCTCCCTTAAAACAATAAAAAAATTATTCATCCACCTCTTAGAGATGCCATGAGGAATTTCATCCCCTAACCTAACATGAAAAATAATATGATTAAACAAATCTAAAATGATTTTTTATCCCCTTTCATTGTTTATTTTTATATTGGTAACATATCTCCAACTATTAAATATGATGGGACTAAAGACTATGCATATTTTCTTAAGGCATTTGGAAATCTTTTTAATGAGTGGATCCAAACTAATACTTTCACAAAAACTAAAATTTTAGTTATAAATTTTATCGATGATGTATTATAATGGTAAAATAAATTCCCCCACATTCTATATGGCAACTAGAGGATTTAGTCAATCCTCTAGTTAAAGAGTTCTAACACAATGATCTTCCTAAGAATTACCTTAACCACTTCATCAATGCTAACCAATCTCCCACCAAATAATCTCATGATTTTATCAAATGATGGAAATATTTGGCCCATAAGGCCAATCACAACATCGCTGATGATAAAAATTTTAAACTCTTTATAATAGCATTAAGCCTTCACTTCAATATAAGGTTCATCCTTAAGCTCCTCAAACATTAAATGAATCTCTTGACTAAGATAAGCATCAATACTTATTAATGAAATAGTTTAAACCTAATAATTAAATAATTAAATTATATTTTTAACATTAAACTAATTTAATAATTGGAAATCCTCCTCAACCCAAACAATTAATTATCAAAGCTGATAATCCCCAACTTTCCCATATGCCATTAACAGTGTATCAAATGAAACAATTTTTATCATCCTCTAAACCATTTACTTATCCCAATAATCCACAAAAGGGTATCATCCTAATCAATTTTGTTGGTTCCATGATAAAATAGGTCATTCCCATGAAACTTGTAGAGGGCTTACAAAAAAAATGTCTACTTAATGCTTGGTGATACGTTTAATCACGAAGACATGATTCAATTTTTTCATCAATATTATATTATTGCTTCTAAAAAATGAAAAGATCCTAAAGATTCTTATTATAAAAACCAAAAATATTTTTCCACATTTAATTCTCACCAATCCAATAAGGATGTTTATGCATTTAACACAAACTATGACCAATTTACACCAATTCTCAATATTTCAATGTGGCTAAGTTTAATTATTAATGAAAACCATATCACAAAGATCTCATAACCAAACCTAAGAAAACATATTTGGAAGAGAAACTCCTCAAATATATGACAACTACTCACTTATATATTAAAACCAATGAGGAACCATTTCCTCCTTCTAAAACCCTAACCACTTCTCTTCCTCATAAATCTATTTTACCTTCTAAGTCTCATGTTGGTTCTTCTTATAAACCCCATTGGAAATTATTATAAAAACTCAATTATATGCCTTAAAAAAATCCTCTTGTGGAATTATTTCATACCTATCCATATCATCATAAGTTCCTCATGTAACAAATTCAATAAATTGAAGAGCTATCTCCTTTAGAATAGGAACCACAATCTCATGAGACTCAACCAACTGAAGTGCATACCATTGAATCCATTTATCCTTCTTCAAAACCCTCAATAGAGTTCCTCAAATAAGACATGATCAATGGTGAGATCCTCTTTCAATCCAATGATCCACCCCTCTTTATTAAAATATCCATTAATACCACCCTCATTTGAAAAGTATTATTATATGAAGGGTTCATTATTAATGTGACATCTTTGTGGCTCATACAACTTGTCTATAACAAAGATCATCTCAAACAAACTCACTTGACATGTTGTGGATTTGAAAAAATTAATCAAAATGCACTTGGTTGTATATGGATCCTATTGAGTTCAACATACCACCATTTATGAAAAATGGGGACCCTTGTTTCAAATTGTGTAAATCTATACTTTAAAATTAAAATATCACATGATTATAATACCTATAGCATGTTTGCACATTATCTTTATTTGAATATCATACACACATAATTTGATTGGCATATTTGTTCATAATTCTAATTTAATCTTGCCTAAAGTTTCTAACATTTTATCTTTATGTTCCAGGTCAAAACTCCAATAGAGTTTGTTTGGAATAGGCAATGTCTGGGTTTCATGATTTTTATGTTAATCTAATATTTTACTGACCTTTGGTCTATTTAAAATTAAATTAAATTAATTTTTAATCATCTTGAAACCGTCAATCAAATTTTCCTAGCTCAAGTCCCTTTGAATCAAATTCAAATTTGGTGGGAATAATTTACACGGGAATGATTTATCATGCCATGTACTTAGTTTAGTTTTTATCCTAAGGTTTAGTCATGTTTTTTAACACAATAAAACCTTAGTCTAAAATTTTTCTATTTTGTCTCTTTATTTTCCTGAGCCCCCTTGGTCCATTTTATTTCCACATGGTCTAACTAAATGAAGTGTCCCTTTTACTATAGACTTAGCCTAAAATCTTTAGCCTAAAATTCATTATATTTATTAATACAACAAACCTTAGGTTAAAACTATATGTTGTGTCTTTTATTATTCATGAGGTCCCATTTATTACATCTCAAAACTTAGCTTAAATATTTTAAGCTAAAGTTTTCCCATGTTTATTAACATGAAATAAAACCATAGTCCAAATAAATTATGCTAAGTTCTCTATTTTCCCAAACAATGACTTAAATATTATTTTTATTTTTAAGATCAATGATCCATGTTTGCCTAGATAAATGAGATCAATGGTGTAGGATCAAAGTTTAAAATTTAAGGCCTTGACCCTAAGCTAAATTTTGAGCATCTTCCAAAGATCAATGGTATGTGTTTTCTTGGACCAGATTTATCTAATGGTGCATATCAAGTCAAAACTTAAATAGAACCCCAAGACAAGAAAGAAGTTGAAAAGTGTCATGATCTCAGCCAAAGAGCACTTAAAAACTAATGGTGTTCAACATTGTGGATCAAGATCTAATGAAGCACATTTGCTCAAGCAAGGATGATCAAACGGTGTGTAATAAACATTAAAAATTCAAAATCCTTAGGGATGAATGTAAAGATGACATGTGGCATAGTTATAGGCCATAAATTAGCATATTTAAAAGATTAATGGTACATAGATGAGCATACACATTCAAATCAATGGTTTGTGAAGTAGGAGGTATAATTCAATAGATCAAGATCAATAGAGTGTGATTGATCCATGTAATCAAGATCAATAGTACAAGATCAACATTGACATTTCAAGAAAGCTCAGAGTAAATGTAAAAGTGATAAGTGTCATAACCATGGGTAATGTAGCAAGCAGCTAATAGCATTCAAGTTCTCAAATCAAGATTAATGATCTACATTAATATTTGACAGGATGATCTAATGGTGTGAGATCAAAGTATAATTTTCAAAAAGAAATGGTCAAACTTAAAATATGAACAAGAAAAATGCCATGAAAACTCCACATGGATGCCACAATGATTCCATATCCTAGGCACATAAGTATAATGTGCCAAGTGAAAGATCTTGTAGATCTAAGAAATACAAGGGCATAAGTACATTGTCTAATTGGGATTTAAGTAATGAATCTCACAATTTGAAATATATGTCATTATTAAAGCACTGATAAGACCTTTAAAAATCCCTAAGCACATACAAAAGCCATATTTTGGCCCTTTATTCACCATAATCAAGCCAGAGAAGTTGAATTATCATCTAAGGGTAATTTGATCCAGAATTGAACTATAGACCACTAGTACGCAATTTAAACAAATCCATGACTAATGGTAGAGATCAAGGGATAGAATAAAGGATTTGATAAATATATTGATTGAATATCAAATCAATAATTTCAAAACAATTAGCCTGGCTCATCTAAACACAATCATGGGATCACTTGTGGAAAAGATCAAGGGTTTTGAGCACTTAGTCTAAGAACTTGGAAAAACTCATTAAGGATGACAAGTAGCTATAAGATAGGATGAAGCACTTACTTGGAACAATAATCATTGATCCTACTGCACTTAGTTCTATGGTCCTCATCTCATATGAAGAGCAAAATCCAAGGAAAGACTAGGATGGACAATAGTAGGATCATGGACATGATCCTAACAATAGAAGAAAACATTACTAGATCTAGGAGCATCAAAGAGGCTTTAGGAAGAAATGATAGAGATCTTAGAATCCTGTTAGACCAAGAAGATTAACTCTTCATGGAACCTATTGTTAATTTGAAGCTAATTGATGAATAACATTAAAGAGCAATGAAAATCTTATAGCAACAACAAGGGACTTTAGTAGCACAAGGGTCCCACAGATTAGTCAAATTAAGAATATTTTTCTTGTAGCTAAGAATTGTACATTTTTAAAATGGAATATTCTTTTTGTAAAGGAACATGTAGCTTGTAAAATGCATTTTTTATAGATCAGTCCATTAGGGAAAATCTAGTGTATTCTACAACAATTGTAGAAAGGTTAGTTGTCCTAACACTTCTACTTTTATAATTGGATATGACTACATTGTATATTTCCTTACATTATATAAAAGGAGTATTATCAATTGTAAAAATGGGGGAGTTCTTAGAGCTAAAATTACTTTGTAAACTTGGATCAAGTAATACAAGTAAGGAATTCTACAAAGTTTGTCCAATATTTGTTTGTTTATTTATTATCATGGATTCTCTCTCACTTTATTATTTTAATTTCTATATTTGAATTATTATTATGAATTCTTGATGTGCATATTTTAGTATAAAGTTGTTAACTTATGACAATGCTAGGTTAATTGAAAGTTCTTAGGTTCATTTCATTTTCTTTACTCTCCCTACATTTGGGCTAATGTTGTTTGCTTGTAGGAGTAAATATTTAAAGTTAATCTAGTTCTTATTTACATTATGTCACACTCTCCTTAGATGTTTTCTTGATGTGTGACAAGATTTTATTTTATGCTAATTAATGTCATACATTGGTTAAGTGCATGTCTAGATGACGTTTGAACTTTGTTATGATGTTTGGAATGAAGATTAGCGACATGTTTCTTTTATGCCCTATCCTTCCTTTTTATACTTTTTTAATCAATTCACTCTAGTTTAATTTTCATTTTAAATATCCATCTTAGATTAGTTATTACATTATATTTTGATAATAATTCATTATTCTTATCATAGGATACTTCATATTTTACATAGATTAGATATTTGGCCATGGTGGCTCCCAACCACCAAATTAATTTAAATTTATGAAATAGATCACTTGTTCTACCTCTATTCCATCAATAAATAATAGAATTATCATAACCTATAACTCATGCATTTAATTATCAAGAATTCAAATATGAAAAGTGTTTCTTAAACACTCAGGTCACCTATGATACATATTCAAGTATCAACAAGAAGGGCTTCACTGGTGCTAGAAGGAGGGCCTAGTTAGATCTTTTTAGATTTGAAGTATTTTTACTCATTCTTGTGAATTATTTTCAATGATTAGTATAATATTTGCACAATTATGTCATTATTTGCTTAATTTTGTAAAGATCATTGATCTTTATAGTCTTAGGCCAATCTTTGTGCTTCCTTAGACAAAGATTGACATTCATTGAAGATAAATGATTAATTTTGGTAAATATGGCTTAAGCTTTTTCAATTTAATAGGTTTGATGTTAGTAATAGTTATTTTGATCAAAGATTCATAAATCCTTTGAAAATTTGATTTTATTTAGGATTAAACATGTAAATATCAATCATATTTACATGTTTGGATATATCTTTGAGCTAAATTAGTTAAATATTGTTATCTTTGTTTGTCTTTTATATAAATATTTTAAAAATTTGCTTAATTTTCTAGTCTAATTATTGTTCCTTAAAAATATAAGATTGACACATCATATTTCAAATAGGACTCAAAGCCCATAAGTTGGAACTACCAATAATTACGACAATGTCACCTTCAAAGACTAGAGAACCTCTACCTTTATTAGAAGTTTATAGGAGAGCTAGGCAAGACAAAGGTAAGTGTAGACTTTTAAATTCTTTTCTAACTTCACCAATTTAGGGTGCTCCTGTGTTCGATCCCTATCAAGATATCACTTGGCTAGCTAGTTTTTCAATCAATGTGTTAGGTGTGGTACATGACCTTCCTCATAATCTTGAAAAGGATTTGACAACATTTAGTCTTAGTGGCATTATCACCATTGAAGAACACATTAAGAGTTTAAAAGTTACTTTAAGATTATTAAATGTGACTCATGAAGATGTAGAATGTATACTATTCCATTTTAATTTAAAATATGATGCATATGAATGTTTTTCAACCTTCTTAAAAACTACATTACCAGTTGGGTTGATTTTAATAATTTTTTCATTGATCAATTTGGTAAAATCATTAGTCCTTATGCCCTGTACCAGTAATTCACCATAGTGAAAAGAGATGAAAATGAGCCCATAAGAGCCTTCAATGCTAGATTCCAAAAGATGTTCAATAAGACCATATCTCCTTACAAACTTGATGAGGATTTAGTTTTATAAATCTATAAGGATACCTTGGATCCCATGACTTTTGTGTTTATAAAGAGATATTTTGGTCCCATGAATATATTAGCTTTAGCTTATGCCAAGGTTGTGATCATTAATGACAAAATGCAACCCCACAAAAAATGAACATACTCTAATTATAATGTCAATCCACATTTACCTATTATGAATGTCATTCTTAATGCCAAGTAAAATGTGCTTGCCTTGAACCAAGTTCCAATCTTGAACCAACTACCTTTGAGTCATGCACATCATACTCAAAACCTAGAATTCCTAAACAATGTTACCAATGGATCTCATTCACAAGATCAGAAAGCTTTAATGCCTACAAATAATGATAATACACAAGTTCATAATTTTGATGCACCAAATAATGATAATGACTCTATCCTCCAAATGGTTCAAAAGCTTATCACTAACTTCCTTTAGTTACAAAAGCAAGTAGGCAATAATTGAGAGAGATCTGGTAGGAATTTCTCCTTTCAAAGTTTCAATAGGTCCACTAACATATTTTATAATGATAGTTACCATAAAAAAAATAATGATTCATCTACTAGCAAGGATGTGCCTGATATGAACCTTATTGATGTTGCTTTACTTGACTATTGTAGAGTTCATTACACTTCTAAGCATGGGGAAATAGACTATGTTGAATTTTATAAAGCTTTTGAAGCCTTTAAAGAAGATTTATATACTTTTTAAGTTGTCCCTAATAAGGATTATGATGTAGGTACATTTGGTTCTTCAATGTCATCTAGATCATCTGATTCAAGTCTCATGGTGGAGACATTTGAGTTCCTTTTCCAAAAGTACAATGAGCATGAAGATATTCTTGGAGAGATTCATGCTTTTCATCAATTTATAAATAAATCTTATCTTCTAATAAATAGGAATTATAAGCAACCATTGAACACTTAAACTCCTTCAAATAAATTTGACACTCCTCTTGATACTACATCAGATAGCAATCCAGAGCCTCTTAAGGGAGGTAACTATTAACCCTATGCTGATACATCTAATTCTTTCAATGGGATTGGATATAATATAATAGAGGAAATGAAAAAGATTAAGGATAATATCACATTACATGAGATGACATAGATTACTAAATAAAGGGATTTGTTTTTATAATCCTTGAGTAAAAAACCTACTAAACCACAAAAGACTACACATGCCAATGTTGCAATACATAAGAACAAAGAAGATGTCCCACCTTTCTTGCTAACAGTCAGAATCTTTGGTAATAAATCACATAATTATTTGTTAGATCTAGGTGCATATACAAACATCATGCCTACAAGTATTTGTGAGCAACTTGGTTTGACTCTAATTAAATTTAATAGAGTTGTAACTCAGTTAGATAAGTCAAGAGTCAAAATAATTGGTGAGTTGTCAAATTTTCACATGCAGAGTGCCTCAGAGCTAAGTATCTAATAGTTCAGTGATATCTAAGTATTGGACATTTATGATGTTTATGGGATGTTGTTGAGTAGAGACTAGACTAGGAGCTTAAATAGTTATATGTCAATAGATTGTTCACATATGTGATTTCCTTTTAAGGGAGTCCCCAACCAAATCAATATAACAAGAGAACCTAAAATGAAGCACATGACCACCAATTACAATGTTGTCAATGAAAGGGTTAACATGGTAGACTCTAATTTAGGATTGTACACTCTTGAGACTTCTAAAGTATGACTCTAATATTTCTCATATTGTGACTGGACTGTGGAAACTACATTTGATGGTGCTAGGTATAATTTTAGATCTACAGTAGGAATTGTTCTAACTAAATCTATTGGTAAATAATATCATGCTTCTTATAGACTTTATTTTCCTTACACTAACAATCTTATAGAATATGAAGCTTTAATATTAGGATTATAACTTACCATCAAGTATAAATTTAAGGAACTACTAGTATATGGTGACTCAGAGATAGTGGTTAATCAAGTAAGAAGTAAGTACCAATGAAAGTTGTCAAATCTTAAAAGATACAAGTTTAAAGTCTAAGATTTGATTGAATCTTTTGATGCTTTTAACATTTTTTCCATCCCTATGGAAGAGAACAAGGCTACTAATGAACTTGCCTTAGTAGCTACCAATCTTATGTTAGGTCAAGACTCTTAGAACCTTAGTATTGAGTTGGTCATATGCCCTTCAATACTTGATAACGTAAACCATCTACAATATTTAATGATGACTAACAGATCCTAGACTTCATGACTAGCTTAGGAGAATTTGAAGCTCATGTCATAGATGAGGTTAATGAAAATACTCTTGAAAATGTTGGCAAACTTGATGACGAGGTCATTCAATTGAATGAAAATAAGATCTCCAAAGGCATGATTACCTTAGAGAGACTATTTGACATATACAAACTAGCTAAGACTTTCAAGATTCCCAAAGTAAGTGGGAAATATTATAATGTAATTGACCTTGACTTCAAGGTCAACCTTATTTAGTTAATATTGGTACAACTTGTATAATCATTAAGTCCAAAAGAACTAAAGAATTACTGACCAAATATAAATATGTCATATCATGGTCTTGTGATGACCTAAAGATCTTTGATCCAAAGGTCATAACACATACCATACCTTTAAAGGAAAATTGACAACCTTTTAGAAAAAATTAAAGGCTTGTCAACCTAGTCTTAGAACAACTCATATATAAAGAGGTTAAGAAGCTCTTATATGTCAATATTGTGTTTCTCATTAGGCAATCCACTTGGGTAGCTAACTTAGTATTAGTTAGGAAAAAAAATGGTGAAATCATACTATTTATTGATTTCAAGAATCTAAATAGAGCATCTAAAACATATAATTACCTTTACCTTGTCTTGACCAAGTAGTCCAAATTATTTCTAGTTATGCTATGATGTCTTTTCTTGATGGATTTCTATGATAAAATCAAGTGCTAGTGATCAAGGAAGATAGGATGAAGATTATTTTTACTACTAAGTGGCACATTTTTGCCTACAAGAGAATGCCCTTTGGATTGATAAATGTAAGTGAAACCTTTTAAAGAGCAATAGATCATGCATTCCAAGGTAAGTAAATAATTATTTACATGGATGACATGATTATATTTTAAAATAATAGGAAATATCACATCATGCACTTGCAACAAGTTTTTAAAAGGTGTAGGAGGTATGGAATTTCTCTCAACCCAAAGGAGAGCATTTTTTGTGTAACTAAGGGAAAATTATTAGGACATGTTATAAGTAAGGAGTTGATCTATATAGACCCATATATATTAAATTAAATATCAAATATATAACCCCCTAGTAATAGGAAGTAACTAAAGTATTTCTTTGGTAAAATCAACTTTGTAAGAAAGTTCATTTATGGTTTTGCATAAGTTGTGAAGCCACTAAATGATATGCTGAAGAAAGATGTAAAAATCACATGGAATGAAGAGACCAATAAGGCTTTCAAAGACATCAAAGAATAAATTATACAATCCCCTATGATGATAAGTCTATACTTTACTAAATACTTTTATCTTTACTCTTTTGCTTTTAACCATACAATTATAATTGTCCTAACTCAAAAGATAGATGTATGTGATCATCTTATTGCTTTAATGAGTACTAATTTTTAAAAATGTTAAATTAAATTATTATCTTTTTGATAAATAATCATGTTATTTGGTCAAGGAAGTGAATAAATTTAGGCATTATATAATTAGAAATAAGGTACATATAATACTACCATACCATTCCACTAAGCTCATGCTTAGTCAATATGAACTTGGAGAAAAGAGAGGTAAGTGGATGCCTATTCTCCAAGAATATGATCTCGAGATGAATATTAAAATTTTTTTAAGTTTTCAAGGTTTAATTAAGTTGCTTTCCAATACTAATCCCAAACTAAGTGTCATATAGGTAGAACAACAAAAAATTTAGCCCAATTATTGGTATGATCCTATTATCCATTTACTTATTAATGGTTATTGTCTTGTAGGATTAATTAAGTGATAAAGAAGATATTTAAAGATCAAATAAGCCCATTTATTAATAAATAATGGAGTCTTATAAAAAATAAATTTGAAGGCATATACTTGAGATGTGACTCTAAGAGTGAAATAGCTGAGATCATGAGCACCTTCCATGAAAAGCTAGAAAGTGGACATTTATCTATAAGGACAATAGAAAAAAAAATATCAAGGGTTGGTTATTACTAGAATACAATATTCATAGATTCTCACAAGCATATTATAGAATTCCACTCATGTCAATTCTTTAATACCAAAGAGCTAAAGGTAGCCATGCCATTAAATCTAGTCATGATTGACAAACCTTTTGCATAGTGGGGATTAGACTTTGTGGGGGTCATTAACCTTAATTATTATAATGTTCATAATTATACCCTAACTACTATTTACTAATTCACTATATGAATTGAATCAGTGGTAACCAAATAGTGTAGGATTGAAGAGGTGATCAATTTTTTAGAAGAAAACATATGCACAAGGTTTGGAACACCTATATCTCTAGTATATGACAATGGATCAACCTTTATATATATTAAGATGATGGAATGAGCATATGAAAACAACATTTTTCTCAATTTATCATCAAACCATTACCCTCAAGGAAATGGAGTGTTTGAATCAACCAATAAGAACTTGATGAAAGCAATAAAGAAGTCTACAGCCAATAAACCAAGGACATGACACAAGCTACTTAAGTATGACCTTTGGGAAAATAGAAAAAGAGTTAATAAATATTTCAAGGAATCACCATTATTGATAGTATATGGTCAAGAACCTATATTTCCCATCACACTCAAACTACCAACATGCAAGTTCATACAAGAGTACATAGAAGAGGACAAAATATTTGCAAGTTCAAGGTTGTTATACATGATACAGATGGAAGATCAAGAGATGAGGCTTTTTCTAATTTTATTAGGTAAGGTGGTTTGATAATCATACAATGATAAAGGTGTTGAAGCAAGGAGACTTAGTTCTTCTTTGGGATAAGGCATCTGAGCCTAAGGGTAAACATGAGAAGTTTACACCTTTGTGGATAGGTCCCTATCAGATTATTGAGATACTTGGAGATAACACCTTTAAGTTGAAAGACTTACAAGGATTAGAGCTCACACTACCCACCAATGGGAAGTACCTCAAGCACAACTTGTTTATTGTCCCACCTAGGGTCTTCATGGAGTAAACTATAAGACTAGTAAGAGTTAGTATAGGTAGGATAGGTTAGTTTCTTTTTATTTTTTCCTTCTTGTCCCTTGTTTATACATATGTTTGTATATATTTTTTTCTTATTTCCTTAATTTATATTTATTTTCTTTCTTTTTAGTGTGTTTTCTTTCTCTACTTTGTTCCTTACTTCTAAGAAGTCATTTTAGATAGCCCTCAACTCAAAGTTCACCCAATTTCTCAAGAACTCCACAATTTAAGAATGCATGTATGTTTTCTCAGCATTGGTTGATCTTGGATTATTTAAATATGAGTTTGATGTTATAGTTTGGAGAATATAGCAAAAAGTAATGGATAGGTTAATTATTTCTTGATATTTTAATCCTTATTTTGATCTAAGCATAATTCTAAGTAAGATTGCACATGTAGGGTGAAAGATTGGATTATTAAGATATAGTCATGCTTACACTTAAAAAACATTAATTACCTAAGTTAAAATTTATAGCCAAAGATGATTGTCTAAAGAAAAAACACTTGACCAAATCTTAAAACCTAGCTAACCTAGTTCCCAACCTTTTCTAGAAAGTCAAAATGACTTGAAAAATACAAAAAAATAAGAATCTTTTTGCAAAATTCAAGATCTTTCTAAGCAAATGTTATTCTGGTAATCTCTACCAGGGCTATGGATGCCTGGATGGGAGTGGAAAAATTCCTTGAGTGGACCTAAAGGCATCTTTTTTGGGACTATGGATGCATGGCTAGTAGTAGAGCAATTCTCAAACCTCTCCTAAGCTAAAGCATGATTCTTAATGAACATCCAAATATGTTATAAGTCAATGTTAATGTTAAAGTCATGAATCTAAAAGTTATTCTCTAAATCCTATTGAAATCATTAGGTGGAATCAAAGCACACACATAGCATGGCTATGTCTTGATGTTTGATCCTAATTTTGTATGTGCAAGATTTTTTCTAACCATGAACTAATATTAATAATGGTTTTTGATCAAATGAAATAAGTAGCCTAATTATTAGTCTAAACCAGAGTATCTAAATTCTAATATATTATTATGTTTCTCCTATAAGTCACTATTTATTGAGGTCAACATACCCCCATTTTTTTAAAATGGGGACCCTTGTTTCAAATTATGCAAATTTGTACTTTAAAACTAAAAAATCACATGATCAGAATACCTATAGCATATTTTCATATTATCTTTATTTTAAGATCATACACACCTATTTTGGTTATCATATTTATTTATAATTTTGATTTAATCTTGCCTAAAGTTGTTAACATTTAATTTATATGTTCTAGGTCACAACTCCAATGGAGTCCATTTGGAATGGGCAATGCCTGGGTTTCATGATTTTTATGTCAATCTATTCTTTTACTAGCCTTTGGTTTGTTGAAAATCAAATTGAAGTCATGTTTAATCATATTAAAACCCTCATTCAAATTTCCTTAGCTCAAGTCCCTTTGAATCAAATTCAAATTTGGTGGGAACAATTTATGTGGGAATGATTTATCATGTCATGGACTTATTTTAATTTTTATCCTAAGGTTTAGTCATATTTTTTAACATGACCAAAATTTAGTCTAAAAATTTTATGTTTGGTCTCTTTATTTTCTCGATCGCCCTTGGTCCCTTTTATATCTCGATGGTCTAACTGAACAAAGGGTCCCCTTTACTATAGACTTAGCCTAAAAGCCTTACCTTAAAGTTCATTTTATTTATTAATACAACAAACCTTAAGATAAAACTATATGTTGTGTCTTTTATTATTCACGAGGTCCCCTTTATTATGTCTTAAAACTTATCTTAAATATTTTAACCTAAGGTTTTCCCATTTTTATTAACACAAAATAAAATCATAGTCCAAAAACATTATGCTAATTTCTCTATTTTCCCAAATACTGACTTAAATATTTTTTTTATTTGAAGGATCAACGATCCATATTTTCTTAGATGAACAAGATCAATGGTGTAGGATTAAAGTTTAAAATTTAAGGCCCTAACACTAAACTAAAGTTTGAACATCTTCTAAATAACAATGGTATGCATTTTCTCAGACCAAATTGGTCTAATGATATGTATTGAGTCAAAATTTCAATAGAGCCCTAGGACAAGAAATAAGGTGATAGGTATCATGATCTTAGCCAAAGAAAACTTAGAAACCAATGGAATTTGACCTTACAGATCAAGATCCAATGGAGCACATTTGCTCAGGTGAGGATGATTGAATGATGCATGATGAACATTAAAAATTCAAAAGCCTTGGGGATGAATATGGAGATGACATGTGGCATAATTGTGGGACACAAATTAAAGCCCAAGCATATTTTAAAGATCGGTGATATGTAGATGAGTGTAAATATTTAGATCAATGGTTCATAAAGTAGGAGGTATAATTCAATAGATCAATATTAACATATCATAATTGATCCATGCAATCAAGATCAATGGTGCCAAGTCAACATTGACATTTTAATAAAGTTTTGAGTGCATGCAAAAGTGACAAGTTTTATAACCATGGGCAATATAGCAAGAAGCCAATAACATTAGAGTTCTCAGATCAAGATCAATGGTCCATGTTGATCTATTTTAGGATGATCCAATGGTGTGAGATGAAAGTAGAATTTTCAAAAGGAAATGTTCACATTTTAAATATGAATGAGTAAAATTCAATGAAAATGTCACATGGATGTCATGATAATGCCACATCAGATCCACATAATTATAATGTGCCAAGTGGAAGATCTTGTAGACCCAAGAAATGCAAGGGCATAAGTATAGAGTCCAATTGGGATCTAAGTCATGAAGTTCATTTTTTGAACTAGTTTAACCATTAAATAAATAATAAGACTTTAAAAAATCCATAACAACATACAAAAACTTGAGTTTAGCCTTGTATTCACTATAATCAAGATAGAGAAGTTAAATTGTCATCTGTGTAAGGGTAATTCGATCAAGAATTAAACTATAAACCACTAGTGATAAATTTTAACAAATCCATGACCAATGGTAGAACTCAAGGAATAGAAAAAGGATTTGATCAATATATTGACTGAATATCAAATCCATAATTTCAAAATATTATCCTAGCTCATCTCAACATAGTCATGGGATCACTTGTGGATAAGATCAAGGGTTTTAAACCCCTGGTCTAAAAACTTGGAAAACCTCCTTGAGGATGATAAGAAGTTTCAATATAGCATCAATCACTTACTTATAACCACAATCATCCATCCTACTACACTTATATCCCTAGGCCTCATCCCTGATGAAGAGAAAAAGCTAAGGAAAGACTAGGATGGACAAAAGTAGGATCATGGACATGATCCTAATAGTAGAAGAAAATACTACTGAATCTAGGAGCATCACATAAGCTTTAAGAAGAAATGATATAGATCTTAGAATCTTGGAAGACCAATAATATGAACTATTCGTGTAACCTATTATTAATTTGAAGCTAATTGATGAATAACATCAGAGAGAAATGAAGATCTTATAGCAGCAATAGGGGACTTCAGTACCACAAGGGTCTAAAGATTAGTTAGATTAAGAATATTCTTCTTGTATTTAATTATTTCACATTTTGAAAATGGAATATTATTTTTTTAAAGGCATGTGAAACTTGTAAAACACATTGCCTATAGATCAGTCCATTAGGGAAAGTCTAGTGTATTCTATAACATTTATAGAAAAGATAGTTGTCTTAACACTTGTACTTTTGTAATTGGATATGACTGACCTATATAATTCATTACATTCTATAAAAGGAGTATTTTCAATTGTAAAAAGGGGGATTTATTAGAGATAAAACTACTTTATAAACTTGGATCAAGTAGTACAAGCAAGGAATCCTATAAAGTTTGTCTAATATTTATTTGTGTGTTTGTTATCATGGATTCTCTCTCACTTATTTGGTTTAATTTCCAAATTTTAATTATTATTATGAATTATTTATGTGCACCTTTGAATTCATAGTAGTTAACTTGTGTTAATGCTAGGTTAATTGAAATTTCTTAGGTTCATTTCATTTTCTTTACTCTTATTGTATTTGGGCTAATGTTGTTTTCTTGTGGGAGTAAATCTTTAAAGTGAATCTAGTTATTATTTTCATTATTTCACACTCTCCTTAGATGTTTACCTACTATGTGATAGGATTTGAGCTTATGATACTTCATGTTATACATTGGTTAAGTGCATGTCTAGATGAAATTTTAACTTTGTCATGATGTTTGGAATGAAGATCAGTAACATGTTTCTTCTCTGCCCTACCCTTCTTGTTGCTCCTTTTTTATTCAATTCACTCTAGTTTAATTATCATTGTAAATATCCATCTTAGATTAGTTCTTAGATTAGATTTTGATCATAATTCACTATTTTTAGAATAGGATACTTTATATTTAACATAGATTAGTTATTTGGCCATGGGGGCTCCCAACTACCTAATTAATATAAATTTGTGAAATAGATCACTTATTCTACCTCTATTCCATCAATAGATAATAGTATTATCACAACCTACAACTCATGCATTGAATTCTCAAGAATTTAGAAATGAGAAGTGTTTCTTAAATGCTCTAGGCACCTGTGATACATATTTAGTCTTCAAAAACTCCCTCTTACTATTGGATGTTAGATTATACAAACCAAGCTTATGGTGTTCAATTTACCCTTATCTTATAACATACTCCTAGGATGTCCATGGACTCATATAATGAAGGCTATCACCTCTTCAAGAAACTAATGTATCAAGTTACTTCATAATTTAAAAATTTATAAACATGAGGTCGAACCTAATGTATGGAGTATTTAGAATTCAAACCCAAAATCCCAATATCAAATTCCCACCATTCTAAAGATTAATAGTGATCCTTTACCCAAATTCATCAACATGAATATGGATTTACATGTCACTCTTGATTACTCTGATGATGATGAACCCAATGACTTAAAAAATACTTGTCACACTTCCAATCTACCTCCTTACATCTCAAAGTGGCTACCTCCCTCTTTATTGCCTCATAATCACACCATCACTCTCATTGATGATATCATTGATTTACCCCCTCCATGTAATGCTCAATAAGCATCTTATATATAAGATGACTTCATATACAATGATTATGGAGTGGATAAATTATTCCAAGATCCTTTATTCATGTCTTCATTTAAATTTAGTGATTTAGTCATTTCCCCTTTCAAATTTCCTCCTAAATCAAAAGCATGTACAATTTCTCCAACTTATGATGATAACTACATCATGGCCCAAGCTCAATCACAAGACTTGGATGTTCAACATTATCAAAAATCTCTAGCTTAAATACATGCTTTCAAACACAATGTCCATACTATTTCAATAGATTTCAATTTACACTTGAAGTTCATGTACCTCCTATTAATTCTCCACTCCTCACTACCCCTTGGATGGTGGAACAAATCTTAACCACAACATATTTTTTACCTTTTACCAAACTAGTCATTATATATATGATCCTCTCCTCATCAATGATGCTAATGATAAACCCATCAAATCATATCAACCTTCTTTTCCTACTCCACCTCATCCTAATATTACACTAGATGCCAAAGCCATAGATGTAATCCAAGTACATTATAAATATGACCATCATGGAAAAAAAAATTATTATGGCCCTCTTTTCATTTTACCTAGCAATGAAGCAAATCTTAAATTGAACCATCACTGAGAACCTCAACTCCCTCGACAACATCATAAACTTGGGAATTTCAAAAAAAAAACCCTTATTTCAACAACTTCATCACTAGAATTCATCCTATAACAAATCCCATCTCCTCTCTACCTAACATGCCATTTCATTTCCAATATAGAAATTATATGCTTATTAAGGAAACTACATGAATCAAATATGGTTCCCCATCATGTCCTCAACCTGTAACAGTCTCTAGAGAATTTACACCAATCAAACATGATAACTTTAGTTTATTCTTTAAAAAATATCATGATACTTTTTCTTGGTCCTATGAATACATTCCTAGCATTGATCTTAGAATTATTGTATACAATATCATCTCTTATCCTAATACCAAACTCATGTGACAAAAATAATGAAAATTTCCCCTTGAAGTTTCCAATTTATGTCATAAAGAAATCATTAAAATTTTCAATGCTAAATTTATCAGTCCTATGGACTATTTATAATGGGTCTCAAACATTATTATTGTTCATAAAAAATTTGCCATGGTCATTTGCATTTGTATCAATTTTCATAACCTCAATCTTGCTTATCCCAAGGACAACTTCCCTTTACCTTCCATAGATGCCATCATCAATTCTATTATTGGTTATGAAATGTTATCCCTTATGGATGGTTTTTTGGGATATAATAAAATACACATTGCCCCATAAGATCAACATAAGACAACTTTCACCATGTAATGGGTCACCTATTATTACGTTAAAATGCCCTTCGACCTCAAAAATGTTGGAACTACCTATCAATGGGCTATGACCCACATTTTCCATGACCTTACCTTTGATTAATCCCACTTTGAGTGTTTTTCTTATGTATGACCTATAACCAAGAGTATGATATAGTATAAATTAGTGAATATAATCTAAAATTTGAAATAATTGATGTGATTGAAAAGAAAGAGAATAATAAAGGAGTACACATGTGTGTTAATGAAACTATATTACCTCTTGTTACTTTGACTTGGTAAATATGCTCTTATGAAGCCTTAGAGTTGAGATTTAAAAACTAATCCTTGTATATTTTAAGAGGGATATTTTAATATAATTATGTCCCCCATCTGATGCAAGGGTGAGTTGTGGCATAGCCATTGAGATAATTAAATCTTAATCACATAACTCAAGTGACAATAAAATAAAATATAATTTAAGTAGTATAGCCAACTCAAATTGAAATATGGAAGTAGTGTTAGGGTATTGAGAGTGTTTAATATAAACCACACTAATAAAAGGATAAAACTACTATAGATAGAAAAGATTCAAAATGGTGCTTCCTTGTAAAGTATTAGTGTTTTTTGGTAAATAAGTTTGAATAGTTTTGAATATGTATTTGAAATCTTTTGGTGTACTTGCATGGAATATGTACATCTAATGTGTCTCAAGATAAATTATATATCAAAATGTAACCTATGCTCTATAATTGTGTATAATATCTATCATAAATCTAAAAATATCTATCCCAAATCTATAAAAATCAGTGCAATGCATATATGATTCTCACCCAAGTGTATTTTTGAATCAATAAATTGTATCAAATGTTATCAACTATTTAATTTGTGTATGTTTGGATTCATATCTCTATCACATTCCCTCATTAATATATCCCATTTTGAGGTGAGTGGAATGGAATCTATTAATTACCTCACCTCAAAAGGATAATATAACTACATAATCTATGTATGATTCTTGTATCATATGGTAGGATCATGTCTAAGTAGATATATTAATGAGGTTTATAGTATGTGATCACAACAAGCCTTAAGGTACTTGATATGGATCATGGAAATATCTATAAATTAATAATATAAGCTCAGTAAATAATCAATCACACACACAAGATCATTCAATCTCATAGAAAAGGGGGTCTCAGGAGACCACAAATGAGGAGCATTATCAAATTCCATACACTCAAAGGAATGACATATTTAAATGTCCAAATAGATAAATAAATAAACATGTAATGGCATTGTGGCCAACAAGTAAGGAACATATTCAAATTTTCCACAAACAATACAATAACAAGCAAGAAAAAAATTCAAATGACAATGTGAATAAATCAATTATAAACAGCCAACATAAGCATATCATATTAATCCTTACATGTATGTGTTATCAAAAAATGTCATGTAACATAGCATGTCAAGTAAACTATGAAATATGTAAACATGAGTATAGGAATGTGTAAGCATTAGTATATAAGCTCAACATGATAATATAAATGTGATCATAAAATAATATAACCTGTATTAATCATGATAAAGGAAGTAGATTTCCCCAACATATAGTGGCATGTAGGAAGAGGAAAGTCCAACATTTCTATGTGCATATATCATGTATCTACTGTAGACATGTGTCACACTCAAGTATGCATGTTACATATGTGTATCTATAAAATAAATTTTATTATATATACTAATATAAAGTAAATAACATAGATGCCAAGGAGCTAGTAAACATGTGAAAGATGGATATTATTATATTCTTACATTTATTTAAATGTTTTTATATTTTCTTGAATATTTGATATTTTCATTTTTTAAATTTTTTAGAATATTTAATTTTTGGGGATTTTTTAAGTTTAATTAGAATGAAAGGATATGATTCCTCCCATTTTGAATATAAAGGACTTTTTGGTGGCCCTATTTCCTCCTTTGTTTGCCACAATCATTTATACTTTATTATTATCAATGCTTCAAAAAAAATTCATAATTTCATATTGGTAGTTGTTGCTATGGGTTTATAATTTTATGAATCATGTGAAATATGAATTATTTATCTTTGAACTTGAAAATAAGGCACAAATTTATTGCATTCATATCTATCAACCAATACTAGGTGAGATGAAAGGTTAAGATTGGTTTCAGATTCATTACCCATATGATGGTATTGACGACCATTGATCCACATGTTATAGGATTATAATTAGCCCAAGATATTCTTGTAATAGTGGAGAGTATTTCAACTCATCAATATTATGTCTAAAATGATATAAAAATGTAACACTATAATTGTATCCTAACTATTTATATCAAACTTGACGTATTTATAGTATATCCCATCAATATTTATAGTAACATTTAGATATTCCTAGTGTTCACACTTATAAGTATCTACCATTGTACCATATTCTTATAAAATATCAAAAAACAGAGGTTATTTCCATTTTTTTGGTATGATTTGCATACATCTTTCATTTTTGTATTTCTAAATTTGGCTTTGAAATGCCTCACATTAATCTATACTATAGTTGGTGACCTGATGATAATTACAATATGGTTATCTCTCTTTATAGATGAGTCTATTGTCTAATATATGTTTGTTAGTAGGTAAATATATCATCTAATACTCAAGTAACATAGAAAGTATTGTATGTTTATTATCTTTTTTTACTATGATCTATAAAATATGTTGTGGAGACTTATGTGAAGATTACACATTATTAACATGATGTATTTGCATTTATCCCTTGTGATATTGGCTTAAATATTTTAAATAAAGGTATGGATTGAATAGAAAACATTTGTTGGTTAATTTTTTATTTCCCTTATTTTTATTTAGTCTTGAATATTATGGAGATGAAGTTGACTTATATATACCAAGACCTATAGGTGTGAATAGGTTATGTGAAATATGTTCAAGTGGATCAAAAACTAGTGTTTGAAAGTGTTCATCTATCATATAATGAGGTATATCATCATAACTATCTAAAACTTTGCTATTTTTTTTAAGTATTGACAAATAAAGGAAGCTTAAATGAGTTATCTTGTTATTTTTTTGATAGCATTAGTTTATTTGGTAATGATTATTATTTTGTATGTGCAGCTCTGTAACTAGTACCTTATGGGTATCTTGAGGTAAATGAGTTATTTTGATTGATTCAACCATATCATAAGTTGGTATGTTTTCAAGTGGAATATATTATTTTTGTGGTACTAGTGTAAGAACCCCTTCCATGTCAGAATGTATCATTTTGAAAAATTTGTATCATCATCAAAAATAATTATCCATAATGTCCCATCCTATGTTAATTTTACACATTGATGTAATGTATATGGATAGCTTCCATTATGTGTATCCACAGTCTACTAAGAGTAAGTTATAATGCAATGGTTGATATATTAATAGGAATGTAGTTGGTACCATTTTTAGTCCCAATGTCACATACAATGTGATTTAACTAATTGGTGGGTTATATAAATTATCAAACCCTTTGATATGCATGTCTAATTTTTATATAAGATTGGTACTAATTCCCATTGTTGTTAATAATTTTATGGTACAAATGTTTAACCCAAATCCATTATCAACTAAAATTATTTTGATTCCTTTATTATGCATACTAACTTGTATGGATAGAGGAAATCATTGGTTAATAATATCTTTTTATAGTAAATATTTTGGATTAAAATTGATGATATTTGTATTATTTTTGATGTCTTTCTTAATATCTATAATTTAATCTAGTTATATATTAATTGGTACTTGGGTTTCATGCAAGGCTTCATATAAGCTATCTTTACAGATAGTTGATTATTTTAAAAGATAAGGATTGAAATTTTAGCACGTGTATTTCTTAGTTGGTTGAGAATGTCATATCCTTTAGATTTGATTACTATTTTAGATGTAAGAGGAACCTATTGAATATTAACAGGTGGTAGGATAGGTTGAGTAGCCTTACCTTTTCATGTAGTTACAGTGTGGACCACAGAATCTAGTATAATCCATGGGAGAATAATGGGAGTGGAATGGTAGTTTTCACTCAAATAGGATATAGGAGGAAAAAAGGGTTTAGAGTACACTTGTTGATGCTTAGATATCAATTCTATATAATTATAAAAGGATTTGTAAAGATAAATTTTGTTTTTATTATGTTTTAAGTCACTCCCTTTTACTTGACCAATTTTTTTAAACCATTGAATTGTGTCTTTTATTGATTTATCAATGCATGGAAAATAATAAGAAATGACACCATCATATATTGATAAATGAATTTGTTATTATATTTATCCATATTGAGCACAATTGAGTATTTTTAAACAAATGAAAATCTAATTTTTAATATAATTATAGTTCATAAATTATATATTAGTAAACCCTAATTAAAACTAGGGTTTATATAGGGAGACATGGAGGTCAAGTTCACCAAATGTTTTACCCATTTTTAATATGCTTTGTTTGGATGAGGGTTAAAGAGTAGAATAGATTATATACAAAGATGAATATAATCATTCTAAATCAAGACATTTAACTAAAAACTTGGATAAATGAATATTTTTAATTAAAATGTTGAGTTATGATAAATATAAAAAGTACGCTTAAAACATTATTTTGATTAGATAAACATGAATAAGATATAACACTTAGATTTTCTAATAATACGTAGGTAAATATTATAAGTGCAAAGGTGTAAATAGGTAAGAACAAGATCGAGATATAGTTTTTAGATTTTGTAAATATTATTTATAAAGGCTTGGACACTTATAGTAGCCTTGGGATACTTACATTGATGTAAGTGTACAAATATAAACATAAATATCTAGTACATAATATTCATTTTATTACGAAGTAACCACTTAGATCTTTTTGGTTTTTTTATCACCTTTCTCTTAATGTGTTTTATTTTTCACATAGGTTGTAGATGATTATTTATGGATCAAACCCTATCTTTTCCTTTTAGGTCTTTGTATCATGCCAAAAATGGTTTAATGGGATCATAATGTCAAGTTAATATCAAGGACCCCCTCTATCAATTATCATATTTTATATAACTAATACTCCAAGGATGGCCTTAGATAAATGTAGTTCTCACATAAGTGTTGGCTTGTGTGTGCACAAGGATGAATTATACTCTATGCAAGGCATGTAATTATTTAGATTGTAACTTGATAAATATTACTCATTAGATGTTATTTGAGTGCTTCATACCTATAATATGACTACTCCTATGATTGATATGAGAATAAGGAAGAGTAGGGTAGTATAACCAAGTTTTGTAATCAATTGAATGAGATTGAATAGGTTATTTATTGGTGTTTATATGGGTAATGTTTAGGCTTATATTTATATTTATACCACACCTTTTGAAAATATCTCAAGGAAGGTATAAACAAAATAAATAGATCAATCCATAGGATTTGAAAAAAAATTAAATTAGTTAAATTTTGAGAATTAGACTCTTGATAATAATATGGACACTTATATTGATGCAAGTGCCCCTATGTGGGACATAAGTGTTTAGTAGACTAGGAAGCTAGTGAGGATCTAAAACTGGTAGTGAAGGATATATCAGGTTTTAGGATTTTTGTATAGTATAATAGATATGGGTAATTAAAATGATAGGGTTGGACCATAAGATAAATATTTAGCCACAGTGAGATGGAAAATGCAAGCCTTTCATTAGGACATGGGTTTATAACTAAAGGGTAGAATCTTAATAGATATTTATCAAGTATGCAAGACTGAGGTGCCATATAAATTAGATTTTAGTATCTAAAATATTCTCTCACAAAGATTAAAATTAAATCAAACATTAATTTTGGACCATAATCAGATACTTTCACTCATGGGACTTCATATATTTTTTATAACTCCTCATAAAGGAATTATACTACATTTCAATTTCATGTATGAATTAAAAATCTTACTTTTAAACATTTGGTGAGGAAGTATGTGCATATAAAAAATGTATTCCTTGCCTTGATAAGGTGGATTTATAGTGTTAATGAAATCAATCCCCCATTTTTCAAAGGGTCCCAAAACTAACTTTGGGTAAAGAAACATCTCGTCTAAATGTGTGGGTTTCCCCATACATTGACATCTGTCACATTTGTGAGTATATGAAATATCATATAAATATAGAGTGGGCCAATAGTATTCAATGGTAAGGATCTTGTAGGTTGTCATCTTTACTTCAGAATGACCCCCATAGTGTTCATCATGATATGAATGAAATATTTAAAATGCTTCATCCTCTCTCACGCATCTTTGCATGATCAAAGTAGGCCCATTGTGAAAGAGATACCTAGAAATCCATGAATATGGGATGCTCATTACCAACAAGTTGCATTTTTATTTTTGTGAAAAGTGTGTAGGGGTTTGACCTATAACCAAATTGTTATAAATATCATCAAACAAAGGAGTGTTAATATTCAAATAAAAGAGATATTTATTAAGTAAAGAGTCATTTACTAGTGGACTATTTTCATTAAATTATAAACTAAACATAAGATAAGTAACTACATTATCTTTACTAGGTCTATTAATGATATTAATATCAAATTATTTTAATAATAATAACCATCAGATTATCTTATTATTTACTATTGGTTTTTTCATTAAATATTTAACATTAGAATGATCAATATGAAAAATTATAGGATAACTAGTGATGTAATGTCAAAATTTGTTTATAATATACATTACTATGAGAAATTCCTTCTTTATAATTGTGTAGTTTAGTTCTACATGTTTTAAATGCTTATTGATGAAATATATATCAAATTTGAGTGACCCATCCTTTTACCCAAGGACTGCCTCAAGTATTTTGTTAGATGCACTAGTATGAATGAGGAAGGGTAGGTTCCAATTTAGACCTCTGAATATTGGTGTTATCACAAGACTTTGAGAGATCAAAAATCTCACTATCATACATCAGTCCATATAAAATTAACTTATTTTCATATCAAAACAAATAATGTAATTGTCATCATTCTAAAATCTTTGATGAATCTACCATGATATCTAGCATGTCCTAAGAAACTTATCACACCTTATTTCTTTTGTGGTGTAAGCAAGTTCTTAATAATTTTTATCTTAGCAATATTTACTTTATTTTCTAAATTAGAAATATGATTTCCCATTACAATACATTCTTGCATTAGCATGTAACATTTATCATGAATCAATGGCATGCTATTATCTTGACACCATTGTATAAATTTCTCCAACTTATTGAGGGCTTCATTATATGTGCTCCCATAGATTATGTAGTCATCCATATATATTTTGACACAATCATGAGATACATTAACAAAAAAGTTAAATACAAACCTTTGAAAGGTGGTAGGAGCATTGAATATCTCAAATGGAATGGATAAGTAAGATAAAGTGCCATAATGTAATGTAAATATTATCTTATCTTGCTCTTTTAGGGTAACTATAATCTGGTTGTATCTCCTAAAATCATCAAGGAAAGATGGTTATTTATTTTCATAGATGGTGTCAATAACTTGGTCAATGAATGGGAGATGAAATTGATCTTTTTTTATGGTAGTGTTTAATTATATATATTCCACATAGATGCACCATTTTCCATTCTTCTTTAAAATAATATGTGGAGATACCTATTGGTTATCAGAGATGGGGTATATAAATCTTGCATCCATAAGTTTTTGTAATTTAATTTTTATAATTTCTCAAACAATAGGATTTACCCTTTGTTAAGGTTGCCTAATGTATTTTCAATCTTATGTAATGTATATGTGATGAGTATAGAGATCCAAGTGTATTCCTTGCATATTATGATAGTCTTATGAAAATTTTGTTTTATGTTTTTTTAGCATGGTGACTAGTTAAGTTTCCTATTTGGGATCAATTTATCATTTATATTGAGACATTTTCCTAGTAATATTTTTTATTTTTTTATATGGTTTCCATATCTTCAATTTTCCAAAGGAGAGTTCCAAGGCAGTAAGGGTTTGATAGGAGGTGATTGAAAGTTTTGATATCCTCCCTCTTGTCTAAAGATTATTTTACTAGAAATATATTTCTAAGAGGATAGTGTGTGCATTTGAGGAGATTATATATGTGTTAATAAATTGTATCTATATTTTTATGACATTAAAAGTGATTATTTCTTCCTCTAATGTATGAAATAAAGGGTGTGTTCAATGATGAGTATGGTTTATAAGGATATGTGGTCATCATCCTCAAATTCTACCCATTTATATTACTCCCCTTCTGATGAAGGTTGGGTAAGTGGATATAAAACTAGTTTCTTTATCATGTTTCCATTATATTGAGCATGTTCCCTAACCTACAGCCATTGATTGCATTATATGTAGCCATCCATGGTCTGCCCAAAATTAGAGTGTATCCACCTAATTTTTCTCTAGGTTATAATATCATGAAATCAATAGGATATTCCCATGAGTATAACATGATAACCAAGTCTTATATGACTCTTCAAGTTTTTAAAATGAATAGTATGCCATCTATAAAATAGTGGGTGTTTCATGAAGGCTTATAATTTTATGTTTCATCATATTTTCTTTAGTCATGACATTAATAATTGATACTAAATCAATTAAAATGTTTTTATTAAGGGTTATATTGATTTAAACATAAAAAATTGGGTTACTTGGGTTAGAGTATTTAGTTGGGATAATGTTATGTAACATGATGTCATCAAATTGCCCAACCACATGGACAATCTTGGGATTTTTTTCATTTTTAAACAAGTTTCTTAAGGTAGAGTTTTGTAAGATATTTAGTTTAAATGGGAATATCTTTAATTACTTGAAATAAATTAATTTTAAAATAAACATTCTTCAACTTTCATACAAAGTCAAATTATTATCACTCTTGTTTTTGAAAATTTAGTCTCTCTAAAAAAGGAGGATTTTTTGGTGTTGCTTGTTTAGTGGATGTGCTAGGTTCAAGAGCAAGACTATTCTTATATAGTTTTGGACTAGTTGGTGTGTTTTAGGCCTACTTATGGGTATCCATTTTAAATGGGTGGAGTGGGTAATTTAAAACATCATTATTATATGTCAATTGACATGACTTATTATTGGGATTAGGTGTAGATTGGGTAGGAAATTATGGATCTCTTGGTGGAAGTGAAGTGGGATTACTTGGCATTAATTCTAATTATTTCTATAGGTGAGGTTATAAAGGTTTTGTAAAGGATTTATTTTGGTTGAGATAAGGTGAATTATATATATGCATAATATTTTTAACTTCATCATTTACTGATGTTTTCTCTATTTTAGGAACCTATTGGGTCTCAATCTTTCCATGTGCACACCTTAAAGGGTAAAACAAGAAAGGGTTTGGTAGACCTTTAGTACTTTACAAGATTCTTTTTCCCTATAACATTACCCAAAACCACTATAATCTACTCTTATCTAATTTATTAAGTAATAAAAACCCATTTATACACTTCCCTAAGTAATTTACCATCCAAAAAAGGACCTACCTAAACAAACACCCCTACTATTAATTTTCCTAATATGTTAGCCCAATATACCTTTTTGGAAACCTAATGCACATTATGAAACTCCATTAGCCTAAGCTGACCTAGTTTGAGGACTAATAGATCTATTCCCCATAAATAAGATCTACATAGCTAACTTTATTAGCTAAATTCTCATGAAAGTTTAGAATCAATACTTGGATATAAATACCCCCTTAACTTCACTTGTAAATAGAGTATCATTTAATTATGCATCATTATAGCTCACAAATATACTTATATTATCATTTTAAGGTTTCATTAATGTAGGGTTTTTCCTTGGATTATTATCATTTATCTTGTAGATGTCTTGGATGTATAGGATAAATCTTGTATCTTAGAGCTAGTCTATCCTTGTGATCCATACAAGCCAAAATAACTTCTTGCAAAGCACCATTGGACAAGGGAGAGATTAAGGCATGATGGGTTCACTTCAATACGTTAAGTATACTCCTATATTTTTATTTTGATAAGTAGATGTTGCATAACTAATACATTGAATTTTATCTCTCTTTACTTAGATTAATTCTATATTATCTTGAATAAAATTATATTTTCTTATTTATTGGCATCCCCTTTTGTGCCACAAGATTTGGTGAGCACTAGATTATCTTGTATTTTCATGTACTAAATTAGCTTATATACTTGTTTAGTAGATTAGTTAATTTACATTTATCATATTATAATATCTAGATAGGGTTATTACATGATGAAATTTGACTAGAGGCCTTGGAAACCTCTCCTTTACTATTATGTGGTAAGATATCCCTTAGTTAAATTTAGTATATAAATAATTGGTCATGACCCTAATATAAAAAAGTATTGCTAAGTGGATTATTTTTTTATTACCTTCTTAGAGAATGGATATTACTAAGTAGGATAAGTTTTAGATCTATCTTATTTCACTTACATTCTAGTGAACTTGACATGAATCTAACCATGGTAATTTTTAAATTTTCATTTACATTAAACTAAATTGAGCTTGTTTATCTAGTTTAATCCTCAATGCATAGTTTTTTTTAACTTTGTCAAGCCTATCAACATAGCTCTATTTTTGTGTGTAGGTTTTCCAAAAAATTTAATCCTATTAAACTCATTATGATTTCTATCTGTAGGGTTTCCAACTTTATCAAAACTATCAACCTAGTTTAGCATTTTAAGCATAAGTTTCTCAACTTTATCAATCCTATCAACTTAGTTTAAATTTTTGTGCATAGAAAATTCAAATTCAATGATAATGTTTACCTAATTTTTCTTTCTATGTGTAGGGATAAAACATTCACATAGATGACCTATTTAAAATAGCAATCAACATCTTTAGGAAAAGTTACTACATCGATCTGGTCAAATTTTTCCTATGTGCCAAGTTCACTCTAACCAACTTAGTATTTTCAATCTATCAATTTATAAATAAATCTAATTTTCCCTTATTTTAGTTAAAATTTAAATTCAATATTATTTTTACCAGTTTTTTAGTTTTATAAAACTATACCTACACAATCAACTAGATCAACTGGCTTGATCTACACGGTTAACTAGATTAATCGGCTCAATCTAGTTCTATGTCTATTTTTGCCGGGAAAACAAATTCAACTTACTTGACCTTGTTTTTTTTGGATTATTTTTTCAATAGACTAAGTCAACTAACTCAATTTCATTCTATATTTTTTCCAATTTGATCAACTGGATAGATCTTATTTTGTGTGTTTCACATTTTATCTTAAATAAAGAAAATTAACCTATATTTGATAGTGATTAAAATCACTTTATTTTTTATTTGGTTACTTGTATAATTCCCTTAAGAAATTAAAACTTGGATTTAAAAATATTGATTTTTACCTTTATTTTTCCCTTTGTTTAGTTTTCCATATAAACTATGTAACGGTAGTTTTTAAATTACTTAGTTACTATCATGAAGGGGTATGTGATATTCTATTTATGGTATTTTTATATCATTTATAGATATCATGGCATGATTTACTTTCCCCAATACTCGTATCAATATTAAATATCTAAACATGATCTTTAGTTTCCATGTACCTCATGGTATTTTAGAAATTTCTAATATTTTCCTTTGTATTGAACCTTAGGATTCTAGTTATCCATTTGATTTTGTGGTGTATCAATTAGAGCTTAGCATTGAGAAGTTACATCCATATCACCCTTGAAACAGGGTATAGTGGGATATGGTAATGTCACTTCCTCCATAGTTAGTGCTTTGAAATGTTGGGCCAACACTATTAGATAGACAAGCATCTTTGGAAGCCTACACTATCAATCATAACATTTAGTACAACTTTTTGATCTTATTTTTGAACAATTAATTAGCATCTAAATTAAATTCTTGTTACTTAGTATTTACTATTCTATTTTGTATTATAGATTGTATTATCTAGTATTAGTACAAGTTTTGTGATGTGTGTTTTAACTAAATTGACTAGCTCAACCTAGTTGCTTGTGTGCTTTAACTTTATTTTCTATATTTAAAATTAAATCATCAAAAATTAAACCATTTAAAAAAAATCCAAATTATAAAACTAGATCAACCAGCTCAACCTAGTAGAATATTTTATTTTCCTACTTTCCCAACTAGATCAACTAGCTCAACCTAAATTAATTGATAGACTATTCAATTTTCCTATTTTCCTAGCTAGATTGACCTGTTCAACCTAGTATATTTCTATAAATTTTTGTCATCCTATCTTTTTAACTAGTTCAACTAGTTTGACCTAGTCTATTCCAATATTTTTCCATCATTCTATTTTTTCAACTAGCTCTTCCAACTTGACCTACTTAGTTTATAGACAATTTTGTTTTCTTTCTTTCCCAACTAGATCGACCAACTCGACCAAGTATGTTTACATATTTTTCTATCATCTTTTTTCTTCAACTAAATTGATTAGCTTGATCTAGTCAATTTATAGACAATTATGTTTTCTTATTTTTTCAACTAGATTGACCAACTGGAGCTAGTCTATTTACAATTTTTTTTGCCATTCTATTTTTTTAATTAGATTGATCAACTTGATCTAGGTAATTTACAAATAATTTTATTTTCCTACATTCCCAACTAGATTCACCTAGTCTAATTTTAGATTTGTTTGTCATCATATTAGTCTAACTAGATTAACTAGCTTGATCTCATTCATTTTTTAGCTTTTATATTCTCATTTCCCTAGTAAGTGTTTAAATCTGATTTTCATAGTGTAGTATGTATTTGACAAAGCTATACAACAAAATCAAACTAAATTAATGAGATTTATTGATCCTCACAAATATTTTAAAACACATTAACCATATCATGTAGTAGTAGATCTAGATCTTAGTAATATCCATGTTATGACTAGAACTACCAACTATCAGACTCTTCCCTATTCTACTACACTCAATCCTTTATTCTTACAAGTGCTAGAAGATGAAACTGACCTTGAGTATATGGCTTAAATGATCCTCTTCATCAATGAAAACCTCCAACATCATGGTAAGATCCCACAATAATTTAAAACCTCATGATGGGACCTCATATTAGATAACCCCATTCACCTTCACCTACCTTTTCTACAAGATTTGGGGCAAGTCATCCTACGACCTTTATCACACCCTTTTCCTCTATAATACCTCCATATACTAACATGACATCATCTTCCATGCCTTCTTCATCCTCTATGACAACCATTTATATATAAATTATAGGTGTGACATTTAGTGGTTCTACTCAAAATGACCACACTAATACTCAATTTCATATAGCTACTAGTGCATCTCAAACTACTAGTGCCTCCAAAACTATTACTACCTAGCATAATGGCAGTGCATCCCATTATACTTCCACTAGTCAAAATACCATTAACATTATTAAATTATTATTACAAAATTTAAATCAAATGACTACCTTTTAAACTAATCGTGCCAACCAAATGATGCAAATTTAAAACCAATTAATCCATTTCCAAAACTAACCTCAACCTACTCAATGGGGAATGAAAAATCCTAATGACCCAACCCACCCACCCCCTTATAGATTCACATGATAACTTTATATCACAACCTCCACTTATTAACAAGGCTATTAAACAATTACAAAATGAACCTCTAATCCCTCAAATTATAGACATTGATATAGGTGACATAGTTACCACTATCACTTATAACGGATCCACTAATTTACCCTTGTATTTGAGGACTTTTATAAATTTATACAAATATTGGGTTAAACTCAACACCTTTGTCAACACCAATCTAATACTTAAAACCTTTATAGGTGATGCTTTGGATTGAAAAAATTGACTTAAAACTCATTTTATAGCTAGCTTGGAAGACATAGTCAATGCATTGGTTCAATCATGATGAAATTAAAATTTTAGCTTTACTTTCATAGATATATATGGAGGTAGTCTTTATGAAGAATAAATATTGAATTCTTTATTACTCTATTACATGTAATTTCCCATATATCAAGTCTAAATTATTACTTTTACAAGTCAAAGAGGATCCTAATCATAATTTTTGTATGCATTTATCACTTTCTATGATAATGCAACCTTTGATATGATCTAATGGAGTTTAAAAAATTCTAGAACAAATTCAACTAATATAATTGCTACTCTTTTAACAAGGTATGAGATTATTATTGTCCAACTAATAATAACTTCAAATACTTAAGAGAGTTACCTAATAATGCATTCTTCTATTTAAATACAAATGTATTCTTTAAAATTAATTTGTACAAGCTAGATTTAGATTCTATACAAAATGGAAAACATAGATATTTCAACAAAAAATAATAACTTTAAAAGGATATTATGTTTACGATAGTATTTTTGATCAATTGATATGCATATTGGTGTGTTTACACACACAAATGTGAATATCTATTTTTACCCTTATATAAAAACCAAAAACATATAAATATAACTATATATATAGAAAAGGAAAATGAGATATAAATTTCACTTTCTTGTATTGTCCAAAGATAGTGGGTTTCAAAGGCGAGTCACTAGTATGAACCTTTTATCTTCATTCCATCCATGACCTTATTCTTTTCCATTCCCTCTATTCCTTATTTTCTTAATTTCCTTCTTTTTTGAAATCACATATACGTTTTATAGTTGTCCTTGGGCCAAAAGGGTCATTCTCTCACTTAAGATAATAATTTCCAAGGCATATTTCTTAGGCCTTGCATGGCCAAAAAATATCCAATTCTAAAATAATACTAGTAAAATAATTATATATATTTGATTGAGTTAAACTATATTGAGTCCATGCAACTCCAAAATCTTATACGTAATTTCCCTCTGAGTTTCTATGTAAAATCTAATAAAAATCATCATTTTTTTCATGTAAAATTTAGATTGATACTATCCAAGTATTCACTATGTATTTATCCATTTCCCATAATCATCACCATATATAATTCAAACCCCTAATACTTACAAATTTCCCTAAGCTTTGAAACTCAAATCATATTATTTACCCATTGATAAATGGATGAATTCAAGCTTTGTGCCTTTAGGCCATAATTGATTTAAATTTAAATAAAAATTATTTTATATTTTATCAAGTTCATGACCCAAATTAATTATAATAGTGATGTTATTTAATTTAACATGATAAATCACTTAATTGGCTAATACAAGGTTGTTTTAAATCTTTAATATCTAAATTCAATCTATTTAATACTCAACATAATAATATATGCCAAAGTCTTAATTTTACATAACTTATAATGTCTACATATTAGCTTTATGTTTATAAATCAATAATGTCAAAATGTATTAATTAGTTAGTGATATTGATTCCATGTCATAGGTTTGAATCATAATTCATTAGGTAGAGTCAAGGTTGTGTTTTGGCCTTTGGAATCAAATTGTAAACCAAATTTAATATCCATTAGTCCTATGACTTGTATAATCAATTTACTTGATTTAAGTTGAGTCAAAAAATAAAAATATATAATTCAAATCTATAATGGGAATAAATTAGTGATAGGTAAACTTAATATAGTCACTAATTCAAACTAACACATTGATGGGTGTTAACTAGTCATAGGATAAACTTGAAAACAAAGTTTAGTCACATGGAAATACCAGTATTGGTGTGAAATAATTTGATTATCATGCCAATATCTCCATCATTAATAAAAATTCCATACTCACAAACTTAAATCAATAGTAGTGAAATAAATTCAATGGAATCAATCATGTCAAATATAAGCACTCATCCAAGTGTATACATACATATCAATAATCATATTATAATAATAATAATGTATCTAAATAATCAAATTGTAAGCTAAAATATGTCAAGGCACAAAACATGATCTACCAAATATGCACTAAAAAGTGATAGTAAAATATGTTTCCATAACATTCTATGTACCCTTCCTAGGTGACATATGGGTGTTAAGTTTAATTTCACCTTGGAATTTATTTCATTAAATTACATTCACATTATTATCTCACATTTCATCAATTGCTCATATACCTAAATCTTATTTATGATTCCCTCTCTTATGAGGGGAATAACATTACCTTTTAATCACACTCAACACCACCAAAAGCGTGGTTATACTTGGTAAAAATATCAAATCAAAATGATGATCATAAATAGAATAAAAATTGAATCCATCTCATGTTATCAATTCAAATTTTATAAAATTAAGTAATGAATTACATTAACTAGTCATAATTATTCTAACTATGCAAAAAATCATAACATTAAATATATAGCATAAATTAATCTAAGAAAGTCAATTACATTTGATGTTAATTTATACAAGCAATTAAATATTGTTTGATATTAAATAAAAATAAATAATTAAATGACATTTATCAATATCCAATTACATAACAAAATGAATGATTAAATCTAATAAATTCATATGTTTTTTATAAGGTAAGGTGGAAAACCACAGGACGAACCCTTTATAGAGCAAAAAAGACAAGAAGGCAATCAAACAAAATATGTCTTCAAAGAGATGACGACACTAGCCGAGAAACAACAGACACAGAAACAAAACACAAGAAATGGAAAGACTAGAGTCAGAGAGGACTCTCCTTACATAACCATTGATTTGAGAATATCATTAAGTTTCTCATTATTCTCTACATTTTTAGCATGCCCAGTATTACCCACCTCTTTCAGCATAGACATGTTTAGGAGAATTGTATTTCGAAGTCCTTTAGCAAAATTTTTCTCTAGCCTCTAAATACAATCCTTCAGGGCCCTAATTTTATCTTTCTAATTAGTCTCATTCTCAATATCCTCACTAGCTTCCTCAACATACATTTTCCCCTTACTGTTAGTAGTTCCCATAGTGTCAACACTATGCTCCTCAGTAACCTCAAAATCCCTAGTCTCCTGCTTCCCTCTAGTGTCCTCCAAAATTTATTGGATTTCTATCTCCTTAGACTCTTCCTCCTGGGTTGCTTCTTCCGAAGCACTTTCTAAGTAATCAATCAGTCTAGCCTTTAGGGTGGGTTTATCAGCAATCTTCCCTGACCTTCACACTCTGGAGGAGAATCCTTCCTTGTTAATTTTGGAAAACTTGTAAGATTTACCACCTTGGCCCCTCATGACCCTACCCAAATTTTTTTAGGTCCCCTCTGTGGTCTCTTTAATATTCTCTTCCTCTTCATCAACCTTTCTCTTCTTACCCTTATTGCTCACAAAGGAGCTGGGGGTATCAACAGGGGTCTCTTCTGGGGTGGAGAAAGAAACATTTTTTGTTTTGGTAGGAGCACGGGAAAAATAAGACTCATCAATAGCATCGCTAGACACTGGTTGGAATGAATGTCTCCACTATCAACTCTGATAGTTTTGGATGGCTCTAGGGCTCAGTGAAAGTTGTATAAGTAGAAAATTAGCCCCTGGTGTAGGGTAATAGGGTTCATATCTAGCTTCTTAGCCATTTTAGCTCTCACCCTCAGGACAAAGTGTTCTAGAGAGGAGAGTAGGTAAAAAGGGAAACTAATAATAACATTGCACCTGAAGTGATTTAATAAAGGGAGGTGGTAATTGTAGAACCTGATAAAACACCCTTCGAGCATGAATTACTTCATGAGAATGAAGCACATCCATCCCATGGCTCTAGAAGTTTAGCGCACTCGAATCCTCCTTGATACGGGATGAGTTCTTCTCCCTCACCTAGAAATAGTTTATGGCTTGCTAGATCCATAATTTTGGTTTTCCTTTGAAGTTTTATTCCCTGCATGGTCATTCCTATGGCCATAGAAATCACCTTTTCAGAGATTTCAAAAATAATTCTGCCCACCATGACCCACCTATTTAACCAAGATCTCACAAACTGCTCAGACAAGTTTTCATCATAACCATTAAGCCTTTCCAGATATGGGTTGATTCCCCCTTCTTTACAATAATGCCAAACTAGTAGATTATCTTTGAATTCACAATAGGAGATAGGTTCAGTTTGAATATGGTCTCCTCCCATTTTGTATTTGCAGACCCAAATTGTGGAGTTCCTAAGTTTAGCTTTTAGCTTTGAAATGGTTGCTAACCCTTGTTTCCATTTATGCATAACGAAGATGTGATGGCTCATTATTCCAAATACCCTATAGAGATGACATTGTCTACTCCCATGCTTGGAAATTGTTTCCCATTGATTTTCATGATGAGGCTCACGTGCCTCAACCTCATGATATAATGAATCATGAATGATTGTCAAACAAGTACCAAGGTTATCAAGTTCTGAGATCCATGATGGCCCTCTCCAAATGGACCACCTCCAAGAGCTATCCTTGTCATCAATGTGCCTCATTCTTGACAAGTCATCTCCTTTTGAATAATCTCCCTAATGTTTAAGGGAATATGAACACCTTGTCACCACACCCTCCAACCTAAAAATTGCTGACCAAGGTTAGCACAAGCATCAGCGACCCTATTTCCCTCTCTATAAATATGGGAAAAATCTACTCTAGAAAACTTTTGCAAAAGAAATTGAATATCTATAATGATGTATTTTATCTTAATTCTTGCATTTTATGCTTTATTAACTGCATCTATGACCATTTTAGAGTCTCCTTGTATACTCAAGTTCCTTATTCCTAGGGATATAGCTAACTTTAACCCCCATAGTAGAGTCATTGCTTCAACATAGTTGTTGCTCTAGCATCCTATTCCACTAGCATAGATAGTAGACATCCATCCTTTATCATTCCTTATAATTCCTCTTCCACTAGCTTTACCATCTGACTTGGATGCCCCATCAAAGATGAGTTTCATCTAGTTAGGCTTTGGGGGGATCCATTTAGTATTTAGTCTTTGTAGCATTTTGGAGTTATTATACCTAGGGATCTAGTTTAAAACCTTCCATTTGGCTATAATTTGGTTTTCAATTTGAGATAGGGGTTTCTCCACAACATGAATATGAGTTATTGTGACACTTTCAATAATGGTCTTAACAAAGGAGTTAAACACCTGAGATGCATTTCTAGCAGTGTCCCTGAAAATTCTGTGGTTACACTCTTTCCATAAAATCTAACTCAAACATGGTAGAGTTTGCTTCCATAATCCCATAAGCTAGGGATGTGTGAAGGTTGGATTCTAGCTAAGAATTACTTCTTTAAGGTTAGAATTATAAACCCATTTAATACCAAAGTTGTTAAGTATTGTGCCCCATAATTCCCAAGCAAAATCACAGTGGATGAAGAGGTGTGAAATTGATTCCTCTTTTGAACCACACAAGAAACATCTATTAACCAGGGTAAACCCTCTCTTTTGAAGGTTATCCTGAGTTAGGATTTTGTTATGAGCAGTAGCCCACCAGAACATGTTAATTTTTGGAATAATTTTATCATTCCAAACCTTTTTCCATACATCTTTATTCTAAGCTTCAAGAATGAGCAGATGGTAAGCAGATTTGATAGAGAATGATCCATTCTTATCTGGCCACCAGTATTGTTCATCCTCCCAGGGGAAGAGAGGGATTATAATCTCCTAAACACACTGCTAGATCTCCTAAACTATAGGGAAAATCTCAGGCTCGTGATCATAGTAGTCTAATAGATTTTTCCAGCTCCTCATCCCATTGTTATTTTCTATATAATCACTGACCCTATCTCCAAAAAACTAAGTAGCCAAGTCAGCAATCTCTCCATAGTTTCCTTGTGTGATGAGATCCTTGTCCTTTAACCAGATATCATCCTAGAATTTAATATGCCAACCAATTCCAAGTTCCATCTAATTCCCTATTTAAGAAGGCTTCTACTTTTTAGCACTTTATTCCATATCATAAATTCTTGGGGTAATCCCATCTATTGAAGAAAGTTGGAATCATCAATGCTATGCATGTATTTGGCATACATTATTTCCCCCTAATCATTATTTTTATGAATCAGGTTCCAACTAACTTTTGAAAGATGGGCTTTGTTCATGTTCCTAATAGACCTAATATTGAGTCCACCATGAGATTTTAGAAGACACACTTTTTCCCATCTGACAAAATACATTCTCTATTTGTCTTCCACCCCCATCCATAAAAATTTTCTTTGGATCTATTCTAGTTTATTATCAAAATATGTAGGAATTTTAGAAAGACATAGGAAGTATGTAGGAATACCTTGCAGTGAGGCCTGAAGAAGTTGCAGTTTACCAGCACTGCTGAGTAGTTTCCCTTTCCAACTAAGAAGTTTCCTTTGCATTCTTTCCACAATTCCATTCCAAAAAATAGGATATACCTCTTTGACCATGAGTGGGAGACCCAATTAGGTAGCTAGTAGAGTAGCTTCAACACATTCTAATATATCAATGATTATATGTCTAAGTTCATTAGGAGTGTTGAAGAAATACACATTGCTTTTTTGGAAATTTATCCTTTTTCCTGACTCTCTGGCATAATCATTTAAGATATTCTTCCATCTTCTAGCTTCAATCACTGGTGAGATGCCAAAGAAGATGGTATCATCCACAAACTGTTGCACCACCATAGGATGAAGGGAGGAGGCAGGTTTGATGCCCACTAGCATTTTTGAGGCTATATCTACTTGTATGTATCTTCCCAGTGCCTCTACCATAATGATGAATAAGTATGGGGAGAGAGGGTCTCCCTAATGAATTCCTCTCAAAGATGAGAAAAACCCTCTAGGTACACCATTTACCAGCACTAAGAATTTTTTAGAAGAGACAGGGTTCCATATCAAGCGAGACATTTTATCATTAAACCCAAATTTTTTGATCATTTGGAATAGAAAAGTCCATGAGACTCTATCATAAGCTTTAGAAATATCTAGCTTGAGATCCATACCAGGGATTTTGCTCTTATCCATGGAGTGAATAGTCTCATGTGTGGTGATCACAGCATCAAGAATCTGCCTACCTGGGATGAAACCTTTTTGAGCAGGAGAAATAATTTTATCTAGTAAAGGTTGAATCCTCATAACTAGCACTTTAGTACATAACTTATAAATAGTGTTTCATAAACTAATGGGCCTAAAATTAGTAAGGTGTGAAGGTTGTGATTTTTAAGGAATAAGTACTATGAAGGTATTATTAGCTTGTTTCAAAAGTTTACCTCATCTAAAAAAATCACAAACAGCAGCTGTGAGATCCACTCCTACTATTTCCCAATATTCCTAAAAGAATATAGGAGGAAATCCATCAAGACCTGGGCTTTGAATGCACCCATGGAGAATAAAATAGCATGGACTTCTTCCTCAGATATAGTCTTTAACATCTCTAGATTATCCTCTTTCGTTATCAAACAGGGGATTTTATCAATGAATTGGTTCATAGGTCTATCATTATTATTTTCTTCCATGAGTAGATTCTGAAAGAAAGCCCTAGCTTGTTCGCCTATCTCATTATCCTTAGTTATAATGTCTCCATTATCGAGAATAAGCTTAGTTATTGAGTTGGCTTTCCTATGTTTCATAGCTGAGAGATGAAAGAAGGCAGTGTTCTTATCCCCCTCTTTAAGCCATTGAACACAAGATTTCTATTTCCAAAAAACCTCTTCTCTTTCCATAAGATTCTTCCATTTAGAAGATAGGACATTCTCTTCTTCTAAAGTGTCTTCAGAGTCATCCCCTTGATCTATCAGTTGTTTTATATCATTGAGTTTTCCCATTTTATTTTTCTTCTGCTGAAAGACCTGCCCAAAGCTATATCTATTCCATCCATAAACTTCTTGTTTAATATGCTAAAGTTTCTTGACTATTTTAAACATAGGGTACCTTTAATAGGAATTTTCCACCATTGGGCCACCATTTGTCTAAAGTCTTTGTGTTTGATCCACATAGCTTCAAAATGGAATGGGGAGGTCTGGATTGTCCCTATTCTCTCCAACTGAGGAAGATCAGGCAATGGTCAGACATGGTTCTAAGAAAGGCCTACACATGCATATTCTGATAATCCTTCCAGTTACTTGAGATAAGAAATATGTCTAATTTAACTTGAATCATTTGATCTCCTCTTCTTCTATTGGTCTAGGAAAAATTTTGGTTTTGTAGTTCTATATCCAATAATCCCCAATCATTGATAAATTTGGCAAAGTTGAACATGTTATCCGAGTAATCCATAATCCCACCCTATTTTTTAGAAGGGTATAGAGGAGTGTTAAAATCTCTAGCTAACATCCATCTAGTGTTTGGGGGATTATTCCTAAAATTGCTCAAGTATATCCATAATTTCTACCTCAAAGCTCGGTTATTTGGTCCATAGACATTGATCAACGACTAGTTCAAAGATTTCATAGAGAAATTGATAATCAAGAAGTACTTGTTATAAGCCATAAGAGACCCCTAGATTTTAGCACTATTCCACATAGTTACAATCCCCCTTGAAGCCCCTTCAACTAGACTAATGCAAAAAGCCACCTTAGGCCATATGTAGTCAGCAATTTTCCTAAAACTCTCCCATTCATCTTGACTTCTTGGAGTAATAAAATATCTAATTTATTATCTAAAATGCAATTTTTAACCTCAAACTACTTTGAGGGACTGTTAAAGCCCCTCAGGTTCCAAGATAATATTCTCATTTAGAGGGTTTGAGGGGTTGGGTCTCTAGTGTTTTCTGTTTACCACTGGCAATCTCCCTAGCAATCTCTCTTTGTCTTGTTTCTCTTAGGGTTGGTCTCCCTTGTTTGGGCTCAGTACCAACATCTATAAATTTTTTACCTTTTCAATTCTTTTTCTTTGGGGTAACCCATTCCTCCTATTCATTATTACCACTTTGTCCTGTTTCACCTATTGCTAAATAGTTTCTTGCTTGGTCTCTAACTTCTAGAGCATGGAAAATGTCTGTGTTTAACTATAAGTCTGCTTCTCCTTTAGTGGGATATATTTTTGGAGTCACTTCTTCCTATCCATCTCTTAGAACTTTGTCTTTTACATTGTCTTCCTCTATCAAATGGTTACCTCTTTCTCCTTCCTTAGACATATTATTTTGTTTGTCTTGAGGGTTGGCTATGTTCAATATAGCCTTTTGACTATCATCTAATACTATATTTTCCTTTGGGACAGCTTTTCCCTCACTACTAGTGATATCCTCCTTGTATCCTCCTCTATCATTTCTATATTGTCAGGATTTTCCACATTACTCTCCATTCCCTACTTGTTATTCTTTCTATGGTTGAGAGACTGATCCTCCCCTTTAACTTGGGAATCATCTTTCCTTCCCATTTGCTTTGCTTTTCATTATGTCATTAAATGTCCCTTTCTCGTACATATTTTACAGAAAGTGGTAGCATTTTCATATGTGATCAATTGAGTCCAAGTCCCATATTTATATTTTAGCTCTATGGACATAGGGAGAATCCTATTAATTTCAACATTGACACAAAATCTAGCATACACATATCTGGACTTTTTTCTGGTTGTGTGATCTATAGTAACATATTGGCTAATAGAATTGCCAATAGCTGTGAAGATTTTTTCATCCCAGAATTCCAAAGGGAACCCTAGTAGTCTTACCCAAGCAAGAGCAGACTTATTAAGGTCTAAGTTAGGATCAAATCCTAGTTTCCATGAGCATAAGGCAAGATAATGTGGGCCATACAGCCATGGTCCTCTAGCAAGAGTAGTTATCATGTCCTCCCTATTCATAAATCTAAAAAGGAATAGACCTCTTGCCATGGCAGTGATCGAAACACTACCCTTAACTTTCCACCTAGACAAAACCCATTTCCTAACCATTTTAATATTAGGATGGAATGAGAAAAACTTACCTACCAATGTAAGGTCCATGGATTCCATGATTTCCTATACCATATCATTTGGGATATTCAGGGCCGTGCCCTCAGAGGTAATAGGGAGGCTCGACATGCTTTTTGAGGGACACATCTTTTCACCTGTTAGTGCTTTCTTCCATCTATTAGATGGAATATCCTCTATCAAATTTTTGATCAGATCCCTAGAGGCACTGCCACTGGTAGTATCCTCCATTGGATCCGTGATCCCTCCGATCACACTCAGGGAGCCCTACTAGGCAGAAAAAACTAGTTTCAAATGTTTTTTGCACAGAGCTATTCTTACCGATTTCTATATCTACTTATGTTATCCAACCTATATTTCTATTATAATTCATATGTTATTCCATAATCTAAAATCCATTTCTAGTTAACTAATCATAGGTTAACATAGCATTAATTACTTCCATTTTTAATGCTAGTGAAAATGGGATATAACAAACTTGTAATAATTCTTGAAATAAATATAAGAAATTATATGATCTAAAATTTAAAAGAATGAGATAGGTTACCTTATCTTAGATTTTAGTTCCTGTGACCAACAAAATAAAAATAAATTTTATACTCCTTGGAAATTTCCCAAGCCACATAAATGCCACTATAAAAAGTAATAAATATTTCAAAACAAGCATCCACACTCTTGTGTCTATAATATGAAAGTCTATGTATGTAAAAACATAAATCAAACATTTTAAAGTGAATAAATGTTTTTATAAATCTATAATCAAATAAATATTCCAATCAAGGGAAGAAAATGAAAAATAGAAAAAAATATACCTAGTTGTGTGGAAACTATGAATCCATGTATGTGACACTATATTTCAGAATTTTCATCATATTTAAGTATGCACATCATTTAGGGTACCAAGAGGAGTATGTCATATAACACTCTATGGTTGATTACAAATGTGGGAGCAATGAGAATTATGCTTAACTCTCTAAGAATGTATTGTATTTCCATGTAACTAAGGATAGAATAAATAGACCATATGTCCCATTTTTAAATGTGGGTTGAACTTATGATTCACATATCTCAAAATAAATGGATTATATATACCATGTGTAAAATAGGAAAAATAAAATATTTGATGAATAATTATTATAAGATGTCTTCACTAAAGTATGTATGTATATAATGATATGTTATAATAATATAAGGATATAATCATGAAAAAATATTTGTAATATGTAACTTGACTCATTTATCTAAGTCAAATAAATGTAAAAAAAATTTAATGATGGTTTTCCCTTATATTTTTAATTTATAATCATAATAAATATTAGGTTTCCCCTTCTGGATAATATATAATCAGTGTAAGTGTATATACTAAAAAAAAAATTGGTACTTGGCAATGACAAGGTTAACACACATTTAAGACTTAAGTGCATAAACAAGGTCCTAATATCATGATTCTACCCTTCCTTTCTATTATTACACACCTATATGAAAATCACTAATTATTTTAAACTTGTTAAATATCCTATATATACATGTCTAGTCTATTAGTTCAATTTGTTTATACACATGTTAGTTCCATCATATTCAATTAGTATCACTAGTTGATGCTAGCCTAATTTGGTTGGAATTGGCCCACTCCTTATAATAGATAATTTATAAATAATATCTCACCTTATGATTTCCCCATTTTCCTAACATGTTGATGGTGAGAGAAATTAATTATCTAAACTCATACAAAAATAAATCAAGGTTTTATTCAAAATTAACTTGGAAGTTATTTGGAACATATTTATACACTATCACACAATGAGAAAATTTACCCTATTTTTCCTGATTTGTAAACCTATCACTAATATTTTTCACAATCTAAGTCTGAAGCATACTAAATCCAAGTTAAATCAAACATTGTCAAGTATCAATCTAAATAATTAGTTGCATACATATAACAAATGATCACCATTACACAATCACATTAGATGGGAGAACTATGTGTGGCTTGATTTTCCTCCTCAAACTATGCGTAGGTAATGGTCAATCATCAAATAAAGGAGATTGGGGTTATTTAACCCATTCACAATTTCCATAATTTTTATAGGTTTTTATCCCTCATAAGTACACCTAGGGTTTTAAGTCAAAAGAGACTGATTTATAGAAGTACATGCATCATCAAGGTTCAAGATCATAAATACAAATCAAACATAAATAGGAACAAGTGAACATAAAGTTATTAATCCTCAGTTATTCATAGGTCAATACCAATTAGCATAGGTCAATATTGATTTATGATACTAACCCAATCTAGCAAAATTGACCTTATGCAAAAAAAAGAATAAATTTTAAAACTAAATAAAAAACATGTGTACTTTATATTGATTTTCACTTTTAGAATGCAATTATATTCAGAAATTTACCTAGAAAAATTAAGTACTCATTCAATTTTATACTTACTATATTTGGCATATTTAATTTTTCAAATGTGTATAATTAGCTTCTAGATTTTACCTTCAAATGTATGTTTAAATGTCATATCTTAATATTTAAATTACAATTCAAGTTTATGTCTTAATCAGATTAATTAACTCATCTTAATCAACATTAATAAAAAGCCTATTTGTGAATCTAATGTGAAATAGATTAGTTTTACATCTTAATTAGCTTAATTGGCTCATCTTATCCCTCCCCATAATTTTAAAAATGTTGCTAGTTACCATCCTTCTTCTAATCTTGGCCCTTAGATCATATTATATCTTGAAGTCCATGTCGTCACAACACAAAGGGGTATGGTACCCAACCATTAGTATAAACAAAAATAACTTACCAAATCCCTCCTTACCCCCCACCAATACACAATAAAAATTTAATCAATCTAATTTTTATGGCATCATGGATCGACTAAAAAACACCCATGCCAAAATTTATCTATTAGAATTACTTTAAATAATGCATGTTTACATATATATTTTTTATGTAGCATTGAGTGATACAAATGAACACATTATAGTGGATGGAGGAAAGTGGAAATTATATAATTTGAAAAATAATACTTTCCTCTTAATCACATTAGATATGAACATCTATTATTGTATACTAAATTTCAAATGCAAAATAAGGTAGTTAAGCTAGTGTAAACACCCTAATTTGGAAAGTGACCACAAGTGCTATGTCTTGTATATCCCTTTCACATAAATTTCTTAGTGATGATTATACTCCTTGTTCACATGGTCATTTTGAGTTTTTTTATCTTTCTTATGTCTTATTTTCCTTATTTTTAACACCCCCAATAGTCATAAGTCACCTTTTCCTAGTCACAGGGACTCCTAGCTAATTTTGCTTGGTCTTAGCTTTGCTTTAATCCTTAGGACACTAGTGCCATTTTTAGGATAATAACACCACATGTAATTAGTGTCTAATTGTGTCTCTAGTTTTTGATGAGCCTTTTCTCTCATGTTTGAGTTCTAACCCTTTATTGAGCTTTCTCTTATATTTTGTATCCCTCTTTTATGACTTGTCAACTAGTGAACAAGGTATTATAGTCAAATAAAATTTCCTTATATATAAATAACCTCACAAGGAATTTTACATCTATCACTTACTATTTTAACACATAATTACATAAAATCAATCAATAGTATAGCTCAATACTCTACATATTACTAGGTCATCACATTTAGACATTGCATGCTTGATCAAAGAAGAGCCTAAGTGAAATTCATCCTAGCATACAATTCAAGCTGATTATACATGTTCCTTAAGGGAGAATTACATGTGATCTAGACCCTTAGCATTGGGGTTAATGTAGGTAACATCTAGGAAAATAGGGATTCTACTCCACATGATTATAATATCCCACAACCTAGTTATTTACTTCCTTTTTGCATTTGATCTATGTATTGTTTCATGTGTGTAAGTATTCATTAGTTTTTTGTAAGAGAATCATCTAAAATAGTGACACAAGAGATCCCCTAAATGGCATAGAGCCACCTATAGGATCTCCACAACCTCTCGTAACTTACTTGAAAGTCTTAGATAATCCCTACAAGAGGGACATTAGCACCATAATTGGACATTAACACCACATGGTGATACTATATTTATATTTTAACTATTGTCTAAGACCAAATTTCAAAAATAGTTAGAAAATCAAATGTATATACCTATTTATCCAACCTGTTCTAATTCCCATATCTGCAAAAAAAAGTCTATTTATTTCAAGATAAGTATTCTTTCTCTTCTCGCTTGCTATTTTTGGAAATTTCAATTTAGTCAATAATTTTTAGTTTCATTCCATATTATCATAATATGCATCCCTTTAACAACATAATATTTACATTGAATTAATTCCTAAAAGGTTAAAACATTAAGCTAGTTTTGGTGGATAGTGGATCAAGGCTAAACATTTGTATTATCTCCTTTTTGAACCTACTTAATATTCATTTTGCATATATTACCTACTCAAATTTGAATATTTTTGGATTTGAAAATATTCCACTAAAAATATTTTGATATATTATATTACATATTACTATGGGCCCTCAAATAATAGCCATAATTTGTCAGGTCATGCCTAATGACCTCAATTATAATATTTTTTAGGGATATCTTAGATTCAAGAGATGAACATAGTTCCATATACCCTACACACATGTTTAAATTTCATTCATCAAGTAGAAACATAAATGCATTCATTCACATAGCGTACGTGAACACACACACACACACACACACACACACACACACACACACACACACACACACACACACACACACACACACACACACACACACACACACACACACACACACACACACACACACACACACACACACACACACCCTTTGGATTAATAACCATTGAATTATTTTTCATAAATTCAACCTGAGCATCATTACATTCCTCATATGTAACCATATTCTCAAGAATCCAAAAAACTAATGCACCAATATCTTCTTCATCTCCAATTCCATCACCATTAATATATCTTAATTGATATGGTTTTGGTCTTAAATGGGATACATAGGACAAGGATTTATAAAACATAAACAAGTCATTATTCATCACATCACAACATCTACTTAAAAAGGACAACAATGTCTTGGTTATATAAAAATTTAGAAAATAATAAGAAAGGAGTAACCACACAAAATACTATTTGCATGTACACACACACACACACACACACACACACACACACACACACACACACACACACACACACACACACACACACACACACACACACACACACACACACACACACACACACACACACACACACACACACACTTTAGATTAATAACCATTGAAGTATTTTTCATAAATTCAACCTAAGTATCATTACATTCCTCATATGTAACCATATTCTCAAGAATCCAAAAAAATGATGCACCAATATCTTATTCATCTCCAATTCCATCACCATCAATATATCTTAATTTATATGGTTTTGGTCTTAATGGGATACATAGGAAAAGCATTTATAAAACATGAATAAGGAATTATTCATCACATCACAACATCTACTTAAAAAGGACAACAATGTCTTGGTTATATAAAAATTTAGAAAAAAATAAGAAAGGAATAACCACACAAAATACTGTTTATATATATTTCTTCAAATGAAATCTAGAACCAACATGGAAATCCATAATACATTTTCACTACAGTTAGTATACCCTCATCTGATTGATGACACTACTTATCCAGATATTTGGACATTAGATGAATTTTTAAATGATGAATCTATCATAGAATTCCTTTGGGTATATTATGATTTCCCTTATTTCTATCATAAAAATAGGTTTCCACACACAACTATCACCTATACATATTTTAGAGAAGGTGAAGATATTAATGTCCATATCCAAATACATGGACCAGATACCATCCATAAAACACCATATATGGAAGATAAATCAACTCTAATTAATGACAAACAATATAATTCCATTATTTAATATATGGGGATCATATACCATTACTATTAGTAGTTAGTTTACAAAAATATGAAGGAAAGGCACTTCAAAAAAATTACAAGACTACTTATAAAAATTTGCCAAGAATTGATCCTAAAATTGCATTACATAATATTTTACTTTATCCTAATACCAAGCTAGTGCAATTAAAGATTTAAAAATTACATCCAAAATTATATTTATTAGTAAAATAATAAATATATATACTATTAGATGTAGTATTTATTTGATCTATTGATTATCCTAAGTGGGTCTCTATATAGTACTAGTTTCAAAGCTTAATGGATAGATTCAATGTTTTATAGATTATCATGACTTAAAAAAAGTTTGTCCCAATAAAAACATCCCATTACCAAATTTTTATATGGTTTTTTATTCTATAAATTATTATGAGATGTTATCAATCATGTATGGGTTCTCAGAATATAATCAAATCAAAATTAATTTAGAAGATCAAAAAATACTTCATTTACTAAACCATGGGGAATTTTTTTTATGTGGTCATTTGCTTTGGATTGAAAAAAACTGGGGATAATTATCAATTATCCATAGCCCATGTCTTTCATTATTATAATCAAAAAATAGTGTAAGACTATGTGGATAATCTACTTTGAAAATGAAGATAGTGATAAGATCATATTATAGATTTGCCAAAAAAAACTTGAATAGTTATGGAGATACAATGTGTGCCTAAATCCAAATAAATTTTTATTTTGAGTATCTTCATGTAAATTATCAGTATACATCATAAATTATTGAGGCATTTAAATATATCTTAAAAAGGTTAAATCTATTATACACATCACTCCACTAGAAATACTAACAGAACTACAATAATTACAAGGAAATATATAGGCAATAAGAGATTTTGTGGCTTGATTAGCTAATAATCTATAACCCTTCACATGATTACTTAATAAAGATACAAAAATTGAAAGGGATGAAAAATGTCAACTTATTTTTGATGAATCAAAGAACATATACTTAATCCACCCATTCTCATGCCTCCAACACCAAACAGACCTTTATTAGTATACATTTTAGTCATAGATGATACCTTAGGGGATTTATTAACACAATATGATGATGTTCATAGAGATATTTTTGTGTATTACATCAATCATATACTTTCTTACTATGATAAAAAAATACTATTGAAAAGCTATGCCTAGCTCATGTTTGTGTTGTATCAAAATTATAACACTACATGCTCAATAATGAGACATAAGTTATCACAAAGGTCGATCGACTCAAATTATTTATGTCAAAGACACACTTATCAAGATGCATATCTAAATGGGTAATGTTGCTCATGGAATTTTATCTAAAATTCATATCTTATAAATTGGTAAAATCATAATTTATTTTAGGCCAACTACTTACATCTCCATTGATAGACACTCTACCAATCAGTGATGATTTTCATGATTACTTTACTTTATATCACATTGATAATGATATTTTGAACATATACTTTTATGGATCCAAATGTACTATAGGATTTGGCATTGGTATAGTCTTGATTACACCTTAGGGCCAACCTATGTCGTTTTCATATCATTTGAGTTTTTCATGTACAAATAGCATAGTAGAATATGAGGCTTTGATACTTGGGTTATGTATAACACATGCGTTAAAAATAAAACTATTATGGGTATATGGGTATTATCAAACAGTGGTAAATTAGGTTTTATACATCAACCAAATAAAGTAATAAAATTTAATCCCATACAAATAAATGATACAGTGATTACAAACACACATCAATATTTTTTCAATACAAAGCATACCTCAAAAATATAATCAGCATGTTGATGCCATGACTAGAATAGATTATTTGATTCCCATTGACATTAATTATGATCATGAAATTTTCACTATCTTAATGTTATAACATCCATCAGTCTCTATAGTGTAGGTAGAGCTCTTAGGGTCCTAGTATTTATTCACAGTGTAGTAAATTTAAAATGGTATAGTGATATATATAATTTTTTATACATAGCTTTTATCCCAAAAATTACACACAATGATAACTAAAATTACAATGGGAATCAATGAAGTATGTTCTATAGAATATATTTATTTGAAATTTCATTGCATAGACATATACTTCAGTTTCTTAGATATGATGAAACTAAAACTACCTTACTCAAAGTACATGATAGTGAATGCATAGATTATTTTGGTAGAAAATTAATGTCTTATAAACTATTAAGACAAGGGTATTATTATCCTAAAATGGAACAAGAATGATAAGATCATGTTAATTTATTCCCACAAAGTAAAAACATAGTAATCTAAATCATGCTTCGTCACAAGAATTATAACCTATTATTTCACCATGGTCATTCTCCCTTTGGGGCTTTTACTTGATTTGTAAGATAGATTCATAATAATTAAAGGAATAAAAATTCATTCTTACATCTATGGAAATATTAAAAAATAGATATAATCCATACCATCATCATCAACTATAGATGAAAATATATCTAAATTCTTAATGATTAATATCATTTCACTATATGGACTATAATTTGTCATTTTCATAGATAATGGACCTTCATTAAAAATAAAATAATTAAGATATTTTTTTTTAGAGTATAAGATATGTCACATGTTCTCTACAACATATTATCCACAAGTAAATGGATAAACATAATCAAAAAATAAAACACTTTCAAAGATATCAAATAAAATGGTAACTGATAATGGTGAAGATTAGCATAATCAAATTATTTGTAAACTTTAGACCTAATAAATAAGTGTCTATACACCAATTAAGACTACACCTTACTCTATTATTTATGGAATGGAAGAAGTATTACCTTTAGAGGTCAATATATCATATTTATGTGTTTATTTGAAATAAATTATCAAAGATAATGAATATCAAGACAAATGATTACATGAATTATAAATGTTGGACAATAAATACATACAAGTTGTTGAACATCTTAAAATCTATCAAGATATATTAATATAAAATATGGAAATAAATTTCACAACTATGACTTTCAAGTTGGATACATATTATTAAAATATAATCAAAAGAACACCAATGCATATAAAGAAAATGAAGGAAAATTTAAATCTAATTGGTTGGGTCCATTTGTGATTATAGACAAGGTTGGTACATAAGCCTATTGATTAATTACACTAGAATTAAAACCTATGAGAAAACCTATGAATATTATGCACTTGTATATATCATATACATAACCTCAAATACTCTTTAAAAAGTCAAAATATAAAAATATCTAAATATTCAAAAAATATTAAATTAAGTGTTAAGTAATTATTGAAAATTACACTATTTACATATGTTATTTATCACATGTTTGGTATATGGTGTATTATTTTCATATACATTAATTTCACGGTATGTGAGTGTTAGGAAAGACATATAGGTTACATATGGACATACAAATGTTGGAATTTCCTTTACCTAATGAACATTCTTATATTGGGGGAATATTATTCCATAAGTTTCACTATTATAGGTTATATCTTTATATGACCTTATACCATGTTAGGATACATATATTTCTTACACATGCCTTTCTAGATACTCATATCTTATATAGTGATACATGGATATGCTATTATATTATGATGTGACATTGATACATACGGATGGTGTAGACTAGTTCCTTGTTTTAGGTTTTATTGATATTGTTACTTTATTACATGATAGGTTACTTTGTGTTTGTCTATTATGTGCAGTCGTTGGACTTGTTTTATGTGGCATCATTTATGTCCTTTGTGCATGTGGCCTTTGGAATCATTTTATGCAACATATTTTATTTCCATTATTTTGTGACATTTTTATGTCCCCTTATGTATGGCCCTTGGGCTTTTTTTGTGACATATGTATGTTCATTTTATGCAGCCCTTGACCTTATATGTGACACTAAATTTTTTTAATGTTGATCTTGTTAACATTTAATGGTTCCATGATCTATATCATTAATTTTTACTACCTAGTCTTATTTATAAATCCTTATACTGTGTACTTCATTAACACATCTATCTAGACATAACATATATATTCTATGCATTATATATGTTACATATTGCCTTGATTGACACACGCATCACCATGATGACATATTCTCCACATGTTAACATGATATTGCATGATTTTATCTTTATACATGACATGATATAGTTAACTCTTATTTTGATGAGTGACTTATAGGATACATTTATCATCCCAAAAAGGGGACATTATAGTGGGATTATCATAGAGATATAAGCCTCCATGAGCATAAAATTATATCAAAGTATAGATTTCATAGAATGAGAATGGTCCAGATATAATATGGTTTAAATACATTATATACAATGAAACATTGATATATATTACATAGGCATATGTCATGTATATGTATATCCTCACTTTACATACACTTAATCATATATTCATGCACACTTAGGTGCATATGCATGGTAATAAATACACATTTTACAAGAATGGGAATTATAGGTTTTTATGTATGCATAAATTTAAGGTACAAGCTCTTAAATTTTGTGTGTGTGTGTGTGTGTGTGTGTGTGTGTGTGTGTGTGTGTGTGTGTGTGTGTGTGTGCGTGCGCGTGTGTGTGTGTGTGCATGTGTGTGTGTGTATAACATTCTATATTAGTTGGTATAAATTCATGAAGCAGATACTAGTTCATACACATATACACATGTTCATATTCATGAGGAATGATACTAATTCATGCACGCATACAAAAAATATTTTATATTTAAATATAAAATGTTTATCATTCCGCTTCACACTTTTCAAATATGCAATCATGATGAGGGGATGAACATTGTTCATGCTCCTTTGATCATGAATTTTATTCTACATTGATTAAACTTCAAGGAAATTATACAAATTTTTAATCCTTTTTATAAATAATAATTAACATGAAAGATAGGCCTAATCAACTAAGTAATCTACTCTAGAAATCATACTAATAAAATGAATTTAGATTCTAATGATATTCTGATGACATATAGTAAATATAATCATATACCAAAAATGGAAAGTATAACATTCAATATTATGATAATAGAAATATGAAGGAAAAAAATATAGTTATCTTATACAATAATGCATAGGTAAATATAAATAGTGTAACTGTAGAATTGGATTATCTAAATATTTGGTTCCCATCATCACATTTTGGATATTTTTTTTCTGTTAGCCTAGACACTTGCATCGCCCTATGGACACTAACATCAATTCTACTATCCTTATTCTACTACTAGTTTCCAATACATAATATTTACTCTTTTTGAAACTTTTTCCTACACCTATTAGGGTTTAGTGTCACCTTTTAATTTTCTATCTAGATCCCACGCATAGGTCTTTGATATTAGTGTGTAGCTCAAAACCTTAGGTCATTTGATTACGGCATGTGATCTTTTAAAACAAGGTTTAGTGGGCTCGAAATAAGTCAAGTTGACCTTAAATACCCCTCTATTAATTTTCATTTCCTAAATATACATTTACTCTAAAGAGGGCCTCAAAATGAAGTATTTATCCCCCTTATGTGGGATTGTGTTTGAACAATGGTTTAATATATTATATGTGATTGCATGTAGTGATCTATATTTTAACTTGGAAAATATTACTCATGGCTTTTTATTTTGATACTTAAAACCTATAATAATATTTCTCCTATGATCACTTTGGAAAAGGAAATAATAGGGCAAAATAACTTAGTTTTGCAATTAATTTTTAGTTGTGAATTGTAAGTTTGAGACGTGTTTGCTAGATGAATAATGAGTGAGATTTGACCTATATTTATACCAAAAAATTTTCAATTTTTCTCATGAAAGGGTTAAAGGAAACAAATAGGTTGACCCATACATATCAAAATATTTGTAAATTTAAGTGTTTATAAGGTATGGATACCCGCATTAGAGTAAGGACATTAGTGTCGATGTTAATGTCCAAGTCTTAATACAAGTGTACAGGAAGATATAAAGTTTTTTAAGTTATATAGTTTATCATTAAGGATAAATATCATGTTTTAAGCATAATATGGGCTACAGGTGATCTAGGTAATTATAATATCAAGTTAAAATTATAAGATAGACATTTAGGCATCATGAGATGTTGAACACAAGCCTTTCAGATGCCATAGAGGTTGAAAATTAAGGGTAATTACATAAATAATATTTTTTAAGTGTACAAGAATATTTTAACATATAAATCCATATTTGAGTGTCTACATCCCCCTTTAATCTAGTAATGCATACAAATGAAATTAATGTGTTGAAAGAAATAAATGCATTGGTGTGTGAAACACACCTTGCTTTGACTTGATCCCTATTTGAATTTATTATATGTGTATGAACTATAACCAATATCATGTTATAGTTGTAATTATTTCACATAATCTAAAAATTAATAATTAAAATGTATTTAAAGAAAAAATAATAATGAAAGAATACACATGTGTGTCGATGCAACCTTGTTGCCCCTAGAAAGTTTGCTTTGGTAAGGATGAATTTTAGCTAAAGATTTAGAGAGAGGTTTAAAATTTAAACTTTAATATCTGAATATGTAAATTTTAGGGTGATTATGCCCCCAATCCTACTAGTATGAGGGTGAGTTGTGTCAATTCCATTGAGAGCATTAAATCTCAATCGCATAACTCAAGTGTAAACATAATCTACCTAATCTCACCTAAGTAAAATTATGTAACCATATCAACCATCAATAAATATAATTAGTTTTAAGTCCATCAATATCAATGAAAATTTATTTCACTAATAAAAATGATCCAAGTTTTTTAGTAGATAAAATCTCAAACGGTGCATATTGGTAACATCAGTGCATGTATAGGGTTTGGCCCCAGGTTTGCCGCCTTAAATAATCAAAAACATCAGTGCATGAATAGTGTATCTATAATTTGTTGTATTTTCATGGCATATGCCCCTAAAATGTGTATCAATATAAATTATCTATCAAAATTTAATCTTTGTTATTTTAAGTGTGTATAATATGTGTCACAAATTTGAAAAATGTCGTGCCAAATGTATAATATTTTATCCCATGTGTATATCTAAATCATGTAACTTGTATCAAATTATACCACTTATATCAATTATATGTATGTGTACTCATGTCTCTATGACATTCCCACTATTATTACCCCCTTTTTTAAGTTATGTAAAATGCTATTTTATATTCACATTATCTCAAAATATAATAAAACCATGTTGTATCTATATCAATCATGTAGTAATGAAGCATATAGTGGAATCATGTCTAAGTAGATATATCAATGGTCTCAATAGTAATAAGCCTAAGATGTATGATATGGATCATGTAAATGTCTATAAGTAAAAATCTCAACAAAAAATGAATCACATACACAAGATTACTCAATGTCATGTAAAGAGGGATCTAAGGAGATTTCAAATAAAGGGCATGTTTAAATATCTCACACTCAAGAGGAGGACAAATTCAAATGTCCACACACTAAATAAAAAAGTAACACTTAGGTAATTATGGCCAAAATAAAGATAATTAAACAAACAATAAGTAAACTCAATTAATCCATATGAATAGATGAAGTAAGTGAAGTATAAGTAACTAGCATAAATATGTCATATTATTCCATACATACATATATTTGCAAAATGTCTTATAAAATATTTAATCTAGTATATTTTTCAAGATAATAACATGAGTATCATCATGTGTAAATTTTAATATATAATTTCAATGTGATAATTGAAAATGATCATAAAAAAATGGAACATGTGTCAATCATGATCAAACAAAATCAAGATTCCCCCAACATGGTGTGTCATGCAGGAAAAGGAAAAGTTCTAACATCTACATGTGCATGTATCATGGATCTAATGTATGTCTATATCATACTCAAATACCCATGAAACATATGTGTGTATATAAATTATATGTTATCTACTAACATAAAGTAAACAACATATTTAAAATCTAGTAAACATATGAAATGCTAAAAAAATTGGATTTTTGCTTTATTTGAATGTTTTTGTATTTTTTTGAATATTTGATTTTTTGAAAAAAAATAAAGTTTTGATATTATTATGTGTTATATTTATGAAAATTCCTAACATCCATTAGTATATTAAGGGCCCTACTTCAAGTGTAATCAGATGATACACAAAAGTTCCTAATTTTTTATAACTGTGAATGGGCCCAAATAATTTGGTTTGAATTTCCATTTTTTTATTTTTATTTAATTGGTATTATTTTTATTTTATTTTAGGACCATATCACCCACATTAAAATCATGTGGCTAAATTTTATTGTTATATGCCTACTTACTATGATCATAATATATTTGTAAATGTTCAATAGCCTGTGTGTGTTTTGCACTTAACTATTCCAAGTGATATAATCATTTTCTATGATACTAATTATCTTTAATAATATCCTTAATATAAACAAATAAATATGTGATCCCAATATCAATTTATAGAACTACCTATGTACCACAAACCAAGGAATAAGGTATGGCTTCAGAGGGTATACGAACACTAGTGCATTATGCTTATAAGGTGTGAACCATCTGTTGATGCTAATATGTATTGTATCTTCAAAAAAAATTCTAGTATATTAATAATAGTCTTATTTGTCACTTCTTCTTGACCATTACCTTATGGGTAGTATGGTGTAGAAAAGGCATGTTTGATTTTTTATTTATTATAAAAATGATTCATTTTATTATTAAATGATGACCCATTATCTATAATAATAATTGAAGGTAGACCAAACATGAAAATAATATTTATTATCAATAATTTGTATATGTCATCTCTAGTGTTAAACACGAGGGTAATTTACTCTACCCATTTTATAAAATATTATGTAGCTGTAATTATGAATTTATGGCCTCTCACTAATATCATATTTATTTTTACAAATAAATCAAACCCCAAAATGGGTAATGGTCATGGTGAGATAATTAGTTGTAACTCACAAAATAGATCATGATTTAAATTACTATATTTCTAACAATGGACACATAATTTAGTATGTTTGACACATTCATGTTCCATTGTGGGTATTACATATATTTATATTGCCTTGATTGACACATACATTACCATGATGACATATTTTCAACATGTTCACATGATATTAAATGATGTTATCTTTATACATGACATGATATAATTAACTCTTATTTTAATATGATTGACTTATAGGATACATTTCTCATCTAAAAAATGGAACATTACAGTATGATTATCATAGAGATATAAGCCTCCATGAGCATAAAATTATATCAGAGTATAGATTTCAAAGAATGAGAATGGTCTAGACATAATATGGTTCAAATACATTATATATATATAAGAACATTGATATAGATTACATAGGCATGTGCCATGTATATACACTCACTTTACATACACTTGAGCATAGATTCATGATCATTTGGGTGAATATGCATAGTAATACATGCACATTTTATAGGAATAGGAATTATAATTTTTTATATATGCATACATTTAAGATATAATATCTCAAATTTGGTATATAGATGTACAACATTCAGTTGGTATAGATTCAGGGAACATGATACTAGTTCATACACATATACACATTTTCATATTCATGAGGCATGATATTGATTCATGCACACATACATAAAAACATATTGTATAGTTTAATGTAAAATGTTTATCATTCCACTTCACACTTTTCAAGTATGTCATTATGTGGGCATGAACATTGTTCATTCTCTTTCAATAATGCATTTTATTCTATATTGAGTTAGATTGAGCGAAACTATATAAGTGATTAAACCATTTTGGAAGTAAGGATTAACATGAAATAGAGGCTTAATCAACTGAGTAATCTACTCTAGAAATCAGGCCAATTAAATGACTTTAGATTCATATACCAAATATGGAAAGTACAACATTCAATATTATGATAACAACAATATGAAGGAGAGATTATACAATAATACAATAGGTAAATCTAATTAGTGTAGGTGTAGAAGTGGACTATTCTAAATTTTTGTATCCCATCATTAGATTATAGATATTTTCTTTCTATTAACCTAGACACTTACATTGCCTTGTGGACACTAACTTTGTCTCTAGTGTCCTGATTCTTCCACTAGTGTCTTGTATGGAATATTTACTCTTTTTTTAAACTTATGCCTATGATATTAAGTTTGAGTGTCCCCTTTCTAATTTTTAAATTGGATCTTGCATACAAGTATTTGATATCAATGTATATCTCAAAAGTCTAGTTCCTCTAATTAGGGCATGTGATATTTCAAAATAAGGGTTAGTGAGCTCAAAAAATGTTGAGTTAACCTCAATGACCCCTCTGTTAGTGAGTGCTACCTACATATCCATATAATTTGAAGAGGGCCTCATACTAATGTAGTTCTTCCCCTTATATGAAAAAATATTTGAACAATGGTGTAATATGTTATATGTGAGTACATGTAGTGATATATCTTGTGACTTGGAAAATACTACTCATGTGTGGTTCTTTTGATGATTAAGATCTATAATAATACTATTATTATGATTTATTTGGAAATAAGAAAGAATAGGTAATAATATCTTAGTTATGAAATTGATTTTTAGTAGTGTAGTGTAAGCTTGAGAGGTGATTTCAAGATGAATAATGAGTGGGATTTAACTTGTATTTATACCACACCTTTTCAAATGTTTCTCATATAAAGGTTTAAATAAACAAATATGTCAACCTGTACTTATTCAAATATTTGTAAATTTGAGTGTTTAGAAGGTAAAAACACCTACATTAGAGTAGGGACACTAGTGTTGATGCTAGTGTCCAAGTCTTAACATAACTATCCATGAATATATAAAGTTTTTGAATTTAGGTAAATTATATTGAAGCGTATATAGCAGGTTTTAATCATACTATGGGCTACATATGATTTGGGTAATTAGTATATCAGGTTCAAACTATAAGATAAGTGTATAAGTATAGTAAGATGGAGAAATCAAGCCTTTCAACTATAAGGGAGGTCAATAAATAAAGGGTATAGCAATGACTAATATTTTTGAAGTATATAAGACTATTTTAACATATAAATCCATATTTGAGTATCTACACCCCCCCAACTAGTAGTGCATATGGATGAAATTAACATGTTAAATAAAATAAATGCATACCATGGTGTGTACAACACACTTTGATTTGACTTGAGACCTATTTGAATTTGCTTTATGTGTGACCTATAACCAAGAGCATGTTACAGGTGTAATTAGTTCATATAATCTAAAAATGAATAATTAAAATTGCTTGAAAGAAAATAAAAGAAGGAAGGAGTACACGTGTGTTGATGCAACCATGTTTCCTTTAGATAGTTTGCTTTAGTAATGATGCTTCCCAGATGAAGCATTAGAGAGAGGTTCATAAGTTAACCTTTGAGATATGAAGAGGGTCATTTTAGGGTGATCGTGTCCCCAATATAGTATGAGGTTGATTTGTGCCAAGTCCATCAAGAGCATTGAATCTCAATCACACAACTCAAGTGTAAGCATATCTATCCAATATCACCAAAGTCAAATGGTGTAACCATATCAATCCACCAAAAATAGAATTAGTTTCAATTCCATAGAGAGTGATGAAAATCAATCTCACTAATTGAAAAAACTAATTGTTACAGTAGATAAAATCTGAAATGGTGCATCTTGATAAGATTGATGCATGAATAGTGCATATTTAATTTGGTGCATTTGCATGGCATATGTATCTCAAGTTGAAGTATCTACAAAAACATATGCTATGATCTATAAATTTTGTATAATATGTGTCACAAACCTAAAAAATAATGTGCTAAATATATAATATTATGTCCCAAGTGTACATCTGAATCATGTATATTGTATCAAATTTTGCCACTTATATCAATTATATGTATGTAGACTCATGTATCTATGGCATTCCCCCATTGATATTCCCCCTTTTTGAGTTGAGGATAATTTCCATTTTATAATCACCTTATATCAAAATGATAAGAAAACTAGGTTATATCTATATCAATCATGTAGTAAATAAGTATATAGTGGAATCATGTCTAAGTAGATATATCAATGAAGCTCACAGTATAAAATGTAACAAGCTTAAGATGCATGATATAGATCATGGAAACATCTAGAAGTAATTAAATCAAAAAAAAAATGAAACATGCACAATAATACTCAATGTCATGAAAATATGGGTCTAAGTAGACTACAAACAAGGGGCATATTCAAATATTGCACACTCAAGGGGAGGACATATTTAAATATCCACACACCAAATAAATAAACAATAATCAGGACATTATGGCCAATAAGTAAGGAACATGTTAAAATGTTCTATAATCAAGACAATGAAGCAAATAATAATACACTAAAGTAAGCCATATGAATAAATGAAGTGAAATATAAACAACTAGCATAAGCATGTCACACTGGTCCATGCATACATATGATAGAAAAGTATCTTGTATAAAATCATATCAAGTACATTATGTAAGATAGTAACATGAGTATAGGCATGTGTAAATGTTAGTATAGAATCTCAATGTGATAATTTAAAATGATCATAAAATAACATAACATGTGTTAATCGTGATCAAATAGAAGCAACATGCCCCCAACGTAGTGTGTCACATGGGAAGAGGAAAGGTCCAAGATATGCATGTGCATGTATTATGTATCTATTGTATGCATTTATCACACCCTAGTGCCCATCAAACATATGTGTGTATAAAAATTATATGTTATCTACTAACATAAAGTAATGAACATATGAAAAAGTTAGTAAACATATGAAATGCTAAATATTTTTATATTTTTGCTTTATTTGAATGATTTTGTATTTTCTTGAATATTTGATTTTTTTAATTTAAAAAAATTGATATAATTATTTGTAATATTTATGAAGATACATAATATTAATTTGGATCTTGAGGGGCCTACCTTCAAGTGTAGTCAGGTGGTAAACACATGTTCCCAAAAAAGCTTAACTGCCAATGTACCCAACCAATTTGGTTTGAATTTTATTTTTTAATATTTTTTTGTATGAGTATCATTTTGATTTTATTTTGGTACCAGATCACCCACATAAAAATTATAGGGCCAAACTTTCTTTTTATATGCATACTTAACATGATTCTTGTAGATTTTTAAAGGATTGATTACATGTGCACATTTTACACTTAACTATTCCAATTGATACAATCATTTTTCATGATACTCATTATCTTGAATAATATACTTGAGAGAAACCCACAAAGATAAGATTTCAATCTCCTCAATTGGTAGATTTGCCTCTATACCATAAACCAAGAAATAAGTTGTGGCTCACGTAGGTGTACAAATGCTAGTGTAGTATTCCCATAAGATGTAAATAATTTTTTGATGTCAGTCTGCATTGTATATTTTATTTTTTTTAAATATCTTAACAATAGTTTTTTTTTTTTTGCTTCTACTTGGCCATTACCCTATAAGTAGTATGGTGTAGAAAAGATATGTTTTATTTTATATTTGTTGTAAAAATGCTTCACCATTTTGTTCTTAAATAATGAACTGTTATTTCTAATAATACCTAAAGGTAAGCAATACCTAGAAATAATATTTTTCATCAAGAATGTGCATTTATCATCTACAGTGGTAAACTTGAGTGGAATTTTCTCTACCATTTTTTAAAATATTTTGTTTTTGTAATTATGAATTTATGGCCTCTCGTTGATACTAGATTTATTTTTCCAATTAAATCAAACCCCCAAATGGATAATGGCCATGGTGAGATAATAGGTTGTAACTTATGAGATAGATCATGATTTAAATTACTATATTTATAACATTAGACACATAATTTATCATGTTCAACACATTTATGTTCCATTTTGGGCCAATAATAACCTTGTCTTAATAATTTATGTGACATCTCTTTTTCACTGAAGTGTTCCCCACAATCACTATCATGCATCTCTATAAGAGCAGTTCTCACATCATTTTTGGTAAGACATCTAAGTAATTATCTATAAAAACCTATATTAAATAAGGTATCCCTATTAATAATATAATGGGGTACTTTTGTTATATCTTATTCTTATCATTTTAAATAAAATGATCTGGTATAATAGATCGGTATAATAAATTATATATATATATATATATATATATATATATATATGTATGTATGTATGTATGTATGTATGTATGTATGTATGTATGTATGTATGTATGTATGTATGTATGTATGTATGTATGTATGTATGTATGTATATCAATGTACCATTCTATGTTTTCCACATTGTGTGTTATTGCAAGTATTTATAAAGCATCCAATTTATCTATCATAATTGAAGGATGGCATAAGTTTTGTATTATAAAATTTATGTAATCATAATTAATATATATGGATATTGATGATGTTTAACTAGCCATTGAAACAACATGATGATTATACTTATATGTGATACTTTCAATATAAAATGTGTCAAATGTTTCTTTCAATGTGTCTACCATCTAGTTGTATGGAATAAAATGCTTTTATTTTGTTTGATAATTATTTTTAACCTAATTAAAAACTAATTGAGAGTCACCATAAACCTGAATATGTTTGACATGAATTTTTTGTGCTATATACAATTGATGATCAAGGCTTTGTATTTTTCTATATTTTTGGTACATAAAAAGTCAAGTCAAAAATAAAATGGCATATATTCTCTTTCAGGAGTACAAAAAATGATACCTACACTTACACTTATCATTCATATAGATTCTTTGAAAAACATATTCCATGTATTATTTGATAGATTATAGGTTACTACCTCATCACAAAAAGCCTCAGTCATTAGAAATTTATCTATTACTATATTTATGTCTAATTAATCAGCAATAACATGGCCTTTACTGATATTTGAGATATGAATTTTAAATCAAATTTTATGATTTTCATCACCTATATAGGTATCCTTCCTATTATATGTGTTTTATACATGAGAAAATTTAATGGTTCTTTGATTATAAAATGAATCTCAATATTAAGCATGTAGTGTCATATTTTTTGTGTATAAAATACTAATGCCAAACATATTTTTTCCATTGTATTATACTTGTATTTGTAACCAATAAATTGATGGATAATTTGGTAAATTTTTTGTTCCATATGGTCATCATCATATTATGTTATTAAGGTCCCTAGGAGGCATGAGTTATTGAAATATAAATAAGTAACATTTTATTTGGTATTGGCAACATAAACACTGGTGGATTTTATAAACATTATTTGATTACATCAAAACTCTTCTACCACATATCATCTCAATAAAATTTACTATCTTTATTTCATAGATGTGTAAAAGGTATGGTTTTATTAGCTAGTTGAGCAATAAAACATTGAATTTCTTGAATTTGGCATTGTAAACAATGTAACTACTAAAAATTAGTTGGTGGTAGCATCTTGATAATGGATTTTAAAAAATTTGGATTGACCTTGATACCACATTGAGAATAATATAACCCATATTTTTTCTAAAAGATACCCTAAAAACACATTTTTTGGATTTAATCACACATTAAACTTTATCAAATTTCAAATATTTGTCTAAAATTTATAGCATGATCATTTTGATTCTTGAGTTTTAATTATAAATCATCAACATACTCTTCAACATTATTATGAATAAAATAATGAAAAATGTGTCATTGCCCTTTGATATATACCTTTAATATTTTTAAGTTCAAAAGGAATAATAGTATAACAAAATATTCTCTATGGTGTGGTAAATTTCATATTTTATTAATCTTTGGAGTTAAGGTTTATTTTATTATAACAATAAAAACCATCCATGAATGAAAATGCCTCATACCTAATGGTAGAATAAATGATCATGTCTATTTTAGGTAATGGAAAATCATCTTTTGTAAAATCTTTATTTAGATCACAAAAATTAGTGCAACATTAAATGTCACCATTAGGCTTAATGATAGGAACTATATTAAAAACCCAATCAGAATGTGCAATTCTCTAATTAATCCTCCATCTATAAGGCTTTGAATCTCATATTTTATAAGTAGGGTTATCATGGGATGCATCTTGAAAATATTTTGTTTGATGGGATTTACATTGGTATATAGTACTATGTTATGAATTTCCACATATGGTCAATTTCATGCATGTCATAATAATTCCAAAAATATAACTTTGATCAATCATGTATAACATGTTTATAATTTAATACTTCATCCTACTACAACATTATAGGTAATAATATTGGTCAAGGATCTTGATTTATTTCATTATTTATTCATTAAGCAAGATGTATCTTTCTACTATAAATGGTGCAATAGGAATGGTGTTTTTTATATCATGTGGAATATTTGGATCATTATTGTCACTAAAGTAAGGATGAGTAGTATGGTATGAAGATATTTTATCTTATGGTATAAAGAAGAGATATCTTTGTATGGCCCCAAGTACTCTAGAAATGACTCATCATTGGAGAACTCATCCAACATCTAAATTTTTATTAAAACATTATCATAAATCAAATTAGGATTGATAAGTTGTAGATCATAATTATTATAATTAGTTACATGCATGCATCAAAAATTGGCTTTTACAAAATGTGTGTGTCTATGACTGCTTTGTTTTTTAGCCATAGATTTTATTGAAAACCCCAAGCCTTATCATTTTATATTATTTGATATGCAAAGAGGTTGGGTAATACCTTGTTAATTTTTACATAATCCTTGACCTTTGTATCTATTTTTTATGAAATATCTAGAGCTAAAATCAAAATTTTGTGAGTGTGGTGTGTAATTATTCATTAGATGGATCATTGTAAAATGTTTGAAGGGAATTGTATCCATTGGACATGTATAAATGAGCCTTTTATTTATAAATTTAAAAAATGAATGAAAAATATATGAAACCATGTACATATAATACATCTAAGGTAATCCCAAAATTATTTTATAGTTTAAATCATTTGGCATAACTTGACATAAACTAGGTAAGGTACCATTGAGTTTGATGCTAATATGGGCACTTGAGTTATATTTTTAAACTTAGTATAATTTATATTTTTAGGTGTTTTGAAATTGGATTTAATTTATTTATGAAATTACTTATTTATTTGGTCACTTTTGGACACTTTTAAATAATCTATTTAAAAATAATTGGAATTACCAGTTAACTTTAGTTCACTGTCTAAGTATTAGAATGAGTTCTCAAGTGGTGGGGTACACTTTTAGTGTTAGTTAAGTGAAATTAAAATATATTTAAATCAATTCCTATTTTTTTTTAGAATTTTTGACTCCAATTTTTTTTAATTATATATTTTATTAGTTGACTAATAGTGACTTCTTACATGATGACCAAAAATCTATCATTTAGTGTTAGTGGTACTTTTAGTTTTTTATTGAGTTTATCTTTAGTTACTTTAAATTGTCTTAGAGTCTAATTTTATTATTATAATTATATATTAATTATTTTTCAAGTAAATTTATTTATTTATATTTTACTTTATTCTTTTCTTTAAATAACTTGTCATGTAAGTTTTCTTATAAAAGACTTGTTTTAAGCCTTATTTAATAAATTTACACACTAGAAGTGTGATGAATTAATTTGAGTTGATAATATTTTTGTATGTTTTATATCTAATATTATTATATTTATGCATTAATTTATACCAAAAATTATATATTTTCAATTTTAAAACTATTCAATACCTTTTTTATCACAATTTCACTACCACAGCTAGTTTGACAGCTAGTAATTCTATGATAGATTTTTTGATACATATATTTTGAGAGAAACAAATCTAATTTTAAATTAAAAAATTTATTTAAACCTTAATTTGGTATAAAATCCACATTAAATCAAGTTTCATAAGGTTTTTAGATCAATTGAAAATAATTATTTTGTGGAAAAGAGTTTGGGATAATGTTATTCATAGGTATAAATAACCTCAATATTAGAAAATATTGACACAAAATAAAAATAAATAGAAAATTATGAAAAAAATAGAGATGCACAAGCTTTCTTCTATATTTAGAGTACCATAGACCCAAATAATTATCCAAGAATTTCAAGATCAAAGAATGCACATGAGGCATGGAAAACCTTAGAGACTTCATATCAAGGCTCTATTAAGGTAATATAATCAAAAATACAAACCTTTAAAATTAATTTTAGGAATTTGACAATGACATATTTTTAAAAAAATTGGATATTATTGCATAAAGGTAAATGATTTGGTTCATAGAATGAGAGTTTATGGATAAATTATATAGGATAATGTTATAGGAATAAATATTTTGATATTTGAGATATTTAATTCAAATATGGATGCATATTTTGATTAATATTGAAGAGTGTATATACATGAACACTATAAATTTTGATGAGTTAGTGGTTCCTCTCTTGTCTCATGAGGATAAGATGAGATTATATGCAAGAGATCTATAACATGGTCTAGAAACATCACTTAAAACTAAGGCAAGCGTTTCAAATATCAAATAGAAAAATAAAAATTATAATAAAGTAAGATTAAAAAAATCAAATTAAAGGAGAAAATATAAATAAAATTTTACAGGTAATATCAATAAATACTTTACTTTTCACTACTACAAAACAACAAAACACATGATAATATATTATAGGATACTAGCAACTAAAAATTAAGCCAATCAATAAAGGGAAGAGAAGGATTTTAAAACTAAAAAAAATGAGCTTAAATAAAACCCATATTATTTTTTCATGTGTTTTGTGAGAATAATAGAATTAAAAGAATTGTCTCTTAATTCAGGTTGCCCAAATTAGGTGATAAGTCACAAAGATGATTTCAGCAAGTGAGACGATTCCTTCAAAATCCAAGAACAATTACGAGATATAAATTCAATATAACTTTAAGGAAATTTTAGAATTAAAATCACCAAAATCAAAGGTAAGGGTGATATAATTTATCCTAAGAGTGTTTATTATAATTCATAATATATAGTGATAATATCAAAGTATACAAGTTTTGTAATCCTATTATTAAATCCACAATTATTTCTAGGGATTGTATACATTTTGAAAATGAGGTTTGTGATGATTATTATCATTTATATATATAATTCATAATTCAATTTTTTTATCCTCTTTAATTTTATTTTTATGGCTTACAAAGTCCTACATAGGTTTCTAGTTCAATAGGAAACAATATTAGCTCATACCAAGAGAGTAGTCATCCATTTTCATCAACTCTAAACAAGAAATTGCATTTGTTGAATCCTAATACAACAAATAATATGTTAGATAATAATTATTATAGGAAGATAAAAATTATAAAACATGAATAAGGTAACTTATTTGATGATTCTTATAATTAAAATACTATGTTTTCATTATCATTTGTAACTAATGAACTTGGAAGTTATGTAGAAGTTAATCAAAAGACAGGGTTGATGTTATGAAATTAGAGATGGATTAAATTTATTGGAATGATATATGAAATTTAATATATAATAAATTGAATAAATATTTCATTGGAATAAAATTGGTCTACAAGAACAAATTTAAAAATGGTGTTACAGTTGACAAGCTAAAAGTTATACTAGTTATAAAAGGATTTGCATAAACATATGGGGCTGACTATAAGGAAACATATGCTCATGTGGCACATCAATATACTATAAGATTAATTATTGTTTTAAATTATTATAAAGGGTGTAAAATTGATCAAATTAATGTTAAAATTTCATTCTTTAATTGAGTCATTGAAGAAGAAGTATATATGGGGCAGCCATAATGTTTTAAGGTAAAGGGTAAATAATTTTGGTTATATAAGTTAAATAAGGATATTTATGGGTTGAATAAAGCTATAAAATATTTTTAATCAATAATTTATATCTATTTATTGTATTAATTTTTTTTATGAATTCAAAATGAACCAACTCTTTACATGCAATCATTAAATTCTAATATGTTATATGTTTGTCTCTATGTAGATGACTTGATATTTATAGGTAGCTCCATGGAGATGTTGAATAGATTAAAGGAATATATGAAATAATATTTATATATAACTGATAATATACATAAGTACAATCTTCAAGATTCAAAACCTACAGACACTTCAATTGTAAGTGAAAAAAATATTATGAAGGAGGAAGTAAGTCCTTAAAATTATTAAAACACTTTTATAATCATGGTGGGTGGTTTTATATATTTCACTATGATAATACTTGATATCGGTTATGGGGTTTCCTAGTTTCTAGATTTATGGGTAAACCATAACTCAAGCATTTACAAGCACTAAAGATAATTTTAGATATATAAGATTTAATTATATTATTTTATTAATTTAATACCATAAATTTATGTATGTCTCATTAGATACATAAGTTTAAATTGGAGATCTTTTGATAATAGAAAGTCAACTTCACATTATTGTTTTACATTGGGAAGTGGGTTGGTTTCTTGATCTTCAAATAAATAAGCTAAAATTGCATTATCCTCTATTAAATATGAATATACATCCATTAAATCATATTTAAAATAGTTAATATGGTTGATATTTATGGATAAGGTACATGGAAGACTTAAATAGATGATATTAATCTCATTTATTTGCATCAAAGGGCAGAATGTTGAGTATGATGTTAATATCAGCACTTGAGTTATATTTTTAGACATAGTATATTTTATTTTTGAGGTTTTTTTGAAGGTTAATTAATTAATTTATGACCTTAATTATATTTTTTTTCAATTTTTAACACTTTCCAATGATTTTTCTAAAAACTATCTAGAACTACCATTAAAGTTCAGTTCACTATCTAAGTACTAGAATGAGTTCCCAAGAAGTGGGATGTACTTTTACTATTATTTAAGTGAAATTTAACTAAATTTAATTAAATTCATATTTTTATGAAATTTTATATGCCACTTTTTCTAATTATAGCTTGTTGTAGTCAATTGATAGTGGATTCTTGCATGATGACCAACAAACTATCAGTTAGTTTTAGGGGTACTCTTAATTGTTTCTTGAGTTTATCTTTAGTTAATTTAAGTTGTATTAGAGTCTAAGTTTATAATTATTATATTACTTATTTGTAAATTAAATTTATTTATTTAGTTTTTACTTTATGCTTTTCTTGAAATAACTTGCCATGCAAGTTATCTTGTGAAAGACTTATTTTAAGCGTTATTTATTGAATAAATTTGCACACAATATAAGTGTGGTGCATTAATTTAAAATAATAATATTTTTTATGTTTTATCTCTAATATTATTTTATTTATACAGTAATTTAGACCTAAAAGAATATATTTTCAAATTTGAGGCTATTCAATACACTTTTTGATCAATAATTTTACTCACAACACAACTAGTTTGACAACTAATAATTATAGGATAGTTTTGTTGATATATAAATATAATTTTATAAAGAAAAAAATTTATTCTCACTAATCAATTCATTCAAAACATTATAGTATAGGGTCTCATAGTGATATGCAATATTACTTGTCCCAAGACCTTTCATAAAAAAAATTTAAATCCCTTGATACTCATACTAGAAGATTCCAAATATTTGGTCTCAATGCCAACTAATGAAAGTAAATATATGTTTTAAATATTAAGTCTTGAACCATTTTCCACAAGTTCCTTTTAACCATCTTATCATGAACACATACTTGAATATATAAGGTAAAATAGTAATCAATAATACATTGGGTAGGTAAATATTCTTTTTCAAATAAATTATTATGTTTTGTTCATTTGATATAATTTAGCGTAAAGGCCACATATGGTGGATGCATATTTCTTTGAAAAATTGTCATGCATAATGATTTAAAGAGAATATCTTTGTATCAGGAAGAATTATATAATAAATTAGGGATTGAAACCTTATCAATGACCTTGTTGGAGTGGTTTATAATATTATATGCATATGATACTTGTTTCATGCACTCCATTTGATGCTTAGTAGTAATAGTTAGTAGCTTGTGATAAAAATTATGAAAATAAGAGGTATGCATAAATACACTTGCTTTAGTTTTATCATGTTTTTTGCCCCATTTTATTATGGTTTTGATTGATGTAGAAATGTATGAAATACAAGAAAAAATTACTATCATTATGTATTATACAAAGGAATAATTATTAGAAGTATTCACTTTTAAACATAATTTATGTATTTAAACTTGATCTAAATCTGATTTTTAATATTTATAGAAATTATGGGTAGATGTAGGATAATGGGGGACAAAAGGGGGGTATAAAGCGACACTTTTTTTTTTAAATAACAATAATTGAACTTGGAGAGAATATTAGTGATACTTCAAAAAAGAATTTGATAATGAAATAAAAAAATGAATTATAGTATTTTTCATCTATTTTATAAATATATAATTTTTTTCAATACCTAGATGATAAACATGTGCAAAATAGATGCATTTATGACAATAGGTTGGTCATTTTTTTTTAAATATAAGGAGATTTCATGTTTATGAACACTTTTTTTGAGTAAATGAATGAAATTTTGTATGAAACTTCATATATGGATAGGTAAAATATCAAATATTGTTGATAAAAAAATTATTAATTTTTATTTTATATATATATATATATATATATATATATATATATATAATTTTGAAATAATTTTACAAGTCAAGACAGCTATAAAATTGAAACTACAAGTGTAGGAACACAACTTTTTGACCTTAACTTTATGAAAATAAAAAAAATTAAAGCATAGTTGAAAATGTGTAGATTATTAAGATATAAGTTTTATAAGCATTTGATTAATATTCAAAAAGTTATAAGGGAATTTATGATGATATATATATAGTTTATAATGAGGTATGTTATGTATAAATTAAGTAATAATTAAAAATAAAATTCTAACATTAAAAAAATTATATATTCCAAAACTAAGTTTTCCCCTCTACAAACATGTATAGTTTTTTTTTAAATAATAATAAAATTTATTTGATCAGACATGTCAACAAAGATAAAAAAACCTTTAAATTTCATATAAATCTCCTTGTCTGGTCTATGACAAAGTTTGGACCAAGTTTTGGACCCCCCAGACCTAAAAGTAAGGAAAATTTAGAAGTAAAGTGATAAAAAAAATTCTAAACTTTAAAAGATCGTACACCCTTTACAAAGGGTGTAGGCTCTTTTTACACCAACTTTTTCCTCAATTAATGTTTTTGCTCATTTTTTCATGAATCATAAAGGGTGTGCATGCTTTTGAAATCATGCATTCCCTTTGTGATTCATGAATTTCTCTTACCTTTCCCATTAAAATTACTCATTTGTTTTGTTCTTTGAAAATTATAAACTATTTTTTTGTTGTAACTATGAAAATTTGGTAAATTATTTATTCACTTTATTTGGATCACTACAAATTCTTCAAGTTTGAATCTATAATTATCTTATTTTTGTAAATATAAATAATGGGGTCAAGAATTCATCACAAAAGACCAATCAAAGAGCTAATAAATGAGTAAATTCAATAAAAAAAGAAAGAAAAAGATAAGCTAATAGGAGAGCATCCAGAATGGCTTCTAGGTAAGGAGAAGGTGCTTCCTCTACACTAGGCAATATTTCAAATGAAAATAACATGCCCAATTCTATAGAATTTAGTTTAAATATGTCTTCAAATGAGATAAGATAACCTAATAAATCTTTTTTTCATGATGAAATTTAAAATTTAGAGCATGTAAGTAATGAATTTGTAATGAGTGATGAAACATATGGACAAACATAATATAATGAAACATCCATTCCTATTGAATATTTTGAGTATGATGATAATCAACATCAATTAACGACCCTAAATCATGTGTCTCCTAATGAAGAGGAATTTAATTCACCTATAGGGTCTAATGTAGATAGTCAACCCTCTACTATCCCTATTATGGTTGAAGTGGTAACACCACCCAATTTAATACAAAATATAGCTCCTACACCCACACTTGTAAGGATAATAATATGAATACCAAGATATTTGGTTGAAATAGATGAAAAATAAATAGAACCTATGGAAGGTAAAATATCAAAAAAATCACTTTAATGTCATGTTTAACGTGTATAGGACTATGTATTTAAGAATAAAACCCATACAAAATGATGTCAATTATTTTTTCAATTAATGAAAATGCAAAAAATGCACCTTATGATGCATAATTTAAGTTTAAGAACTTTAAACATGAGTGGAATAAATAATACAATAGTAAAGAATCTATATAATACATTTAAGGTGATAGGCAATAAAAGTCAGAATAAAGATAGTAATGGGGCAAGACAAGTAATAATGGAATCTATAATGAGTAAGTCAACATCTAAAGCTCAAATACTTACTAAAATAAATAAATCCTTGAACTTAAATATAAAAACTCTAATAAATGACATAAAAATAAGAACAAGGCTTAATGACCCTTCACTCACAAATTGTTAGTCATTTAGTGGTAGACTCCCACAAAAATATAAGGTATTAGTTGAAGGAACAAGACATTTGATTGAAAAAATTTAGTACGATAACACAAATGTCTCATCTAATGTAAAATATGTTATTAAAATAATAAAAGGTTAAAAAAATCATGAGCCACATGTAAAACATTTCTTAGACATGACCCAAGTAGAATTTTATAAAAAAATTATTGAAAAATGTAATGGCCAATTAATAATTCGCTAAATGTCATTTTAATGTGCAATCCTTTCTATGTTAAAATCAATCAAGCATGCACCACATGTTATTTTAGGGTACATGTTGAATTTTCTATATATTTTGATGTTTTTTATCATATACATTGTACTTTACATAATAAAAATATTTTGTAGGAATGTATGGTGTCTTCCCCACCTAAGACATCAAGAGAATTAATCCAAGTTCTTTTCTATCAAAGACATGAGGGATAGTTTATTTTTTTTCAAATAATGTTTAGATAGAACATGTAATATTTTTGGTGGTTTGTCAAATTTTATGAGTTGTATATATGAAGATATTTCACATGAATTTGGAAAGCAACTAGTTGATTATACAAAGTATAAATATGTAAAGTATGTGTTAAAAGATGGAAAAGAGTCATCAATATGTGAATTGGTTATTACCAAAGTTTATATATGTGATTTCATTTTTTAATTCAAGAAGAATATTATCTACCAATAAGTAAGCCACACACACAAATCCAAATGGTTAGATAGTTAAATCAAGGTATGCAAAGATAACTTCCTAGTTGGCACCATTATTAGGTTGTGAACTTTGCTAAGAACTATACACTATAACCACAAAATGAGGTTCAATCCCAATACTATAATTCAATTCAAGTTGGAATTTAGTTTCATATTACATTCATACATTCACCTAATAGCACATATGACAACAAAAATATTTTGAGGGAGTACCAATTTTATGAGTGATGATAGATCACATTCTCCAAAGTTTATCTAGGGTTATTTTGAGATATTTTATATAAATATGAATTCAATATAAATTATGTTTGATACACACTAAATTTGGTTAGATAATTTTTTGGGGAAATTTAAAATTCTGGAATGTTTTACTAATTAAACAAGAAGTATAACAAGAATGGTGTTCAATATTTTTGGAGATTATTTGAGGTCAGGAATGGAAAAGGGGAACATGATGATGCAAGCACATGTGTAAAAATATACCTTAAAAGAGAGTAGGTAAATCTCAATGATGGTGTTAATTTGATTGATGTTTCAAGTATTGTGACTTGGTGTAATGAAAATATTTATCATGGATCAGATAAACATTCTCATGTATGAAGATTAGTTTGGTTAATAGAGGAACAACATAATTCAATTTATGAAGATTGTATTATAGTACTTAGATTGAGTAGTTTCTACTCCATTCAAAGCTCAAATTAAAATTCATGGACTATTTATACCAGGGATATGGCATGTTCTTTTTCCTCATGTATGGAATTTAATTAGAATGAATGTGAATCAAAATAATGGGTTGATGAATGGTATTGTAGACCCATATCACCTATAGAGAATATCCATTCACTCCAAAAATTTATAGATCATGAAATGGCATCATCAATTGAATTTTACTACATTTCAAATCTTGTATAACTAGGTATAATTTATTCTTTAATTAAATATACAACCTTAGTTATATATTAGTGATATTTTTATTTTTTCCTATATGTGCTTACAATTTTATTATACTTTAAATATAGGGTATGTTTTTGAAATCATTATACCTAAGGATAATGATAAGGAAACAAAATACTACTTATTTCATTATGTAGAGGTAAAAAATAAATTAACCACAAATGTTATGGATGGAGAAGAGTTAATTTATTCTACTAGATCTGTAGTTGTTACCAAAACCTAGATTCATAGGTATTATCATAAAAAAATAAAACAATTGTTATTTGAGGACTTTAAAACACATAGGTTGGTGATTCATTATTCAAACCTAGTTATTAATAAAAATATTCAAATGATCAAATATCATGGAAAACCTCACAATATAACTTTGTGGAAAGTATGTGAATTTGATCATGAAGCGATTCTTGAAACACTTGAAAATAGATTTGATTTGGAAGGTACATTATATTGAATTAATAAGATTATCTAGTGTTTCAAATTAACATATTAAAGTTATTTGATTTAATGTATTTTAATTTTTAACTATTTTATCATTATGTGTTTATTTTTTTTAAATGTTTTACTAATAATTTTAATGTAGGTTAGTGGCACCAGATGAGCTTCTACCTTCACGTGGTTAGTTCTATGAGTAGAGAAGATTATCTTCTTGAAATGAAGAGAAGAAGAAAAATAATACATGTTAGTTTCATATACCTTAAGTAAAAACAAAAAATAATTATCTATGCTCTCTTAGAGTACTCATCCATGCATATGTAGGAGTTGACAGTTCATCTTTATCCCTCATGGTTCTCCTACAATATGTGATAGAAGTTCACTCATTTTTCACACTCAAGGATGAGTGGATTCTCTTAAGGAATACCTCTGATCAATTACAACCTTCATTATCAGGGGTTGATTGATACCAAACAATGGTCTTTATAACCTTCAAATACCTATCCTAACATGTCCACATAGAGAGTTCATCGATTGGGATAATGAGTCAATAAATGCAACCCTTATTAATCAATTTTTGGCATGTTCTAAGAGATTTAGTTATGATAGAAACCTCATTATCACATATCCTCCATATCTAGTTAGAGACAATCCTCCTATTCTATCTTATAGGACTCATTCATGCATTTGTATGAGTTGATGGTTCATCTTTATCCCTCATGGTTCTCCTATAATACATGATATAAGTATGTTCATTTTGCACACTCAAGGACAAGTGGATTATCTTAAGGGATACCTCTAATCAATTGTAAAATTCACTTTCAAGGGCTCATTAAGACTAGAAAATGGTTTTTGTAACTTTAAAATTATTATCTTGATGTGTCCATGCAAATGATTCATTAATTGGTCTAACAAGTCATAATATATAGCCCCCACTAACCAACTTTTAGCATGTTCTTAGAGATTTAGATATGATAACCTCATTGTCACATATCCTCCATCATGAGTTAGATATAATCCTCTCAAAATATTTTATAATACTCATCTGTGTATGTGTAGGAGTTGATGGTTCATCTCTAGCCCTCACAATTTTCTTACAATGCATGACAGAAGTTTGCTCATTTTTCATACTCAGGGATGAGTGGATTCTCTTAAAGGATGCCATTGATAAACTATAATTTTTAATCTTGGGGCCCAACAAAGATTTAACAAAGGTTTTTCTAGTCTAAAAATGCCTATATATTCATGTCCATGTAGATGGTTCATTGATTGGGATGACGAGTCAAAATATACAACCCCTTCTAACCAACTTTTAGCATGTTTTGATAGATTTAGATATGAGATAAATCTCATTATCTCATATCTTCCATCTTACATTAGAGAGAATCCTATCAAGATATCTTAAAGAACTCATTTTTACACATTTTGGAGTTGATGGTTCATCTATAACCCTCATGGTTCTCCTACAATATGTGATGAAAGTTTTCTCATTTTTCACACTCAGGGATGAGTGGATTCTCTTAAAAGATGCCTCTAATCAACTATAACCTTCACTCCCAAGGGCTGACCACGACCCAAAAAAATCCATTTTGGCCTAAAAATTCCTATCCTAAAGTATTTGCATAGATGGTTCATCAATTGGGTCGACAAATCAAAATATATGGTCCCTACTGACCAACTTTTGGCCTGTCTTGAGAGATTTATCCATGAGAGAAAAATCATTGCTTCATCTCATCCATCTCAAGTTAGATAAAATCCTCTTTGGATATCTTAGAAGAATTATCTATGCCTGTATACAATATGAAATCTCATCTCTATCCCTCATGGTTCTCATATAATGCATGATTGAAGTTACTTCATTTTGCACACTCGAGGATGAGTGGATTCTCTTAAGGGATGCCTCTAACCAACTACAACCTTTGCTATCAAGGCCCAAATGAGACTAGACAAAGGTTTTTATGGCCTAAAAATACAATCTAGACATGTTTTCATAAATGTTTCATTGAATAGGATGATTAGTAAGAATATATGGCCCCCACTAACCAACTTTTGGCCCATTCTAAAAGATTTAGCTATAAGAAAAACCTCATTGTCACATCTCTTCCATCTCAAGTTAAATAGAATCCTCCTAGGATCTGTTAGAATACTTGGCCATTCATGTGTAGGATCTGATGGTTAACCTCTATCCCTCAAGTTTCTCTTATAATTCACAATCGAAGTTTGCTCATTTTTCACACTTGGGGATGAGTGAATTCTCTTAAGGGATGCCTCTGACCAACTCTAACTTTCACTCCCAGGGCCCAATCGAGACCAAAAAAGGTCATTAGATCCTAAATATAATGTGATTAGAGTATTTAAGAAATACTTTTCATTTTATAATTCAAATAATTTAGAGCATGAGTTGTAGTTTGTGATAATCCTATTATCAATCGTGGAATAGAGATAAAACATATGACTATTTCATAATTTTTATATTAGTTGGTGGTTGGGAGACATTGTGGCCTGTAAATCTTCACAAATAAGAATATGATATATACTAATTAAGATGAATTATGCTCAATATAATTATAAATCTAAACTAATATGGACTTTTAGAATGAAGCTTTAATCTAAAGTGAATTGGTTAAAAAAGAAGTAAAATAAAGGGTAGGGTAGAGAGAAAATATATTATTGTTGATCTTCATTCTAGATATTATAAAAAAGTTAAAATATCCTCAAATCATGTACTTAAAACCAATATATTAATAAAAATATTTTAAGCTCAAATCATAACATATATCAGGTGAACTTATAAGGAAGATAAGAAATCATGCAAATAAGAACTAAGATTACTTTAAAGATTTACTCTGTTAAGCAGACAGCTGATGCACATCTACAAATAAAAAGTAAATAAAATGATGTAAACAAGAGAACCTTAATTTATCCTAGCATAAGCACAATTTAACAATTCTACATTCAAAGTTACAACTAAGAGTCTACAATAACTATTCAAATCTCTAATTTAGAGCTGATAAGTAAGAGAGAGGCCATATAATAAGTCACACAAATAAAGTGAGATAATATTTTTAGGATTCTCTACTTGCATTAGTTGTTTAAAGTTTACACTAGTTTTTAGCTCAAAAAATCCCTCCTTTTAAAATGTACAATACTCCTTTTATAAATTTCTAGGAATTATGTCGGCTAGTCATCTCAAATTATAAGTGTACAAGTGTGAAGGATAGTTGTCTTTTTTCTATCAATGTTTTAGAATACACTAGAATTTCCAAAATGGACTAACCTATAGGCCATATGTTTAAAATTTTCACATGCCTTTACAAAATAATATTATATTTTAAAGATTTTACAAAGCTTTTTTAAAGATAATATTCCTAATTAAATTTTTCTATGGGATCCTTGTGCTGATGGAGTCCCTTGTTGTTGTTGTATACCCTTCAAGATTATCAACCTACAATGTTGTTCATTAATGAATTGAAGATCCACCAGTGGCTTTAGGTAAAGTTCCTTTCCATGATCATCTATGTCTTTAAGGTTATTTTCAATCTTCTCTATATCTCATTTGATGCCTCTAACATCTCCCATTTTCTCCTCAGATGATAGGAGTAAGCCCATAGCTTTATTATTGCTATATGTTGTCTTGTTTTTCCCCTAGTTTCTTAATTCTTGTATGAACTAAAAGGTCTTATGTTTTATCTCTTCATCATTTATGAGACCCATTGAGTTGAGGGATATGGGTTCCTTTATCAAGCTATCTAAAATATGAGACGCTCAATCTTCCATCTGCTTGAAATCTTTGGCAAGGTCTTTCATTATTTTGGACCAATTGTCTAGGGCCTCAATCTTTTCAACCAATATGACCACATCCATATTCAAATGTGCCTTGTTGATAGTAATAAAATTTGGGACAGATTCTTGGACAAGGCCTTAATCAAATCTTTTACCTTAAGACTTACAGCTTACCATTAGCCAACTTAGCCCATTGCTTTAGAGATTTACTTCTATATTTCTCTTTATCTAGTCTCGACTACCTTTAAAGAGGTGAATAGGTTAGTCATGGTGAATTCAAACTTCTTGAATCTATCCTCATGAATTGACTATATAGTATACTCTTTCAAATTTTTGTTTTATTCCAATATGCCCTTGATCATTGTTTACAACTGATCACTTTAATCTTGGGCCACTTTGAGGATCTTCTCTTCAAACATCCTATCTTATCATAACTTTTTCCCCACCACTATGGTTAGATCAACAAAAGGTTCATTCTTCTAAAAGGTAAACTATTCACCTTTAACCATGGCTTTCTTCTTAATTAATCTCTCCATGATGACCATCTTTGGGTTGAATTGAACTCCCACTAATGATTCTATCACTTGAGGAGTAGGGATCTCAACTTATGCTCCACTTGAAGTTCCAGGATCATCCATTTGTGTCCACTTGACCCTCAGAGGGTAGTCATGCATCTTTTTTTTTCTTATTATTATAATGCCATAGTCCAAGGCTTGAGTTCATCATGCACATGGATGTTGATAGACTTTGTAATAACCCAATGGTGGTGCATGTTTGTAACCTTTAATAACTTACCATATATAAATTATTCAAGAATGGAAGGGACATAAATTAGATTATCCTCATTGAAATAATTTATTTCACTCTAAGGATGAGTGAAAGTCATCTTGGGTTTTTTTCCCCCCATTTGGACTAAAGCCATTTCATCTTTCCTTTTGGGTTGGATTATAATTGGGACCAAGTCCAAAGATACTTCCTTTCCATTTTATTATTTTACTTCTTCCTCAATTTAGGACTGAGGTTCTTCCATTTTTACTTCTTCTTCATCTGATTCATAAGCACTAGTTAGTGCTTTTAAGTCATCATCTACTATCTCTTTAGTGTTCAATGCAATTATGTCAATTTCTTCCATAGGTGACTGTGGTTCTTCAAGATAAGCTAAATAATATGCCACCTCACAAGTTCTTTTCTCCTCATGTCTATTTTATTTAGGCCTTGGAGTAGTTTTAGTCTCAATATATTGTGTTACTACTTGTGATTGTGATGGAGGGGGTCTAGAGAATGGCCCTAGTAATAAATGGTACTACTTGGGTCCTATCTACCATATATCCTTAAATGGTTTTTTATCTCTATGTAAATTAACCTTTGGATTAATGTTGAGTTTCTTCAATCTTGGTAACACATCTATGAATGAAAAATCCTTAGTGTGCAAGTGGTCATAGACACCAAGGTGATGATCATAAGCCATATTGGTCTGTTTAGCCTTCAAATTTTTTACAACCCTTTCATTGGGGTCCCACTATCTCAATTCATCAATTTTCAAGTTGAAGGAGGCCCTATGCCTAGAGACAATCTCTACATGGTCCTTATTCTAAAACATAGTCCTATTTATGGTTAAGGGAAAAGAATGGAGTAGTCCCTTCCTTTCATTTTTACATAAACCATCTATGTTTTGGAATAGTTGGTATACCACTTCCTACTCTACTAACTTTTTGGGTACATGGACTGGTATCCTAAGGGGTTAACTCAAATTTCCCTCTATATATATTATAGTGCAATTTGGATATAGCCAAATGTCCCCAATGAGCTCAACATACTTCTTGATTAAAGGGCTAACCCTCATCATTAGGATCCATGTAATGGCCTCAAATAAGGTTGGATAAACACAATCACATATGAATTGAATATGGTCCTTGTACTTGAATATATGAAATTTAGAATAATATTGTGAAACTATTTATCTCCCATTAGGTGACCATTATTTTATGTTGGGGGTTTTGGTTGTGGCTAGCAGGTCATCCAAAAGGTAAGACATCATGTAGAAATAATTGGTCTTCTTCTTGATTGTAGAGAATTGTTGTTTTAAGTAGATATTGATCATCTCTCCAAGATGGGGAGTAAGTCCCTCTCAACCATGAAATACATGAAAGGGACCTAGATTTTATTGACATAGGTGGTGGAGGGGCTTCCAAATAATTAGTTTAGTAATGTCATGATCATCCTAATACCTGCCCTAAATTGGGTGATAGGGATCCTTACACTGAGGTTAGAGATTACTTGGGTTCTTTAATATAGCCATGGGGTAAGGATAGCTTTTAGGTCATTCTTAATATACCATTATCTAATTATATGTAAATCCACTTGAGTAGCTTGTAGTAATTTTTTAAGGTAAGAAGATAAAACTATGTTCATGTACTATCATATTCTAATCAATTTTATAGTCCTAAAAAATAAGAGCAATAACATTGATGCAATGTAGTACCTCTAGTTTTGCTACCACATAGTGAATACTTATCGTTTGAATGGCAACTAAGTCATAGAATCTCTAGCTGACTGATGCAATCTTTTCATCCTCTTTAGTAATGGTTGATAGCTCCTCAATGGTCCAAAAAATCTTGGACCAATTGTTATCTCCTGTATTCAAGGCTACAACATCAAATTTGGTGTCTTTTAAGACTCTCTCTTCTAAATCAATGGTCAGATAGAGTTCCATGTCCTCTTTATGTTATTTTTGATTTATCATGACTATGAGTTTGTAAACTTTGCTCACTAGTGGTCTATAGTTTGCCTCTAGTTCAGTTTTCACTTGCTCAAAGGGAAATTTGACTCTCTTAGGCTCGATTATTGTTAACCTAGGATTGAATTAGGGATTTTAGAGATTCTAGGGATTTTTTACAATTATTTTCCAAGCATTAATGGTGATGGATTTCATACTTGAGTGAGTTTGTGCCTTAGATTTGATTTAGACCTTGGCATTTATACCTTTGATTTTTTGAGCCCATAAAATCTCTAGTTTTGTCAATCTCTACCCATGTGACATCATCATGGCATCTACATGGCACTTTTCATCCTAGATTATCCATTAATGTTTGAAAACATGATCATTGTCATTTAAATCTAACTTTGTATTGCTCCATTAGATCATTTTGTATGGATCATTATGAATCATTGATTTCAATCATGATATTTACATGTCATTGGCCACTGCTTATACTAGGCCCTAAGGTTATGCCATTTGGAAATCTCATGGGCCTTGTGATATCTACACCTTGTTATCCTTAATCAGATAACATGTTCTTACCATGTGGTGATTCTAAACTTTCTCAGGGATCTATTGAAATTTTGAATTCGGCTAGCTCCATCAGATCAATCTCATCTAAGTGAATATGAGTCATAGATCCTGCAAAGGTGTATGATGTTTAGGTTAGGTTCAGGACACATAAATAACTTAGGTTAAAGACTTTAGACTATGGTTTTATTTCATGTTAATAAACACAAAATAAACCTTAGACTAAATTATTTAAGCTAGGATTAGAACATAGTAATAAAAGGACCCCAAATAATAAAAGGGACTTAATGTAAGGTTTTTAAACTAAGTTTTTATTAGATTAATAAACATAATAAAACTTTAGGTTAAAATCTCTAGGTTAAGTCTTATAACAATAGGACCCTGCATTAGTTATATCGAGCCAATAAAATAAACTAGAAGATCATGGGACATATATGGACCAAGCATAGTATTTTGTACTAAAGTTTGGTCAAATGTTAAAAAGCATGACTAAATCATATTTAAGTTAAATATATGGCATTCATAATTGCTCCCACATAATTTTAAACTTAGTTATAAGGGTCTCAAGTCAAAATATGGCTTCAAATAGATCCAATTAATCTATGATAGGTCAAAAGCTAAATAAAAGATCTATTTTAATACTAAAGTATAGAATTATAATCATGTTTATTTTCCAAATGAGACTCCATTGATCCTACAACATGGAGGACAAACATGTTCATTCATGCAAGAAAGATTGGTTTTTGAGATAAAATTTGATGGTCTCATAGATGTCAATGATGGCCTTGTAGATGTCAATTGACGGTCACAAGAATGTCAATTTTAATCTTGTTTAATCAACTATAGGGGATAAAACTTGATGTTCTCACCAATGTCAATGATGGCCTCGTGGAGATCAATTGATGGTCATGAGAATGTCAAATTTAACCTCACTCAATTAACTATAGGGGATAAAATTTGATGACCTTACCAACATCAATTGATAGTCCCAAGAATGTCAAATTTAAGTCTCATGAAGCATAGTGGGTCCTGTAGAAACTTTGATTCAATATGCATCATTCAATTGATCTCACCCAAGTAAATGTAGGTCATTGATCCTGCAAACAAGCACATGATTTAATTCAAGGCTTAGAGATATATAAGACTTAGGATAAAGTCTTAAGGCTAAGTTCTTGTTTGTGTTAATAAACATGAATGGGGCCTTAGGACTAAGACATAAATCAAAGTTAATAACATATGAAAATGACCCTATGTATAAAAGGTTAGACCATATTAAAATAAATGGGGACAAAGGGCTCGAGATATAAAAGAGACCTAGTATATAATTTTTATATTAAGGTTTGGTCGTGTTCAAAAACATGACTAAGCCTTAGTATAAAAATTTAACTAAGTCCATAGCATAGTAAAAAGTTCCCACATAATTTTATTCCTACCAAATTTGAATGAGGGGTCTAAGATAGGGTTTTTGAATGAGGGTTTTGGAAAGCTTGAAAATGGATTCAATTTGAATTTTAATAGACCAAAGGCTAGTAAAATGTCAGATTAAGATAAAATCATTAAAATTATCAAACCCAAACATTTTTTGCCTCTAATGGACATTTTTTAGACCTTTAACCTAAAATAAGAAGATCTAAAGTTAGCAAACTTTAGATAAGGTTAGACTAGGGCCATAAACAAGCAGACCAACTAAAACATGGTGTGGATGATCTTCAAATATAGATAGTGTGAAAACATATTAGTGACACTCTGATCAAGTGAATTTTTAGTGTTAAGGTTCAAATTTGTATAATTTGACACAAGGGTCCCTATTTTTTAGAAATGGGGGTATGTTGACCTCAACAAATGGTGACTTCCAAGGGAACATACAAATATATTAAAATTCAGAGATTTTAGTGTAGACAAATAACTAGATTACTTATTCTACTTGATCAATACTATTATCAAGATCAGTTCATGGTTAAAATAAACATTACATCTATAGAATTAGGATCAAACATAAAAACATAGCCATGTTGTGTGTGCATTTTGATTTCACTTATTGTTTGTCATGGGATTTAGGGGACAACTTCTAAGTTTCATGCCTTCAATCATTAATATTGACTTATAGCATATCTATATATTCATTAAAAAATATGATTTAACTCAGGGAGGGCTTGGGAATTTATCTACTGCCATCCAAACATTTATATCCCTAATAGAAATGACTTTGGATTCACTCAAGGATTTTCTCCACTTCTAGCTAGGTGTCTATAGCCCTAGTGGAGATTACCAGAATAACCTTTGCTTAGAAAGATTTTGATTTTGTGATAATCTCTTATTTTTTATATTTTTTGGATCTTTTAGGCTTTCTAACAAAGGTTGGGAACCAAGTTAGCTAAGTTTAGGGATCTAGTCCAATGTTTGATATTCATAAAATCACCTATGGTTAGAACCTTTATCCCAGACAAGGATGTTTGTTAAGTGAAAACATGATTGTGCCTTAATAATTTAAGCTTTCATCCCCTATGTGCAATTCTTCTTAAAATCAAGTTTAGATCAAAACAATGTTTAAGTCTTATAGAACAATTAACCTATCTACCAGTCCTTACTAGTTTCTTTAAATTATAACATAAGCCTACATTTCAAATCCATTATCAATAAATGTTTGAGATTCATACCTACATATCTAAATTATGGAGTTCTTGAGTAATTAAGTGAACTTTTGAGTTGAGGGCTATCCAAAGGAACTTATTAGGAGTACAAAACCAAACATATAAAGTAGAACATAATCAAAAAGCAAAGAAATAAACAAATATATACAAATGTATATACAAGAAAAGGATAGGAAGGAAATAATAGAAAGAAACTAATCTAGCCTACTTACTCTATCTTTAACTATTCTTACAAGTTACTCTGTGAAGACCCTAGGGGGAGTAGAAAAAAATTATTGCTTAAGGTATTGCCCATTGGTGGGAAATGTGAATTTAGCTCCTTATAGCTCTTTCAGCTCCTTATAGGTCTTTCAGCTTGAAGGTGTTGTTTCCAAGTGTTTCATTAATCTGGTACAAACCTATCTATAGAGGTGTAAACTTCCCATATTTACCTTTAGGCTTGGATGCCTTGTCCTAAATAATAACTAAGTCTCCTTATCTAAACACCTTTATCCTTGATCACTTGTCAAACCACCTTTTCATTGTGGTTTGTTACCTTTTAAAGTTGAAAAAAGCCTCTTCTCTAACATCTTCCATTTGAACAATGTCCAACAGTCTTGAATTTGTGAATTCTTGATCATCCTCCATGTACTCTTACATGAATGGGTATGTTGGTAGCTTGAGTGTAATGGGGAATATGGGATCTTGGACATATACCAATAGGAAGGGTGATGTTTTGAGAGCCTACTTGATTCTAACTCTATCTACCCAAATGGTAAATTTGAGAATATTGTGCCACATTCTAGGCTTGTCTATTATAGACTTATTTATTTCCTTTGTCAAGTTCTTATTAGTAGATTCAGATACCTAATTACCTTAGGGATAATGGTTAGATGAAAACTTGAGATTGATATAATTATCATATACCCTATGGATGTAAATTTAAATCCATTATCATATACTAGAGAGACAGGTGTCCTAAACCTGGTGCATATGTTTTTCTCTAAAAAATTGATCACTTCTTCAGTTCTACACTAGTTAGTGGCCATTGCCCTTAGTCTGTTTGGTGCAGTATTCAATAGTAGTTAAAATGTATTTGTGACCTTCCATTGAATTAGGGTTGATTATCCCCACAAAATCTAGTCCCCATTGAGAAAAAGGTTTATTTACCATAATTGACTGTAATGGCATGGCTTCCTTAGGCTCCTTTGTGCTAAAGACTTGACATGAATGGCATTGCCTTACATGCTTATGGGTATCCTTGAAGATTATGGTCCAATAATAACTAGTTTTAAGTATTTTTTTAGTTGTTTTCCTTCTATATGAATGTCCACTTCCTAGATTCTCATGAAAAGTGATTGTGATCTCAAATATTTCTTTTTTGAATACACACCTCAAGTAAATGTCTTCAAATTTTTTTTTTACAGCACTCCATCTTTAATTAGGTAGTGGGATGACTTGAGTCGTAGGGCTCTCTTTTGCTCCCTGGTTAACCCTAAAATATAAGTGTAATTGATTAGTATATGGATAATAGGATCATACCAATAATTTAACTAAAAACTCTTTTGTTCAACGTGTATGACATTAAGCTTGGGGTTAGCATTGGCAATCATTTGAATCAAACCTTGGCACCTTACCATTTTTAGAGTATTCATTTCAATGTCATATTCTTGAAGCACTGAAATCCACTTACCTCTCATTTATCCTAATTCATTTTATCTCATCACGAGATTTGTAGTAGGGTCAGCTAGAATAGCATGTACTTTATTCCTAAGAGTGTAGTACCTAAATTTCTTCACTGTTTTAACTAACGCACATGCTTGTTTCTCAATTAAAGAATAATTTAATTCAACATTTTTAAATTTTGTGCTCATGAAAGCAATTGGATGGTCACATCCATCAATATTCTAATTTATTATTGTAGCAATAATATGATCAGAAATAAAGGAGTAAAGGTAAAAATCCTTGGAAAAATCTAAACTTATCAGTATTGGGTCATGTCTGATTGCCTCCTTGATGTCTTTAAAGGCCTTCTTGGTTTATTCATTCCAAATGATTTTGGCATCCTTTTTTAACATATCATTCAATGGCTTGAAAATTTCTACAAAACCATAAATAAACTTCCTTATAAAGTTAATTTTTCCAAATAAAGATTTTAGTTCTTTCCTATTATTAAGAGGATTTATCTTTGATATGGAATATACGCTATCTAGATATATAGAGATTCCTTCCTTAGTAATGATATATCCTAATAAATTTGCCTCAGTAACACAAAAAATACTCTTCTTTGGGTTGAGGTAAATCCCATACCTTCTACACCTTTAAAATACCTATTGTAAATGCATGATGTGGGCCTTCCTATTTTTATAAAAAATAGTTAGATCATCCATATATATAATAATGCATTTAAATACCAAATATTAGAAGTCATTATCCATGGCCCTTTGGAATGTTGCTCCTATGTTGATTAGTATAAATGGCATCCTCTTATATTCAAGTGTACCCCACTTAGTAGTAAAATTAGTCTTCATCCTATCTTCCTGATTCACCAATACTTGGTTATACCCTAAAAATCCATCAAGAAAGGACATCATAGCAAAACCTTGAATGCTTTATATAACTTGGTCCAAAGAAGGCAAATGATAATTTTCCTTTTTAGATGACTTATTTAGATTCCTAAAATCAATACATAGTCTTATTTCACCATTGTTTTTTCTAACTTGCACCAAATTAGTGACCCAAGTAGAGTGCCTAATGAGAAATACAATCTTAGCATCTAAGAATTTTTTTAATTACTTAAAAATCATAGGTTATAAAATAGGGTTGATAAGCCTCTGCTTTTGTCTAAAATTTTTGCATTTTTTCTTCAAGCGTATGGTATGGGTGATGACTCTTGGATCAAATATCTTCAAGTCATCATAAGACCATGTTATTATGCCCTTATAGTTTTTCATAAAGTCTTTGGATTTTTTATATTCAATGCTCATACATGTTATTCCAATATTACCTAATTGAGGTTAATCTTGAGGTCTAGGATCAACTGCTTTATAATCCTTCCCACTTGCCTTGGGAATCCTAATGTTCACAACTTGATTATCCTAATAAAATAACCTTTTGAAGGAAATCATGACTTTTGGAATCTTATTTTCATTTAATTGAATGACTTTGTTATCAAATTTTCCATTCTCTTCAAGAATATTCTCATTGGACTCATCTATGACATGGGCCTCAAATAATCTTGAGTTGGTCATGAAATCTAGAATCTATTGGTCATCATTAAAAACATGTAGATGGTTTACATTATCTGGGACCAAAGGGCATAGAACCAGCTTGATGCTAAAGTTCTAAGAGTCAAATTTTTCCATAAAATTGGATATAGATAAGGTAAGCTCATTAGTAGCCTTATTCTCCTCCCTATGGATAGAAATAATGTTGAAAGCATCAAAATATTCTAGCAAATCCTAAACTCTAAACTTATATATCTTAAGATATGATAATTTACATTGGTATTTACTCCTCCCCTGATTGACTACAAGTTTTGAGTCACCATAAACCAAGAGTTCTTTAACCTTATGCCTAATAGAAAATTAAAATCTTAGAATCAAGGCTTCATACTCTAAAATAATATTTGTTCAAGGAAATTAAAGTCTATAAGCAACTTTTTATTCTTTCTCAATAAGATTGGTTAGAATAATTCCTACTCCAAATCTAGACTTACACCTAACACCATCAAAATGTAATTTCCAAATTCCAAGAAAAGCAATCAAAAGTCTTAGGACTATTTACCTTAGAAGTCTTAATAGTTGACACTCCTAATTCAAAATCCATCATGTTGATCTCATCAGAGTTTAGCATGTTAACCCTTTCATTCATATAATTATATTTTGTGATCATGTGTTTCATCTGAGGATCTTTCCACTCTAATTTTATTTGGGACTCCTTTATATTTTAGATATAAATATGAATAGTCAATGGACATATATCCATTCAGGGACTTTGTCCACCCTCTGCTTAATAGTATTCCATAAGCATCAAGTATTTCCACCACTTGGATGTTAATAAATTACTAGACCCTTAGCTCAGAGGCAAGTTTCATATGAACATTTCATAATTCCCCAATTACTTTGACTCTAGACTTAACTAACTGAGTAACAACTCTGTCAATTTAATAAGAGTCAAGCGAAGTTTTTTACAAATACCTATTGGCATGATGTTTATGGATGCCCCAGAATCTAACAAGTAGTTATGTAAATTCTTACCAAACATCTTTACAATAAGTAGGAAAGGTGGGGACTATATCTTAGCTTTATCATATCAACATTAGCATTGTCAGTTTTGGGTGGCCTACTAGTATTTTTAGATAAGGACTCCAATAATAGGTCTCTTTGCTCAATGATCTATGTCAACTCATGAAATGTAATGTTAGCCTTAAATTTCTTCATGTCATCCACAATATTATACCTAGTTTTATTGGAAAAATTAAATGCATTAGTACTATGTTTAGAAGTACTTCCCTTTAGAGGCTCTAGGTTATTATCTGAGGTAGTTTTTGGAGGAGTGTTAAAGTTATTTGGAGGCATTGAAGTGTTTAGGGGATACTTATTCTCTCTATTCCTTAGAAGGTAGGTCTTCTTTAAGAGCTACTAAAAAGCATTGACTTATTCAGGAATATCATCAAGTTCATTATCTTCTTGGAAAGGGAAGTCAAATGTCTCCACCATGAAGGCTTGCTTAAAAAATTTAGTTCTTAATGTACCTACACCATTATCTTTTTTAGGAACCACTTCAAATTTATCCAACTCCTCTTTAAAGAATAAAAGCTTTATAGAATTAAATGCATTCTATCTCACCATGTCTAAAAGTGTAATTTACTCTACAATAATTAGGTAATGCAATATCAATAAGATTTATATCCATTGTTTTCTTACTAGTATAAGACTCATTTTTATTATTCTTGTTTTAATTTTCATTATGGAATCTATCATTGGGCCTATTGAACCTTTGGAAATAAAAGTTCCTACCTGAGCTCTTTCTAGTATTACCAACTTACTTTTCTAGTTAAATAAAATTAGTGCTTAACGTTTAGACCATATTTGAGATAGAGTCATTTTCATTTTTAGGAGCCTCATAGTTATGAACCTAATTTTTATTAGTACCATTGGTTGGTACCAAGGCCTTTTGATCACTTGGATTAAATCCATTTGGAACAGTTTTCAAAAATCCTAGGTTCTGAGTTGGATGAGCATGACTTAAAGGTAACTAGTTCAACATTAGGATTTGATTCAAGGTGGAAATATTTTGATTTTTATTTAAGAAGTAATTTAGTATACACAAATGTGGGTTGATTTTGGGAATAGATTAATCCATTTGACTTTGGGGTTGTATTTGATCATTGATGGTCACTTCTTTAGAATAGGCTAAAGACAAAGTATTCATAGGTATAACATCTCTCTTTATGAAAATAGAGGTCATGGGATCCAAAGAATCATTATATATTTCCAAGGCTAAAGCCTCATCTAGTCTATAAGGAGATATAGTCCTACTGAACATCTTTTAGAACCTAGCATTGGAATCTCTTATGGGTTCATTTGCATCCCTTTTTCCCATGATGAAGTGTTGGCACAAGACACAAGGTCTAATAATTTTTCCAAATTAGTCAATGAAAACATTGTTAAAGTAGTCCTAACTATTAATGTAATTCTTAGGTAAATTTAAAAACCATTCATATGTATCATCTTTAAAATTAAAAGGAAATAGCCTACATGCTACATCCTCATGGACCACATTTAACAATCTTAATGCAACTTTGAATGACTTAATATGTTCCTCTATAGTTATAATGTTATTAGGACTAAATATTGGCAAATATTTCTATGGGTTACAGTGAAGGTCATGTACCAAACCTAGCACATTGATAGAAGAGCTACTCAGCCAAGCCATACCTTGATTGGGTTTAAATACATCAGCACCCTAAATTGGTGAAGTTGGTAAGTACTTTGAAATCATGTTCTTACCTTTGTCCCACCTAACTCTTATGTGGACTTCTAATTCAAGCAGAGGTTCCCTAGTCTCTAAATATGACCTTGTTTTGATTCTTGGTAGTTATAGTTTGATAACTTTGAATCCTATTTGAAATATGATGCATCAATCCTATCTTTGTAGAGAATAATGAATAGAAATGCACATTAAGCAAATTTTGTAAATATTTATATAAAGGATGACAAAGGATAGAAATATTTAATCAAGTCAGCTCAAAGATGTATCAAAATATGTAATTAAGATCAAAGTTTACACATTTTAACCTTGAATGAACTCAATTGATAAAATGATCTAGGAATCTTTGATCATAATAGCTCAAATCTATTGGGTTCACAATTCTAAAGCTATCTTTACCATAAACCACCATATGTTTTCAAAGAATGTCAATCTTTGTCTAAATGAGCACAAAGACTAGTTTAAAACCATGAAGGTCTCCAACCCTTACATGATTATGATAAAATAAACATAAATATCCAAATATTAAAGTGATCTTTAAATAGAATTCACAAAAAATAGAAAAGATACTACAAATCTACAAAGAATGGCCCTCCTAGCACTAGATAAGCCTACTTGATTGATGCCTAAATATGTACCACAAGGTGCTCAAAGTGTTTAAGAAACACTTCTCACTTTAGAATTCAAATATTTTGGATCATGAGTTGTAGTTTGTGATAATCCTATTATCGATGGTGGAATCGAGGCAGAATAGATGATTGTTTCATAATATTTATATTAATTAGTGGTTGAGAGCCACCATGGCCTATGAATATTTATAAATAAGAAGATGATATATACTAATTAAAATGAATTATGATTAATATAAGTCTAAATATAAACTAAGATGGAAATATATAATGAATCTTTTATCTAAAGTGAACTGGTTAAAAAAGAAGCAAAAGGAAGGGTGGGTTAGAGAGAAAATATATTATTCTTGATCTTCAAAATAGATATTATGACAAATTTAAAATGTCCTCAAATCATGTACTTAAAACCAATATATGAAGTAAAACATCTTTATCTTGAATCACAACATATATTAGGTAAACTTATAATGAAGGAAAGAAATAATTCAAATAATAAATAAGCTTACTTTAAATATTTACTCCTTTATGCAAATAGTTGATGCACATCTACAAATACAGAGCAAATAAAATGAAGTAAACTAGAGAACTTTTAGTTATCCTATCATAACAACAATTTAACAATTCTACATTCAAAGGTACAAACCAAGAGTCTACAAGAACTATTCAAATCTCCAATTCAAAATAGACAAGTGAGAGAGAATCCATATAATAATTCACACAAAAAAAATAAGAATCTTTTTAGGACTCTCTGTTTAAATTAGTTGCTCAAAGTTTACACTAGTTTTTAGTTCAAAAACTCTCTATTTTTATAATGTAAAATACTCTTTTTATATATTCCAAGGATGTATTATTGGGACCAACATACCCCCATTTTCTTAAATTGGGACCCTTGAAAACTCCTAAATAAAAAACATGGAAACTTTAGCATGTCAAATTTGTTGCAGAAGTTTGAAGGTCATCCACTTTATCTAAGTAAATCTTATTTAGTTTAATTCTATTTTATTATGGACTAACTATGTCAATAATGTTTACTGGGCTCTTAGTTACAGGTTTCATGGTGTCTAGGTTCAAAAACCCTAGCAAATCCTTGATTCAAATTTGAATAGAGGTGGAAACCCAAATTTTTGGGAAAACATTTTAAAAATCAATTCAGGGACTTAAAGTATGAAATACATGTTCTTAGTTTAGTCATGTTTTTCAACACAACCCGACCAAGAAACTTGATCCCTTTAATAATTACTGTCTCCCTAAAAGGTTCCTAATAGCCTAACTAATATTCATCTACAGGGTCACTTTTAATATTTCTTGACTTAAACCTAAGACTTTAATACTAAGGCCATGACATATTTATTAATACAATTATGACCTTTGTCTCAGATTCTTAAGCCTAAGTTTTTTATGTCCCATGGTCCTAACATTAGCTTCCTCATATTTTATAAGATCCTATGGCTTTCACTTCGTCACTAGATATTATCCAACAACATGAGGATGACCTAAAATTTGGCTTAAATAACATATATCTTTGGTGATCTAATGACTTTTTCTTTATCATGGGACTTGATCAGATGAAGCGAAGTGCAGTTGAAAATTTAAAAGGCCACAAGGAGCCTAAAAGATAGACATGAGTCACCATTACATGTGAGGATTGAAAGGAAGAGGGACCCACTTGACACTACATCCAATTAAAAGCAAGGGCTCAAATCATGATTAATGGTTGATGATTTATCATAGGATTTGATCCAATGGATTTAAGTAACACCAAGACCCTAGGAATCTCTATGGGAATGCCAAGTGGCAACCTCACATTTGGCACTAAAGGTTTTAAAGAACTTAAAATTGATGTTCACATGACTGTCATCCAAATGTTTGAAAAGTCAAACTTGATGCCCATGTGACCATCAAATTTAAGTCCATTAAAATGAAAATTTCACTATTTTAAACTTAGCATTCATACAACCATTAACAGACACTCGTAAGAGTGTATTTGATGACTACAAAACTATCAATTTTAAACTGATAAAATATCTTAATTAAGGGTTCAAATGACATCCCAAAATCCTATTTTAATTTACAACCCTAAAATCTAAGGAAAATTCTCAAAATATGTTTTCAAGGGAAGGCTTCAACCTAAAAAGCAGTGATATATACCAAGCCTGAGTCAATACCTTAAGACTTGCATTACATTTTGCATAATCAACCTCAAATCATGAACTCACCTTATAAACACTTGAAGATCATCATCCCATGGTGAACATACTTTGAACATGGTTCATGGCATGTGATATAGATATTTTGGCCTAATATGTTTATGTTTTTTGTAAACACAATGCAAACCTTAGCCTAGAATATCCATACTTTCCCCCCTTTTTAATCACCACCTAGGTTTAAGTCCCTAGCCTAAGGCTTGTCCACTACTTGGTAAATGCAAAACAAACCTTATCCTAAGGAACGTAAGCCTAAGCCTTAACTTTAATAGTGATTTGACTTAACAATAAAGAATTTAGAAGATCCTATGGTTCATGTCTTGTCATTGTATTTGATCTAATGGCATAAATATGACCTGATTACTTTTTAAAAGCATGCAAGCTTGTCACGTGGCCGATACCTATTTGATGATCATCTAACCAAAATATTTGGAGTATTAAGAAGATATGTAAGCATGCCAAGTGTCACAACCATAAGGCTTAAGACCATTAGACCAATCAAAGACAAGGACTTGGATCATTATCAATGACTTGTGCTAAGCTAGGATTTTTAGCCAATAAAGCAATAAGAAAGGAGGTATTTTTAAATACTAACGGCTAGTGTTCAAATGACATTTATGAAAAAATCCATAAAAGATCTAGACTAGTGCCACATAAGCTCCACACAAGTAGAAAAGGACAGAACTAAAGATCCCATGGGATCAAAAATAAAAAGGTATAAAGGTAAAGGTATAAATCAAATCCAAAACATATATAAGACATAGTTTGGATATCTTCTTCCATTAAATTTACAAACCCTAGACCCTATATAAAGTGACCCAATAGGCTCAATTTGTTACAATTAAATCAAAGAAAAACTCCATTGTATTTTATAATCATGAGGGGTCTTTCATAAAGATCATTTATGATCTAGTGTGAATAATTAGTAAAAAATTGAGGCCATGGCTTCTAGCAGAGAAAAATTGAAGGAGGAAGCAGATCTCTATTTGAATATTGATAGTGAGGGTCAGATGTTTAAAGATACATAATTAGACCTCATAGTTTAAACATCCATGGCATCAAAAATTGGTCTGATTTTTTCTTCATGATAGAAGAATTATAGCCCATTCAAGGGAAGAACAAAGAAATGTCACTGCTAATAGACAATATAATGACCTAGTTTAAATCTAGATGGTTGTCTTCCACCATGTCATGGAAAAACCAAAGGTAATTTACTGTATTGATGTCCTTTCCCCCATTTTTGTTGATTGTAGAATTGATGGTGAATGGATTATTAAGGAGGGGAACTCAAAATATGTGGCATACATTTCCATTATTACTTTTGAAAATTAATACAAGTTCCCTCTTCCCCATGTATACCTTCCCAAAATGAGAGAATGGACCAATAAAAATGACCTAGACTCCATCCTAAGACCCTAGCTCCATCATGGGCCTCACATATTTAGAATGCTTGATGTAAAATTCTCCATCGATTAGTTTAGAGAGGGCATTAGGGTGATTATGACCTTTTTAAATAGATCTTTTGGTGCCCTTTCAACCACCTACATGAATAAGGTTTGGGTATCATATGCACACTTCCTGGTAGAGGAGAAACTTACCCTTCTGATAGGAGATTTAATCAGCACCTTCCTAGATAAAAAATTCATAGGCATCAAGAGAAAAACTTCTAAGAAATTCTACATGATGTCATATTTCCAAAACTCCCTTCTAGCCTTAAATACCTTCTTTGGCATTAAGAATTAGTCCCTAGAGGTTAGGATAACTATCTCACACTACTACTCCAAGCTATACATCTTCGAGTAAAAATATCACATGTATTTTATCTATGATTATGTTTTCACAACAATAGTTGAATCCATCATAGGTGTTCCATTGCCTAGGTTGCACCCCCTCATCAAGAGATAGATTTAAATGATAGGGGATGTATGGTACTATCTTGATTGTATAATCATTTGGATAGAAGGAATCATGTCACAACCTTATATATTACAAGTGTATGTCCCAAATAATCTTATTGAGTAGGATATTTCCTCCCAACTCATCCTCGGCATTGATAAGGCTTGAAAAGAGAAAAGGATAGGTTTGCTTCACCCCTTCCCCTCAGATATTTGGTAAGTCCTAAATAGAGATTATAAATAGGTGGAAGTTATGGTCACACATAGGAACTCATTTGGCTTTTAGTTAGATAAACTCAAAATGTGGGATCTAAGGAACAAGGTGAGAGATCATCTAAAGGACAAGAATCTCAAACTTGATTATGCACATCAACTCAGTGTCCATGACACCATATACATTAGAACCAAGAAATATGGGGAAGTATTATCTAGATTCCAAGGTCACAACATCAAGATAGAGCATAGATTGGTCAGAGCCAACAAGCCATTTAGGGAAACATGGTAAATACACCCCTTATAGTATCATTTGTTACCTAGGACATCTAGGATAGCTCATGAGCAACCTCAAATAGGGAAACCATAGTAGTCCCAATAGAAAGTTGAGCCAATTTAGGATTATCAATCCAAAGGAAAAGATAAAGTTGGAGAGGTAATATTAAAATAAAGACCTAAGGACCCTTACCTTCAACCATGTAATATAAACCACCTTCTCTAATCCAATTTGTTGGCATGATTACTTTAGAACTAGAAGAGACACTTAAGGGTGCCTTCAAGGAGCTTATAGAATCCCATGGATTAGGTGGAGAAGAGGACCATTTGAAGGAGGTAATAGGGAATGAACTAGTCCCAATAGACTCTCAGGAGAAGAGGTAGGAAAAATTAGCATTAATCCCTATGAGACCAAGAAAGAAGCCCAGATTGACCTTCATAAATCCCACTAGTGAAGTCAATCTCTTTAGTGATGAATTTCAAATCCATGGACCAGTAATTCCTGATTGGTTCATTTATGGTAAGTTACAAAATATTCCTTTTCTCTCCCACTCATGGTCCATGACAAGGGTTTGGGTGGATGTGCATGATGATGTAAAGCCTTGGATAAAAGTTATAATGAAGGAATAGGAAGAAAGGAGAATTATGATCACTTAAAGCTTAGGATATAATAAGATGGATGATCTAGGAGCATCTAGAAGTTTAGGCATGGAAGTCCCAGAGCCTCCCAAGTTTAAGGAGCCAGTTACCATAGTTCACTTCAATCTTAAAATAGCATGACTAGAGAGGATTACTACTAGGGTAGTTATGGTAGGGATAGAAGAATTCACCTTTCAGGAGGTAAAACATTTTTTAGGTTTGACCCCTATTGTAGGACAATAGCTTGGTGAAGCTGAATATATGAGAAAGATGTGGAAATCTTGATGGAATCACATTCACAACAGGCCAAGGCTAGAGTTTAGGGTCTAAAATAAGGGATCTAAAATTTATAAAGGGAGAAGGATAACTTGAAAAATTGATCAATCTTATCAATCCTAAATGTCATGATTAATATGTTTTATGAGTCATTCTATGACATGTCTGAGGCATTAAAATCAATGACGATGAGGCAGAGTACACTATAAAACTAGGATACATTAGCCAAAGACCTATTTACCCTATGGTAGGCCTTAAAGGATCAAATTTCTCAAATCATAAATATTCAAGCAAAGAGTAAAATCCCAAACTTTAGAACCATAAGTATGGGACACATAGGCACAATCTTGGGGATTGTTATTGATAAAATTCAAAGCTTGAGTACTTAGCATACCAAGGTGATGAGGATTATAAAAGATGATAAAGGACTCATTAGTAGAATTGAGTAACTTCTTGGGACCATGCTTATCAATCCTACACAACCTACTACCCTTAGCCTCATTAGTGATGAAGAGTTAAAACATAGAGCCACTTTGGTGACTCAAGAAGTCTAAGGTAAAAGCAAAGGCTAGTATGGGCAAGATAATAACAAGATTTTGGATATGATCTTCAATGCAGGTGAGAGGATGCATGAAGCTAAAATCATTAAGGAGGCCTTGGTAAGAAATGACCAAGAATTCAATGACATATTAGAATAGGAGGAAGAGTGCATCATGAAGTCAATTGTGGATCTCAAGCTGGCTAATGAGCAACATGAGTGGGCCATGAGCCTCCTATAGCCACAAATAGGGGCCCCACCAACAAGTTAGAATAATATTCTATTCTAATATAAATTAGGTGGAATTTTATAGTATAATATTCCATTTGTAAAGGCATATGCTATTTTTTTAGTATATTTGCCTCTAGGTTAGTCTAACTTTAGAAAAAACACATGTATCATAGAGACTATAAGGATAGTTATCATTGTCTTTGTACACTTGTATGTATAAACTAAATGATATGTTTCCTAATCTTCTTATAAAGGAATGTATCACCATTGTAAAAAGGGAGATATTTTTTAGCAACTTTATATATTCAAATCATTTAATATAATCAAGGAATTTTGCAAAGATTGTCCATATTTGATGTTGTTAATTGCTAATATTGCTTTTCCCTCAATTACTAATTAATGTCTCAAATTTGAATGGTGTCTTGAATTCTAAGTAATATTTTCAATCACAGGGTTTCTAATTTGTGCTTATGCTAGATTAATTGAAATGCTCATGGTCTTCTTCATTTTCATCTTACAATGTTTTCAAATGTGGACATGTTATTTGATTAAAGTAGTAAATTTTTAAAGAACTAATTTTTGCTTGTGATCCTTCACATCATCCTTTGAAGTTCACCTGATATATAATGAAATTTGAGATTAATCTACTTTAGATTATATATTGGTTCAATTTATGCTTAGTTGAAATTGATATTTTTTCATAATGTTTAAGGATGAAAATGGTAATCACCCTTTTCTTTTTTGCCCTACCTTTCTATTTGCTCTTTTTTTACACCATGATCATTTTAGTTTTAGCCATATTATAAATATCCATTTAAATTAGTCCATATCATAGTGAAGGAGCTTAATTCACTTAGCATCAACAAAGATTCATAGAAGATAGGCCAAGGTGGCTCCCAACCACCAAATTATACAAGTATTATGAAATAATTATCTTGCTTTGTTGTTATATCACCATAGGCAACTAGATTGCCAAAACCTACAACTCATGCCTTGAATTTTCTAAATTATAAAATTATAAGTGTTATTTAATCACTAAGGACACATGTGGTACATTCAGAAGCATCAAGAGTAAAGCTCCCGCTCGTGCTAGAAGGAGGGCCAATTCTTCAAACCTTTAATGGTCTTAGTTTTTTTTACCTAAATATCATTGTATCTTTGTGTTTTGAGTAAATACTTTACTTATATTATATAAATATCATTGATATTTTTTATTTGGAACACATCTTTGTGTTTCCTTTGTCATTCTTTATGAATTGGTGTTTGTTTTTGGTAAGTTTGGCTTTAAACTTTGAAAATATATAGTATCTAAGGTTAGAATGGTTTGTTTTGATCAAAGGTGGACATATCTTTCATATATCTAAGATATTTTAGTCCTAGAATTGTAAAGATAGAACATATTCACATAGTTGAATGCATCTTTTAGAAAGTTCAGTCAAAGATCAACTTCTTTTGCAATTCTTTGTGTTACCTTTATAAAATAAGCTCAATGTGTAGGTCTAAATCTTATTCATTATAAAATTTAACTTGACACATCATATTTCAAGTAAGATATTTGAATTTCAAGGTATAATTACCTAAGGTTAGAACAAGATCACACTCATTAACCAGAGGACCCTTACTTGAGCTTGAAGTACATAGAAAATCTAGACATGATAAAGGTACATGCAGGAGATCTAAATTTCTTCCAACTTCACTAATTTAGGGTACTTGTGTCTTCAACCATCCCCCAATTATGGCATGGTTAGGGGATTCCTTAATTAATGTGTTAGGGGTGGTTCATGATATTTCAAAAATCCTTGAGAAATATCTACCTACATTTAGTCCAATAGGTGTAGTGACTATTGATGAACATATAAAATCTTTTAAGGCTAATTTAAGATTTCTTAATGTTGTGCATGAATATGTGGCATGTAGGTTGTTCCCATTTACTTTTAAGGATGTCACTTATGAATGGTTCTTAAATTTTCTTGATAACTATATCACAAGTTAGAATGATTTTAACAATGTCTTTATTGATAAATTTGGTAAAATTATCAATCCTTATGTTATTTACCATTAGTTCACTACTATTAGAAGGGATACCAATGAGCCCATCAGGTCCTTCAATGCTAGATTTTAAAACATGTATATCAGGAACATGGAACCCTAAAAACCCAATGATGTCCTATCCTTAGAGATCTATAAAGATGTAGTAGATCCTATGACCTTTATGTTCCTAAAAAGGTTTATCCCAGTTATAGCTTTATTGGTCCAAGCCTATTATGAATCAGTGATCATTAATGATCAAATATAGCCCTAGGGGTAAATGGATTTTTTAGTCCCAAATGTGAACCCACACTTGCATATGATGAACTTGTTCCCTAAAAATAACCAAAATATCGTAGCCTTAAACTAACTCCCAAATCTAACCCAATTGCCATTATGTCATGTAGCTCCAAAGCAAAGTCTATGATTCTTGACTCATCCCACTAATGCCTACAACCTAAGTGATCAAAGGGATTTGGTACCATTTTCTAATAATAACTAGGTACATAATTCTAAAACTCCCAAAAATGAGAATGAGTCCATCTTGAAAATGGTTTAAAAATTAAGCATTGATTTCCTCTAGTTGCAGAAACAAGTGGGCAATACTAGAGAGCACTCTGGTAGGAATTTCTCATTTCAAAGGTTTAATAGGCTAAATAACATATTTTAGAATGATATTTTTCACAATAATAAGGCTAATGAACCATCTTATAGTAACAAGAATATGGGCATTTATCTTACTAATATTGCATTGTTTGACTATTGTAGGGTATATTACATAGCCAAGTATGGGTAAATCGATTGTATAGAATTCTATATAGCCTTTAAGGCCTTCTAGGAAGATTTGGATACATTTGAAGTGGTCCTTAACAAATAAAGTGGTGCAAGAACCTCTAGATATAAGTCATCTAATTAGGATTTCATGGTGGACACCTTTGATTTCCCACTTTAAGAGGAAAATGAACCTGATGAGGTCCCTAAGGAGATCTAAGCCTTTCAAAAATTCCTAAAGAAGACCTATCCCTTGAAGAATAGAGGGAAGAGGCAGCCCCTGACTACCTTAAGACCTTTAAAAAACCTTGGAAATCCTCTTGACACCTCTTCAAACAACAATCTGAAGCCACCAAAAGGGAGTACTTCTAAACCTAATGTTGATATTCCTAATCCTCCTAGAAAAACTAGTTATAACATAGTTGAGGACATGAAGAATATAAAGGCTAATATAACATTACATGAGCTCATGCATATTATAGAGTAAAGAGATCTCCTATTGGAATCCTTGTTAGGGAGCACACTCCCTTTAAGACTAATCATGCCAATGTAACAATCCATAAAACCAAAGTTGAGTCTCTTCCTTTATTGCTCACTATCAAGATGTTTGGTAGGAACTTGCATAATTGTTTATTAGATTTAGGAGCTTATACCAATATCATGCCTAAAATAATATGCAAGAAACTTGGTTTAATGCATATAAAGTCTAATAGGTTTGTCACCCAATTAGACAAATCTAGGGACAAAGTTGTAGGATAATTATTAAATGTTCACATGCAACTAGATTCTAAACTTAGGATGAAATAATTCATTGATATTCAAGAGGTTGAAATACCTAATGTTTATGGAATCTTATTGAGTAGAGAATGGACTAAGGATTTGAATGGTTACATGTCTATAGATTGCTCACATATGTGGTTACCTTGGAAAGGTGTCCCCAATCAGATCAGAGTTGAGAAAGAACTAAGAATGAAGCATAAGATAATAGAATACAATGTTGTGAATGAGAGGGTCAACATAATAGACTCAAACTTGGAGGTATTCACCCTAGAGGCTAATAAGGTATGTGATACTAAGGATGGTTATGTTGTTCTTAGATTATGTAAATCACACATTAATAGTGATAGGTGTAATGCTAGATCAAGTGTTGGTATTGTTTGAACTGACCCCACTGATAAAAGGTACCATGCTTATTATATACTCCAATTCCCTTGTATTAACAATCTTGATGAGTATGAATCCCTTATCCTTGGTTTACAATTTACTATAAAAAATAAGGTCAAAGAATTGCTAGTTTGTGGGGATTCAAAACTAGTGGTTAACCAGGTTAGAATCAAATACCAATGTAAACTTTCATATTTAAAAAGGTATAAATTCAAAATTTTGGATCCAATTGAATCCTTTGAAGGCTTTGGCATCACTTCAATCCTAAGATAATAAAATCAAGTAGCTAATAAATTGGCATCTACTACAGCTAACCTCATACCTAATCATGATTCCCCTAATTTTAGAATTGAACTAATCCCTTATCCTTTAGTACCAGATAATGGCAACCACTTCTAATTCTTCAATGATGATCAAAAAATATTAGATTTCATGAGTAATCCTAGATCATTTGATGCTCATATCATTGATGAAGCTTATAGAAGTATATATAGGGAAGATAAGTTTAATGGAAAAGTCATTCAACTGAGTGACAATAAAATCCCAAAGGGAATGATTGATTTAAATAGATTGTTTGATAAGGACAAAGTTGTTAAGGCTTATAAGGCTCCTAGGGTAAATTGATGGACTATAATTCTATTTATTTAGACCTTCATGATCAACCCCAACTAGGAAATGTTGGGAAGGCCTCCACAAATGTTGAAAATAAGAAAGCTAAGAACTTCTTATCCAATATAAGGATGTCATGGCATGGTCTTATGATTACCTAAAACTCTTTGATCTGAGGGTCATCATACATACTATACCCCTCAAGAAGAGATATAAACCCTTCAAATAGAAAAAAAGGCTTATGAACTTGGTCTTAGAACCCATGATCTTTAAAGAGGTTTAAATACTTCTATATACTAGGATAGTCTTTCCAATTAGGCACTCTACCTGGGTGGCCAACTTAGTGCCAATCAGGGAGAAGAATGGTCATATTAGGCTTTGTATAGACTTCAAAATTTTGAATAAAAAATCAAAAAAGGATAACTACCCCATTCATTCCCTAGACCAAGTAATTCAAGTTGTTTTAGGATTAGTTATGATGTTCTTTTTTGATGTATTTTTAGGTTACAACCAAGTTTTTGTTGATAGAGAGGATAGGATGAAAAAAGCCTTCAAAACAAAGTGGGGAACCTTTTCTTACAAGAGAATGTCTTTCAGACTAATCAATGTAGGAGCCACATTCCAAAGAGCTATGGACCATGCCTTCTAAGGCCTAATTAAGAAGTGTATTATCATATATATGGATAATCTAATGGTTTTTTCTAAAAATGGAGAAGATCACTTCATGCATTTACAGTAAGTTTTTGAAATATGTAGAAGGTATGGAATTTATTTGAACCCTAAGAAGAGTATATTTTGTGTGACTAAAGGTAAATTATTAGGTCATGTTATAGCTAAGGATGGGATCTCTATAGATCTTGAAAGAGTGGAGACCATATCTAGAATAGAACCTCCAAATAGTAAAAAAGAGATAAAGCCATTTTTTGGTAAGATTAATTTTGTAAGAAAGTTCATTTCTAGTTTTTCATAAATAGTCAAACCACTAAATGGCATGATGAAGAAGGATGCCAAGGCCACATGGAATGAAGATTCCAAAAAAGCATTCAATGACATCAAGGAAGCCATCAATCAAGCTCCAATCCTTATAAGTCTTGATTTTTTAAGGGACTTTTACCTCTATTCCTTTGTATCTAACCACACTATGGCAATAGTGTTAACTCAAAAAATTGAGGGGTATGACCACTTGATTGATTTTATGAGTACCAATTTTAAGAATGTTGAGTTAAATTATTCATTGATTGATAAATAGGCATATGCATTAATCAAGGTAATTAATAAATTTAAGCATTACATCCTTAGAAATAAGGTACATGCCATCTTACCAGACCCTACCACCAAATGTATGTTAAGTTAGAATGAATTGGGGAAGCATAGAGGTAAATTGATGTCAATCTTATAGGAATATGACCTAGAGATGAAAACTGTAAAGTTAGTACAGTGCCAAGGTTTGATTCAAATGATTGTTAATACTAACCATAGACTAAGTATTATGCAATTGGATCAACAAAACTTTCAAGCTAGTGAGTGGTATGACCCAATAATACATTTTCTAATCAATGGTACGTGTCCTACAACTTTATCTATGGAGAAAAAGAGTGCCTTAAGGCTAAAATCAGCCCACTACATGATCAAGAATGGAATCTTGTATAGAAGGAACTTTGAAGGAATTTACTTGAGATGTGTCTCTCAAGAAGAAGCCACTAAAATCATGAGCACCTTTCATGAAAATCTAGGCAGTGGACATCCATCTAGGAAAACCATAGCCCAAAAAATTATTAGGGCTAGCTATTATTGGCCAACTATTTTTAAGGATACTCACAAGCATGTGAGGGAATGTCATTCGTGCTAAATTTTTAGAACTAAGGAGCCAAAGGAAATAATGCCTCTATAACCAGTCATGATTAATAAACCCTTTGCTCAGTGGGGGTTAGACTTTGTTGGCATAATCAACCCCAACTCATTTGAAGGTCATAAATATGTCCTTACCACCATAGATTATTATACAAGGTGGATTGAAGCTGAAACCCCCAAGCAATTCATAATTTAGGAAGTGATCAAATTTTTAAAAGAAAACATTTGTACTAGGTTTAGGACCCTAGTATCTCTAGTATGTGATAATGGATCTACCTTTATATCCATCAAGATGACTAAATGGGTGTAGGATAATGGCATCACTCTCAAGTTTTCATCTAATCATTATCCCCAAGGTAATGGATTCTTTGAATCAAATAATAAGAACTTGATGAAGGAAATCAAGAAGTCTATTGAATTCAAACCTAGGACTTGTCACAAGCTCCTTAAATTTGCACTTTGGGATAATAGGATAAGAATCAAGTAAGGCTTAAAAGATTCACCATTTCTATTGGTGTATGGACAAGAACCCATCTTTCTTATCACTCTCAAATTCCCCACATATATATTTATACAAGAATACATGGGGGAGAGCCAAGAGCTAGATAATTCTAGATTGCTAGATATAATTCAAATGGAAGATGTAAGGGAGAAGGCCTTTACTAAATTTAGTAGACATCAAACGATAGTCACGAGATGGTTTGATAAAAGATCCAAAATCAAAGTGTTCAGATAAGGAGACTTGGATATTCTTTGGGATAAGGCATCTGAGCCCAAGGGTAAACATGGAAAATTCACACCCTTGTAGATTAGCCCATATCAGATTGCATTAACATTAAGCAACAACACTTTCAAACTCAAGGATTTAAAAGGAGAAGAGTTTACACTACCCACCAATGGGTAGTATCTCAAGCACTATTTCTCTATTACTCCTCCCAGGGTCTTCATGGAATAAACTATAAGATGATTAGATTAATGTAGGTAGGCTAGTTAGTTTCCCTTTAGTTCTTTCCTTCTTGTCCCTTATTTGTATATAGGTCAGTATATATTTATTTGCTTCATGTTGTGTGTTTCTTTCTTTTTTCCTTATTCCTTGATTTCAATAAGTCCCTAGGGACAATATTGAGTTTAGAGGTTATGAATTTTGCTTAAAATATTCCCCCATAATTTAGGAATGAAGGTATGAATCCCATATATAGAGTAACCATGGATCTAAAATATAAAGCATGATGTTATATCTCAAAGAAAGTGACAAATACCAATGGAAAGGCTAATAATTTTAGTAGACCTTAACCATTATCTCAAATTCAAATTGGTTTAAAGAAAACTTGTACTAGTAAAAAGAAGGTACAAATTATCATGATACGACCACACTAGCACTTAATCAACATCCTTGCCTGGGATTAGAGTTGCAGCTATAGGCAATTTTCCAAAGATTAAATACTTGGCCAAATCCTAAAATCTAGCTATCCTAGTTCCCAACCTTATTGAAATCATAAAGATAAAAAGTATATACAAAAATAAAGATACAATGCAAATCAAAAGCTTTCAAATATAGGTGATTCTGGTAATCTCCACTAAGGCTATGGATGTTTGACTGGCAGTGGACCAAGGTCATGAGTGGAGCTAAAGGCATCTATGTTAGGTCTATAGACACCTAGCTAGTAACAAAGCAATTCCTAGGTCTTCCCTAATTTAAAGGCATGGTTTTTAATGAACATCTTATCTTGCCATAAGTCAATGTAAGTGATTAAAAAAATGAAACTTAGAAGTTGTTTCTTGAACCCCATGGCATACAGTAAGTGGAATAAAATCACACACATAGTTTGAATATGTCCTAATATTTGACCTTAAATCTACAAGGGCAAGGTTTGTTTTAACCATAATCTGGTCTATATGGTGGTTTTAATCAAATGAAGTGGATGACCTAGTCATTTTCCTAAGCTAGAGTCTCTAGGTTCTAACATTTTGTTATGTTTCCCCCATGAGTTGCCATTTGTTGGGACCAACATACCCATATTTTATTGAATTAGGACCCTTGAGAAATCCTAAATATAAAACATGGAAATTTCAACATGTCAAACTTTACTGTAAAATTTTGAAGGTCATCTACTTTATTTAAGCAGATCTTATTTGGTTTAATTTTGTTTTAGTATAGACTAACTATGCTAATAATGTTCACTGCAATCTTAGTTACAGCTTTTATGGTAGTATCTCAAGCACAATTTCTCTATTGCTCCTCCCAAGGTCTTCATGGAATAAATTTTAGGATGATTAGATTAATGTAGGTAGGCTAGTTAGTTTCCCTTTAGTTCTTTTCTTCTTGTCCCTTATTTGTATATAGGTCTGAATATATTTATTTTCTTCATATTGTGTGTTTCTTTCCTTTTTCCTTTTTCCTTTTTCCTTTTTCCTTTTTCCTTTTTCCTTTTTCCTTGATTTCAATAAGTCCCTAGGGAAAATATTGAGTTTAGAAGTTATTAAGTTTGCTTAAAATATTCCCCCCTAATTTAGGAATTAAGGTATGAATCCCATACATGGAGTAACCATGGATCTAAAATGTAAAGCATGATGTTATATCTCAAATAAAATAACAAGGACCAATGGAAGGCCAATCATTTTAGTAGACCTTAACCATTATCTTAACCTCAAATTAGTTTAAAGAAAACTTTTACTAGTAGGAAGAAGGTACAAATTGTCATGATATGACCACACTAGCACTTAATCAACATCCTTAACTGGGATTAGAGTTGTAGCCATAGGAAATTTTCCAAAGATCAAATACTTGGACAACTCCTAAAACCTACCTATCCAAGTTCCCAACCTTATTGAAATAATAAATATTAAAAGTATATACAAAAATAAGGATATAATGCAAATCAAAATCTTTCAAATATAGGTGATTCTGGTAATCTTTGTCAAGGCTATGAATGCTTGACTAGCAGTGGACCAAGGCTATAAGTGGAGATAAAGGCATATATGTTAGGGATATAGACACCTAGTTGGTAACAAAGCAATGCTTAGGCCTTCCCTAAGTTAAAGGCATGGTTCTTAATGAATATCTTATCTTGCCATAAGTCAATGTAAGTGATTAAAGAAATGAAACTTATAGAAACAACTTCCAAGTTTCAAGAAACAACTTCCAAGTTTTAAGGCATGTATCACCATTGTAAAAAGGGAGAGATTTATAAGCAACTTTGTATACTCAAATCATTTAATATATTCAAATAATTTTTCAAAGATTGTCCATGTTTGATGTTGTTAATTGTAAGTATTGCTTTTCTCTCAATTATTAGTTAAGGTCTTGAATTTAAATGGTGTCTTGAATTATGAGTAACCTTTTCTAATCATAGGGTTTTTTATATGTGTTTATTCTAGATTAGTTGAAAATCTCATGGTCTTTTTCATTTTCATCTTACACTATTTTCAAATGTGCACATGCTATTTGATTAAAGTAGTAAATATTTAAAGAAGAACTAATTCTTACATGTGATACTTCAAATCATCCTTTGAAGTTCACCTGATATATATTAAAATATGAGCTTAAATTTTTTACATTTTATATTGGTTCAAATGTATGCTGAGTTGAAATTTATACTTTGTCATAATGTTCAATGCTGAAATTGGTAATCACCCTTTTCTTTTCTATCCTACCCTTCTCTTTGTTATTTTTTTACACCGTGATCACTTTAGTTTTAGCCACATTTTAAATATCCATTTAAATTAGTCTATATCATAATGAAGGAGTGTAATTCACTAAGCATCAAAAAATATTCATATAAGATAGGCCAAGGTGGATCCCAACCACCAAATTATACAAGTATTGTGGAACAGTTATCTTGCTTTGTTGCTATTTCACCACAGGCAACTAGATTGCCTAAACTTGTAACTCGTGCCTTTAATTTTAATAATTCTAAAATGAGAAGTGTTATTTAAGCACTAAGGACACCTATGGTACATTTATAAGCATCAATAAGTATTTCATTCAATAATTTCAAATTATAAGTGTACAAGTGTGAAGGACAACTATCATTTTCTATCAAAGTTCTAGAATACACTAGACTTTTTAAAATGGACTGACCTATAGACCATATGCTCAAAATTTTCACATGCCTTTACAAAATTATATTATATTTTAAAAATATTAAAAACATTTTTTAAATATAATATTCCTAATTAACTTTGCTTTGGGGTCCTTGTGCTAATGGATTCTCCTATTATTGTTGCCTACCCTCCAAGATAATCAACCTATAATGTTGTTCATTAATGAATTGAAGATCCACCACTAGATTTAGGTAAATATCCTTTCCATTATCCTCTAGGTCTTTAAATTTATTTTAAATCCTCTTTATAGCTCATTTGATGCCTTTAGCATCTCCCATTTCTTCCTTGGATGATAGGAGTAAGCCCATGAATTTATTTTTTCCATCTAATGCTTGGTTTTGCCCCTGGTTTCTTACTTCCTACGTGAATTAAAAGGTCCTATGTTTTAAAGTTTCATTAGTTATGGTATCCATTGGGCTTAGGTTTTTGGGATCCTTTATCAATATATCTAAGATATGATATGCTCAATCTTCTAGTTGCTTGAAATCTTTGGCAAGGTCTTTCATTCTTTTGGACTAGATGTCTAGGGCCTTAGTTTAGTCCACCACTATGGCCATGGCCATATTCAAATGTGCGTTTTTGATAGTTCTAAAATTTGGTACTATATTCTTGAATAAAACCTTAATCAAATCTTTCATTAAAATACATGTAGCTTGTCATTGGCCAACTTATCCTGATGCTTTAGAGATTTGCTTCTCTATTTCTCTTTATATGGTCCTAACTACATTTAAAGAGATGAATAGGTCAATCATGGTAAATTCAAATTTATTGAATCTATCTTCATGAATTGATAAGACATTATACTCTTTCAAATTCTTGTTTTCTTGTAATATGCCCTTGATCATTATTTTCAATTGATCACTTTGAGCCTGGGCCACTTCCAAGATCTTTTCCTCAAACATCCTATCTTGTCCTATATTTTTTCCTATCATTAGGGTTAAAACAAATAAAGATGAAATATTTTGAAAGGTTAACTATTCACCTTCAACCATGGCTTTCTTCTCAATTACTCTCTCCATGCTGTCCATTATTAGGTTAAACCAAACTCCCACTGATGATTCTATAACCTGAGGAGTAGGGATCTCAATGTGTGATCCACTTGAAATTATAGGAGCATCCCTCTATGTCCCACTTGACCCTCCAAGGGTAGTCATGCATATTTATTTTTCCTGTTGTTGTAATTCCACAATCTAAGGCTTGAGTTCATTATGCATATGGATGTTGATAGACTTTGTAATAGCCCAATTGTGGTGCATGGTTGGAACCTTTTTAAACTTACCATATATGAAGTATTCTAGAATAGAAGGACCATAAATTGGATTGTCTTCAATAAAAAAATTTATTTCACTCTAAGGATGAGAGAAAGTTAGGTTAGGTTTCTTGCCTCCCCTTTTAGACTAGATCTAGCTCAACTTTCCTTTTGGGTTAGATTGCAATCAGGACCAAGTCCAGAGCTACTTTCTTTCCCTTTCCTTATTTTTATTCCTCCTCAATTTGAGACTAAGTTTCTTCCATTTATACTTCTTCTTCATCTGATTCATAAGCACTAGCTAGTGCTTTTAAGGCATCCTCTACTATCTCCTCAAGGTCTAATGTAATTATGTTAATTTCTTCCATAGGTGACTCTAGTTATTTAAGTTGAGTTGAATAAGATTCCACCTCACCAAGTCTTTTCTCCTTGGGTCTCTTTTTTTAGGCCTTAGAGTAGCCTAAGTCTCAGGCTCTTGTGTTACTACTTTTGATTGTGATAGAGGGGGTCTAGAGGATGGACTTGGTAGTAAATGGTACTACCTAGACCCCATCTGCTATATATCCTCAGTTGGTTTTTGATCTCTCATCAACCTAGCCTCTATCTTAATGTTGAATTTGTTCAATTTTGATAACACCTCTATGAATGAAGAAGCCTTAGTGTACAAGTGGTCATAGACATTAGGGTGATGATCATAGGCTATATTGATCTTCTTGGCCTTCAAATGTTTTGTAACCCTTTCATTGGGGTCACGCTATCTCAATTCATTAGTTTACAAGTTGAAGGAGGTATTATTCTTGGAGATAGTCTTTACATGGTCCCAATTTTGAAACACAGTCCTATTAATGGTTAAGGGAAAGGAATGGAGTAATACCTTTCTTTTGCTTTTTCACACACCATCTATGTCATAGAATAGTTGGTATTCTACTTCTTTCTTTGTCAACTTTGTGGGTACATATATTGATAGCCTAAGGGGTTGACTCAAAGTTCCCTCTATCTAGATTATAGTGTAATCTGAATATAGCCAAATGTCCCTAATGAGATCAACATATTTCTTAATCAAATGGCTAACCCTCATAATTGGTATCCCTATAATGGTCATAACTAAGGCTAGATAAACATAGTCAGATATGAACTAAATATGGTCCCTAATCTTGAATATATGCAATTTGACATAAAATTAGTTATCTCCCATTAGGTGACCATTCTTTTATGTTAGGATTTTGGTTGTGGCTATCATGGCATCCAAAAGGTAAGACATCATGTAGAAATAGTTGTTGGTCTTCTTCTTGATTGTAGAGAATTTTTGTTTCAAGAAGATATTGATCATCTCTCAAAGATTGGGAGTAATTCCCTTCTTAACCATGAAATACATGAAAGGGACCTAGATTTTGTTGAGATAGGTGGTGGAAGATCTTCTAGACAATCATTTTAGTAATGTCATGATCATCCTAATACCTTCCCTAAATTGGGTGATAGGGATCCTTCTATTGAGGTCAGAGATTATTTGGTTTCTTGAATATAACCATGACATAAGGATAGTTTTTAGGTCATTCTTATTGGACCATTATGTAATTGTGGATAAATCTACCTGAGAATTGGGTAGCTTGTAGTAATTTTTAAAGTCAAGAGGGGAGATATAAGTAACCATTTTAAAACTATGTTCATGTACTATCATATCTTGATCAATTTTTTAGTCCTTAAAAATAAGAGTAATAACATTGATGCAATGTTGTACATCCAGCTTTACTACCACATAGTGAAGACTTGACATTTGAATTGTGACCAGGTCATAGTATCTTTGACTGACTAATGTAATATTTTCATCCTCTCTAGTAATGGTTATTAGCTCCTTAATGGTCCAAAAAAGCTTAGACTAGGTGTTATCTTTTGTGTTCAAGGCTATAGCATCAAATTTGATGTCTTTGAAGACTCTTCCTTATGAATCCATGGTCAACTAGAGTTTCATGTCCTCTCTATGTTTTGTTGAGCCACCATGACTATGATTTTGTAAAATTTAATCCCTAGTGGTCTATAATTTGCCTTTGGTTCAGTTTACACTTGCTCAAATGGAAATTTAACTCTCTCAAGCTTAATTATAATTAACCTAGGATCGAATTAGGGATTTTAGAAATGTTAAGGATTTTCTATAAGTCTTTTCCAAGCTTTAATGGTGACAACTTTTACACTTGAGTGATTTTGTGTCTTAGATTTGATTTAGACCTTGGCATGTATACCTTTGCTTTTTAATCCCATAAAATCTTTGGTTTTATCACTTTCTTCCCATGTGGTATCACCATGGCATCTAAATGGCACTTTTCACAATAGATTATTCATTAATGTTTGAAAACATGACCATTTCCATTCAAAATATTATTTTGTCTCACTCCATTGGATAATTTTTCATGGATCAACATAAATCATTGATCTCAATGTCAATATTTTCATGTCATTGGTTGTTTTTTATATTAGGCTAAGGTTACACCACTTGAAAGTCACATATGCCTTGAGATCTCTGCACCTTGTTAGCCTTTCCAAATAACACATTCTCATCATGTGATGATTATGTGCTTTCTTAGGGCTCTATTTAAATTTTAACTTTAGCTACACTCCATTAGATTAATCTTATCTGAGTGAATGTGATTCGTATATCTTGAAAAGGTGCATGATATTTAAGTTATGGGTAGGATACATAAAGAACTTAAGTTAAATACTTTAGACTATGGTCTTATTTCATGTTAAGAAACATGAAATAAACCTTAGGATAAAGTATTTAAGCTAGGATTAGAATGTAGTAAAAAGGGGACCCCAAATAATAAAAGGGAATTAATGTAAGGTTTTTAAGCTGATGTTTTATCATATTAATAAACATGTTAAAACTTTAGGCTAAAATCTCTTGGCTAAGTCTTATAACAATAGGACTCTGTATTAGTTATATTGAGCTAATAAAATAGACCAAAAGATCATGGGACATATCTAGGTCAAGCATAAGATTTTGGACTAAGGTTTTGTCAAATGTTAAAAAATATGACTAAATCCTATTTAAGCTTAGTCTATGGTGTTCACAATTGCTCCCATGAAAATTTAAACTTAGAAGGGTCTTAGGTTGAAACATGGATTCAAATAAATCCAATTAATCTATGATAGGTCAAAAGATAAATAAAATATCTATTTTAACATTGAAGTACAAAATCCTAATCATATCTATTTTCCAAATGAGACCCCATTGATCCTACAACATGAAAGACAAACATGTTCATTCATGCAAGTGAGATTGGTTTTTGAGCTAAAATTTGATGGTCTCATAGACGTCAATGATGGCCTTATAAACGTCAATTAAAGATCATGAGAACATTAATTTTAAGCTCATTCAAACAACCATGAGGGATAAAATTTGATGGTCTTATGGATGACAATGACAGCCTCGTGGATGTCAATTAACATTCATGAGATTGTCAAATTTAAGATCGCTCAATTAACCATAGGGGTTAAAGTTTGGAAACCTAATAGATGTCAATTGATAGTCATAATAATGTCAAATTTAAGTCTCATGAAGCATAGTCGGTCCCATAGAAACTTTGATTTAATATGTGTCATTTGATTGATCTCACTTGAGTAAATGTAGGTCATCAAACCTAAAAACAAGCACACAATTTTAGTTAAGGCTTGGAGACATATAAGACTTAGGATAAAGTCTTAATACTAAGGTCTTTTTTATGTTAATAAACACAAATGGAGCCTTAAAACTAAGACATTAATCTAAGTTAATAACATATGAAATGACCCTACATATAAAAGGTTAGACCATATTAAAATAAAAGAGGATAAAGGGCTTAGGATATGAAAGATACCTAGTATATAGTTTTAAGACTAAGGTTTGATTGTGTTGAAAAACATGACTAAGCCTTAGTATAAAAATTTAACTAAGTCCATAGCATATTAAAAAGTTCTCAACTAATTTTATTCTTGTCAAATTTGAATATGAATGAGGGGTCTAAGCTAGGGTTACTGAATGAGGGTTTTAGAAAGCTTGAACATTGATCAATTTGAATTTTAACAAACCAAAGGATAGTAAAAGTTAGATTAAAGTAAAATCACTAAAATTTTGAAACCCAAACATTGGTTGCCTCCAATGGACATCCATTAGACCTGTAACCTAAAATAAGAAGATCTAAAGTTAGCAAAATTTATACAAGGTTAAAACAGAGCCATGAACAAACAGACCAACTAAAACATGGTGTGGATGATCTTCAAATATAGATAGTGTGAAAACATATTAATGATACTCTGATCAAGTGAATTTTAAACATTAAGGTTCAAATTTTCCTAATTTGACACAAATTTCCCCAGTTTTAAAAAATGGGGGTATGTTAACCTCAACACACTCCTTGGGTCTAATCGAAACTAAATAAAGGTCATTCTATCCTAAAATTGTCTATCTAGATGTGTCCACATAGACATTTCACTGATTAAGCTAATGAGTTAAAATATATGGCCCCTGATGACCAATTTTTAGCTCATTCTAAGAAATTTGGTCATAAGAGAAACCTCATTTCCATGTCTCATCCATCTTGAGTTAGATATAAGGGACTTGTCTATGCATGTGTAGGAGTTGATGGTTCATCTTTATCCCTCACAATTATCCTTCAATGCATGATGTAAGTTCACTCTTTTTGCACACTCAAGGATAAGTCAATTCTCTTAAGAGATGCCTCCAACCAACTACAATTTTTGCTCCTAAGGCTTGATCAAGACTGGAGAAAGGTTTTTATAACCTAAAAATGCCTATTCATATGTGTCCACGTAGATGGTTCATTAATTACACTGATGATTTAGAATATATAGCCCTTACTGACCAACTTTTGGCCCATTCTAAAAGATTTGGTCATGAAAAAAACCTCATCTCCACATCTTGTCTATTTTGAGTTAGATAAAATACTTATAGGATCTCTTATAAGACTCATCCATGAATGTGTAATAACTAATGGATCATCTCTAGCCCTCACAATTTTCCTAAAATGTGAGATGAAAGTTCTCTCATTTTTCACACTCAGTGACAAGTGAATTCTCTTAAGGGATGCCTCTAACCAACTACAAAATTCCTGGGGCCTAACTAAGACCAAAAAAATTTTGTTATAGACTAAAAATGCCCATCTAAATGTGTCTACATAGATGATTCATTGATTGTGCTAATGGGTCATAATATATGTCTCCCATTGACCAAATTTTGGCCTATTTTGAGAGATTTAGCTACGAGAGAAACCCCATTATTGCATCTCATCCATCTCAAGTTAGATAAAATCCTCTCAATATTTCTTATCAAACTCATCCATGCATGTATAAGAGTTAATGTTTCATCTGTAACCCTTATGTTTATGTTGCAATACATGACAAAAGTTGGAGGAGATTGTGATAGTGCATCTAAAGATTTGAAATGCTTGAAACATGAAAGGTAAGATGTATAGGTATTAAAAACAACTTCATTCCATGATAATCTATTTATTACCAAAACACACTAAAATCATAATTGTGTATATGCCACCATGTGAAAAAATTCTAACACTTATGAAATTATAGTCAAGATAAATTGAGTTTCTTAGTGTGTGCAACTTCTCAATCCCTCAAATCATAGATATGAAAAATTGTTTTGAAGAGTGGATTGAGCCATGACTTGCACCATGATGATAATTCTATATATTTCATTATATCTCATATAAACTACCCATAAGTGTTACCTCTTGGTTATATGTTGCATTACATTTAATAGTTAAGGTCTCATCTAAGTAAGAAATGAGTGCAATTATATTTTGTTTGTATGTGATACATTATTGATTCTCTATTTTGTTATTTGTGTCTAACATGGATGAAATGAGTATAGTTTTTCATACAGAGATACATCTCTATGGTGTGATTGTTTTGATAAGTCATCAATAATTTTGGCAACACCTTTTTGATAATAGTTTTAAAGACTCAAAATAGAACATAGTAAGTTACGAAGATCCTTATTCAAGCTCTTAAGATCTACGTAAGCAGCTCTGAAGATGATCCATCAAGTTACGAATATGTTTTGTTGAAGCTCTAAAGATCTGCTAGGCAACTCTGAAGATGTTCCATCAAAGCTTCAAAGATTCACCCAGGTAGCTCTAAAGACATTCTAATAAAGCTCTGAAGACATTATGATAAATCTCTAAAGACCTATCCAACCATGCTCTAAAGATGCCTAGTTGCACTCTAAAAGATGCCCAGTTGTGCTCTATAGATTAATATAACAACTCCAAAGATATCTATTGTACATATATAGATTTTCACTCTTTAGATATATTCTTTTAGACATCACTATTCATAGTAATAGTATAAAATGATCCAGATTTAAATGTATTTCTATTTTTTAAATTCATACATAATCTCTTCAAATATATATTAGTTATACTCAGTCTATTGTTAGTTGAATCATTTCTAATGCCTCCTATAAGCATAGGATTTGATTCTTAGATATTTTATTTAGAATAAGCAATTTTTGTTAATTTAGATTTTCATATTTTGTATTCTAAGAATGGTCATTGAGATGTGCTTTAAATACATGTCTCCTCATTCTAGGATAATAAAAAGTAAGGAAAATTAAGAAACATTCAAGTGTAATTTTATAAAAAAAATTGTAGCATCTATTATAGTCATATAAAATGCAAAAATTAGTAACTTGAGCATGGGTAATGACACCCAACCTATAGTTCCCTCTTACTTACTCTCATGACCCTCATAGGCTTGTTTTCACTGATTCCCAATTATCTGTAACCTTTTAGACCTGATCTTAGATGAGCCAAGACCCTCTTTTCATGACCAATCCATCCCCTCAGGTCCCATCTACCTAGGACAATAGCACCACACTAGGAAAATATCACCAATGCCACTCCTATCCACTTTTAGTGTTATTTTTCAAGCTCATTTATGGTTCTAATGGTCATTTTCTTCTAGTTCCTCATCCTTATCTTTGTCAGCCTAACACAAGCAAATTAAATCCATGACCAATAGATCCCTATAAAATCCCATTCAAAGATCATTTGGAAAGGGTTGGAAAATATTATCAAGCAAGCAAGAATATAAGTGAAACCACTCAAGGAATCTTCCCTATTTTCTACATACAAGCATCTAGTATAGTCCTTAGCACATCTAAATCTCTACATCAGTCCCTAGACATCCTCAAGCACATCTAGTATAGTATTTCTTTCATTCTCATATCAAAATTACACCAATCACTTTCAAAGGGAGAACTACATATGGCTTGATCCCTCTTCAGAGTATTGGTATGTAGGTAACATGCCCACACACGAGGTGTGAATCTCATCCAGTGCATCTTACACACACTAACCCATTTTCCCTATTTTCTAAATTTTTGTTCAAGTATATTAAAGGCATATAAATGTATAAAATCAGCTCTATAGGGAGCATTTCTGATCATGGGGTTTCACAAATTCATAGACATGGTCACATAGACCTCTTGAGTAAAACCCAAAAAGCTTAGATCCTCAAGATAATAGTGTTGGACAAGGACTACAGTGTCAGTGCCACTCCTATCCACCTTTAGTACTCTTTTTTAATCAAAAAACAAAAGTTAGAATCCTATTTTTGATAGTGTCTTAGGCCCACATAGTGAATATCAGACCCTATCTTAGTCAAATCAGCATAGTTTAATCTAAGTCTTATTTTCTCCCTCTTATTACTATTTTTAGAAAAGTTCTAATTACAAATAAATTTCATAAATTAGTAGCTTATTTACTACATATTATTCATTTATTTATCAATCTATACCCTTTAACTAAATTAAGAATAAATTCCCAATATTCCTAAAATTGTTAAAATATTTGGTGAACCCAACTTACTTTTTTTATGCATGAAAACCCTAGAAGCCCTAGGGTAAATTCCTACTAATTTTTCCTATAAATTTATAAAATTTTATACTTGAATAATTAAATCAAAAATCTAATTTCATTTTCAAAATTTCATAGTATTTTATAAAAATATCATTATCAAAACCCTAGTTGCATGTACTAGCTCCTATCTGCTTCTTGAGGTATCACTTTATATGTTTGTAAGCTTTGTATCCTTTTTATGCATATTCTAGTTTCTTCTTTAGATTATATCCATTTAATATTTTCTACTATTATCAAATTTGTTTTCCTTATGCCACCCAAGTTCCTTTTATCTCTTCCTTTGAGATGAAGTGGAAGACTTAGTGGCAATCCTCCTAAATTGACCTAGATTCCTTCAACTTGACCATATAATATGGATAAACAATATTTTAGACTCCATCTATAGATTTTACACATCCAGATTACATCAATTTTAATGAGAATAATTTAAACAATGAACAAAATGAGAATAACAATGATGATGTACACACCAATGCTCATGCTCTACCACATTGGACTACTGATCCACTTCCACCCATTGTTGACAATGAAGTTATCCTCAACAAATATTTGATCCTATAAAGTTTTTGAGAGAGACTCTAGGACCAAACTTGAGATCATACTCGTATGTTGCAATCTATCATGGAAGTTAAAAAGGCTAAGCAAGTTGAATCTTCCATTCATTTAGAACAACTAGTTGTAAATGACACGACAAGGGCAACTATGTCTTAACAACCTCCTATAGTAGGCCAACTTGCCTCTATGCCACTAACTAAAGCTAGTATATCCCTATCTCTTGATGTAACAACCCTTGTGTAAGAGATAAGATATATTCAATCTAAGGTGCTACATCTTGAGCAAGGTGCCACTAGACCTAGGCTTTGGATTCTTTTTATCTTATGCTTCTACACCCTTAACACAAGGTATTTTTCAACCCAAGCTTATTTTATATGATGGAAAGGGTAATCTAGAGACACATTTGAGATATTTTCATGTATCATTCTTGGACTATGTACCCAATGACTGGTTACTTACCAAGTTATTTCCATGAAACCTAAAGGATTATGCTTTAAAATGGTTTTGTAGTCTACTGAATCAGTCGGTTAATGTCTTAACAACCTCCTATAGTAGGCCAACTTGCCTCTATGCCACTAGTTAAAGCTAGTACATCCCTATCTCCTGATGTAACAAGCCTTGTGCAAGAGATAAGATATCTTCAATCTAAGGTGCTACATCTTGAGAAATGTGCCACAAGACCTAGGCTTTGGATTATTTTTATCTTATGCTTCTACACCCTTAACACAAGGTTTTGTTCAACCCAAGATTATTTTATATGATGGAAAGGGTAATCTAGAGACACATTTGAGATATTTTCATGTATCATGCTTGGACTATGTACCCAATGACTAGTTACATACCAAGTTATTTCCATGAAACCTAAAGGATTATGTTTTAAAATGGTTTTGTAGTCTACTAAATCAGTCAGTTAATGCAATTAACCCTTTAGCTGACATGTTCCTAGCTCACTTCAGCATCAACATGGTGATAAGGTTTCATATGCTCAAGTTTTACAATAGAAATAAAGTTCAAATGAGAAACTCATAGATTATGTTCTTTGATATAAGACTATCTTGGCTAAGATTACTATCCCCATGGATGATCAAGAGTTATAGGATCTCTTCAAATAGAGTCTTCTACTAGCTTTTCATGAATCAATTGTGTTCAAAAGATTCTATTTCTTCACTAAATTATGTCACATACTAAAGGAAAGAGAAGTCAAGTTAATTTCAATGGGAAAACTCAAGTACATAAATATCTTAGACATAATAAACAAGAGTAAAAACAAAGTCCCATATAAAGTAAAGGTCAATGATAATAAGATTTATAATCAACCTATAGTTAATGTGGCTTTAGAGCCCCCTCAATGAGTGGTTTTATCAACACCTCCTCAACAAACCTTCACCAAGCTACCAGTTTCTCTAGCCAGAGTTTTACAACTATTGGATTGTAATATCATATCCCTCCCTCCTATTCAATAATTTAACCCAATAAATACTCTTCCATGGTGATATGATCATCATGCATTTTTTGAGTTTCATAGGGTACCAAGCCATATAATAAATAGATGCATTAGTTTGAGACATAAGATACAAGATTTAATAGATGGCAATCATATTGATCTAGGCACTTCAATTGAACCTCCTTAGGTAAATCAAACATAGGATAAAGGATTGAAAATATTCTCCAATCCTTTTCCATTGCATTCTAAACAAGAGACAGGTGATCAATCATGGGTTCACCATGTATATCATGCATATCCCCCACCAGATACATATAGGGCACCTTTAGTAGAGACACATCCTTTGAGAAACATGATTGGTATATACAATTCTAGAATTATAGCTAGGCCTTCTATTTACTTCTCAAAGTAGGAGATCATTGAGTATGATATAGATTATCATTCACTTTTTATTAGAGTTCACATTCATAATCATCTTATTCATAGTGTTCTCATAGACAATAGATCTAGTTTGAACATGTGCACTATGACATTATTATAGCATTTGAGATATTAAAAGTAGGATATTACCCTACTAGATACAATTATTAGTGGATTCAATGGGCACATATAGAGTTTATTAGATGAGATTGTACTTCCTTTACAAGTTGGTAAAATACACATGGCCATAACATTCACTATTGTTCCTAGTGCAAGAGTTTTTGATATGTTACTTGGTCAACCATGGATTCAAAAACTTCAAGTAGTACCTTCTATAGTTCATAGATGCATGAAATTCATTCATTCTAATTAGGTTATTATAGTTGGTGGATTTCCTTATGAGTTACCACTCCCCAATTCAAATCCATCTTCTACTTTGTAGTCACCAATTTTAGTTTAATCAACAGATTTCATTTAGCTACTAGTTTTAGTTGCTCCACTAGTTCTGAATCTTCCTCTAGTTCTGATTCAGACATAGTTGAGGCATCCTTCACCAGCACAAAGAGTTCATAAACCTCCATAGCTTTAATATTCTAAATAGCTTCCAGCTACATTATTCACACCAAGGGAACTATCATTGAGATACCATGCATCTACTCATAGAGTACACATTCAGAGAGCTTTTCCTACTACCAAATGGGATTCTAAGAGCCCTACAGTTTCATCCACTTCTTAGAGTTATAGGGGGACCCCACATTAAATTTCTAATTTAGAGATTTTAGAGATTTTATAGCATATATAGCTTTTAGAGCCATAGTATCAACATTTTCATCATGATTTATGATCACACATGATTCCTCTCCTTAATATAGGCCACCATGATAGGGAGTCTCCCATGAGACTCATTGGTTAGTATCATCATTTTCTAGCTTCATTGTACATATTTTCTTATGTTTAATTTACATAGTTCAAATATTTAAAAAATTAAAAAAAAATTAACATTTCAAAACATAAAAGCATTTAAATATGTTTAAAACAACAAAAACATTTTGATTATTTGCATTATTAATGCTTTACATTTTTACTATCATGATAGACTTACATTTTTTGTTATATGCTTATTATTTATCAATTTATCTATATTACCCTACTTCACTTGATCTTATTTGAGTATGTGCAATGAATTCTAGCTCCTTTATTGCTTCACTCTACCCATTGAGGGGGCATGCTACTTCTGCATTTGAGACACACATCAATATACATACCCATTGGGGGGATCCTCTACTTGACTACACCATCCAAGTTATGTCATTCCTACATCACACATTCTATTTATCATGATTGATGTACATTATTTATTAATTACATAGATTATTATATTGACCCTCACTAGTATATAGCACTTATGTATTTCTTAGCATATACCTAGTCTTGTAATAACATGGATTGCATACATTCACTTCGTGCTTTGATTAGTTAGAGGCATTTATAATTATAATTTCTTACATGCTTTGTTTTCTTGCTTAACATTAGCTTGATGTGATTGCATTTTTTAGTTCTTGTTTATCTCTTGTATGTGTCTTAGGACATTTGCCAATGTCTTTTACTTATATTCCTATATGTGCCTTGGGACATTTTCCAATGTCCTTTGCTTCTAATCATATGTGTGCCTTAGGACATTTGCCAATGTCCTTTGTCTGTACTCTTCCATGTGATTATGGCTTTCATGTCAACCTTACTTGTCTCAATTGTATATGTGTGTGGCATTTGAACATGCCTTGTATGCTTGATTTCTAGTTTGATTGACATGTGCTCATGTCCCTTGTTTTCTTGACCCCATGTGTTCATCAATTTTTCGCAATGCCATGATCCATATCATGCATTATTCATTTTTTCTTGGATGCCATGATGGACATCATGCTCCATCCCTCCAACTAATAAATAATAAATAACCAGACTTTAAATTCTATTTCAGTACATTATACATGCTATTACATTATTACATCTATCTAGGCATAACCCTAGTGATCTAACAATCTCTCAATACAAATCATGCTATATCTTAAGATAGCTTGTTGATTATCATTGATATATCATATATCTTTACAACATAACCCACTTATAGGGCTCTTTCTTCTAAGGTCAGTCATTATAGTTTCTTAATTCCTACCCTTAGAAGAGGGGGAAAAATATAAAAGGATTATCACAGAGATTAGAGCTCCTAACAATCAAAAAAACAGTATTTAGAACACCCAAAATAGTAACCAATTAGAATAGACCAAGTAGATAGTTAAAAATCTAGAATAGTCATTAGATTTGGCCCAAAACAATAGTTCCAACACTAGACTATAGCATCGATGGTACTACTATCCATTTCTAGTGCTCCTATCCAAATAGAAAAAAAACTAGATTTTCCAAAAATAGACAAAAAGGTAAGTTTAGTTATAGTTTTTTCAACTACATCTCAGACCAAAATTAGAAGTTTCAATATAGTTTTCTTAGAGAATCTAGATATAAGGAGCATCATGTGTGGTATGATGGCTCTCACTTTTAGTTTTAAATAGGGTAGTTAGTACAAATTCTAGATTAGAATCTATGTTTTAGACACCAATGATTGGGGCCAATGTGTGTGGCACATTTATTTTCTTTGTTTCCAAGTTTAGCATTACCCAGGCATTCTTAGCAGTTGTATAGCTTACTCCATCTGTAGGTGGTTGGCATCATTTTAGTTTGGCTTTCATACAAGCCTAACTTCCAAGTTTCCAAGTGGCTTCCACATAAGCTAGATTCTTAGTTTTGGAGTGGCTTTCATATAAGCCTAATTTATATCTTTTAGAGTGGCCAAAAGTGGCCTAGTTTCTAGCATACATTCAGTTATCCATGCCAACATTGTCAAATCATAGTAAATTCATGGACTTTAGGATCCATCTCATATTACATACATTTCACACCGCTATGAATTCATAACTTCACTTCATAGGGGAATGATGGAACCAAAGGACTAGCTAGCCTTTGTATTCTTGAACCACATATTCAAAGGGATTGGACACATAGTCCAAACATTGATCAACACATGTATGGCCACCTAGCTTCACTTAGTGGGTGATGATGGAGCCAAAGACCTAGCCTTTACATTCTTGAGTCACTTTTAGAGAATTGAGTACTTAGCTCTGTTTATGATATTAGTCTTGGTATAGCACATATCTAGCATTACTCAACATCACTCAGTATCACAATAGGTTTTGTATTAGTTTGTGTACATGATGAAGTGAATTCATTCCTTTATCTTCATATCTCTCTCTTACCCAACTTTTTACATTCTTATTTTAGATATAACATATCTAGTAAGAATTGATATACTCTTTGGTTTCACTTACAAATTTATACTTCACAGTGTGATCTCTTTATGCACACCCAACATCACACAGCTTCATGAGCTTCACCCTTGTAGGTAAGTTGAGGTACGCTTTTTATTTTTCTTTTATCCTAGTATTTCACTTTGTTACATCACTAGAAGAAAGGGGGGGTAAATATAGTCATATAAAATGTAAAAATTAGAAACTTGAGCATGGCTAATGATACCCAACCCATAGGTCCCTCTTTCTTGCTCTCATGACCCTCATAGGCTAATTTTCACTGATTATTAGTCATCCATATCCTTTTAGACCTAATCATAGCTGATCTAAGACCCTCTTTTCATGACCAATCCATCCCCCTAGGTCCCATCTACCCAAGACAATAGCACCACACTAGGACAATAACACTAATGCCACTCTTGTCTACTTTCGGCATTATTTTCTAAGCTCATTTTTAGCCCCAATGGTCAATTTCTTATAGTTCCTTATCCTTCTCCTTGTTGACTTACTGTGATAAAACTCAATCCATGACTAATATATCCCTGTAAAATCCCATTCAAATACCATTTGGAAAGGGTTGGTAAATATTATCAAGCAAGCAACAATACAAGTGAAACTACTCAGGTAATCTTCCCTATTCTCTGCATACATCCATCTAGTATAGTCTTAAACACATCTAAATTTCCACATCAGTCCTTAGCCATCCTCAAGCACATCTATTCTAGCATTTATTGAATTCTCATATCAAAATTATACCAAGCACATTCAAAGGGAGAACTATATATGTCTTGATCCCTCTTCAAAGTATTGGTATGTAGGTAGTGTGCCCACATATGGGGTGTGAATCACGTCTAGTGCATCTTACACACACTAACCCATTTTCCATATTTTCTATAAAAAAATTCAAGTACATTGAAGGCATAAAAATGAATAAAATCAGCCTTATAGGGAGCATTGTTAATATCGGGGCTTCACAAATTCACAAATAGGGTCACATAGACCTACCAAGTAAAACCCAAAAAGCTCAAATCCTCAAGACAATAGTGTTAAACAAGGACTACAGCACCAATACCACTCTTGTACATCTTTGATGCTCCTATCCAATCATAAAATGAAAGTCAAATCTTGTTTGTGATAAGTGTCTTAGGCTTTCATAGTGAGTATCAGACCCTGTCTCAGTCAGATCAGCATAGTTTAAGCTAAGTCTTATTTTCTCCCTCTTATTACTATTTTTACAAAATCTCTAATTAAAAATAAATTTCACAAATTAGTAGATTATTTACTGCATATTATCCATTGATTTACCAATCTAGACCCTTTAACTAAATTAGGAATAAAACCCCAATATTCCCAAAAAATTTAAAACATTTGTATATGTTCCTTTTAATAATGATGTATTAATAAAGTACAGCATTCTATTATATTATTGATTTAAAGTTAATCCCATTCTAAGGAAGGAGCAAGGGCCCACTTCTCTCTGAAGATCATGACAATTGGTATTTCCAGTTTATAATTTAAAAGTGTATTTCTTTTGATACAGGTATATTTCATTTTACTGCAAGTGTGATTTCCCTTTTAATGCAAAGTGTGATTTCCCTTTCAATGCAAAGTGTGATTTCCCTTTTAACATGAAGTTTATTTCCTTTAATGCAAGTGTGATTTCATTAAATTTAAAGTTTGTTTTAGTTCAATTCAAGTGAGTTTCTTTTATGCAAAGTGTGTCTTTCAATATTTATAAGAGTAAAGTTAATAGAAAAAATTGTTGACTAAAAAACTCATCTCCATATTCAGAATCTATTAGGAAGTAGTCTAGGTGACAATATTAAATTATCATTCTCACATTCTAAAATACAACACTATCCTACCCACTCGGGCAAGTCAAGTGAGAACATTGTAGTGTCTTATGCCAGATGTTTAAGTTTTGGATGTTGATGGTGTGAACCAAAGAATCCTTTTAACAATGAATGCCATAGTGGATATTTAGTTAGCAAAAATTTATAGATTTACCTTTTCTAAAAAACATAGGATTAGAATCTTGTTTACTACCCTTAGGATTTAGACATCAACAACAAAGTAAACACCCCCCCCCCAAATAATGAATTATTAACTCAAATATCCAACATCTCATTGCATATAGCCTTGGAAACTGTACCTAGTATAAAATGACATCAATCCATTGATTGGTTAAATGAAAGGTATAGTGACAACCTATCACACCAATCTAATGTTGTAATGGTGTTAAAAAATATACTATGTACTTGTAAATAGAGCATCTTGCAAAGCTTCTCCCAGATGATGAAAGTGAAAGGAGTAATTCATGAAATTTTTATGTAAGATGTGTACTGAACATTATAAAGCTATAAAAATGTCTGATCAAGCAATTAAAATAAAGTTAACTTTTAAATGTAGTATTTTTTTTGCAAGTACTTGAACTAGATTAGATATTGACAAAATTGTATCAAAAAAATTATTGATGTTCATTCCCATAAAATTATAAACATGTAAAATTAATCAAAGAAAGTTCTATTGTTCATTAAACTATATTAAGAGATGAATAAACCATTTGATTACTAGATTTTTAGTTTCAATTATAAAATAGTAGTGTGTAGTGACTTCTCTAAAAAATGGATTAGGAGGAGAAAAACATGTATGTCAATCTTGTACATAATAGTGTAAAAATACCAAGTAAATGTCTACACCATGGTAATTAAATCATGATATGAGATGGCTTAAAATTCCTTGAATCATTGAAGTAGAAACACATTTATAATTAGTAGACAACATGATATATCATCTAAGCCTCTGCATGTGCTAGATCTCATGCAACAAATAAAGAATACTATCGATGATGACATATCATCTAAGTCCAAAGACTTAAAATCCCGCTTGATGCACAACAATGCAGACAACATGATGGTTGTGCTTTTAAAGAATCTATTACTAACATACACAAGTGCATCACTATACCTCCTAAAATTTATTATCAAGTATAATTTATAATATTTACATGTTCATGAAATTGATCCCAAGTCCACTTAAATATCACAATTGCAAATTGATATGTAATTAAATATAAATGAATCAAGTAAATAGTAAATATCACATGTAAATGTAAAATATACATAATGATTCAAAGCACCTAAATTAGTGAATAATTTGAATTTTTTAAACCCCATATGAAGTAATAATGATCATTAACTAATAATTTATGTAAACATTAAATTATCAAAATATAAAATATGCATAGGTAAAGGAATCATATTAGCGAATAGTATATATATGATACATGTAAAGTTCTATGTCATAATTTAACATAAATAATATAACATATATCAAGAAAAAATATAGACCATAGCATGTACATAGAAAAAATATGCCATATAAGCGTACAACGTGGGCCATATCGGTATACAAAATCAAATGTGCCTACAACTAGACCCCTAGCATAAAAACTAGCTCTCATGGTCCTCATTTCCTCTAAATAAATGTTCTTTATTGGCATAGAAGTAGAGGCAAGGGTATTTTATGCCTCAATATGAGAAGATACTCTCCTCTCATCATGTGAGTCATCCATTATTTCATTGACAATCGGTGAAAATTGTTGTGTCTACATAACATATGAAATATAAAAATTAATGTATTAAAATTGTATATTGAAAATTTGATAAATTTTTCAAGAATGTAAAATGATTTTGCACTCATTGTATTACATCTAAATGGTTATCTAGGGATAAGAAACCACACATACACTCATAATGGGGAATCCCATGGATCATACATATATCATTAGATCTAGACGTGCATAAAATTATGTAAATATGACAAAATATTATTGCTTAAAGCTAAAAACAATTTTATTATGTGTTCTCACCAGTCTCCATCCCTGAATCATGACCTACTATAGAGATAGTCGATTGTATAATGTAGCAGCAACATCATCTAAACTTTATTTTCATTTATGAGGGGTGCCCATAGCATCCATCATCATCTATAAAACCAATAAATGAATAATGTGTGAATCCAATGAACATGATAAAAATCTATGACTATAATATAATATCTTAAAACATAGTTTCTTGTTCAAAGGATAATAAACATGTACATGAATAAATATGTAATTTAAAAGTTTCCAAACCTATGTATAGGGTACACCCAGACCAATTGTGGCCTCTACAATAGAATCAAGGCTTGTTGAGTTATCCAAAATATCACCAATCATCTATACAAGCAACAAATAACAAGTTTAGTCAAATAAATTAGTCAATTAAGTAAACACATACTAGAAAATAAAGTTAATATTCATTTACAAATATAAACAAACTATATTATAATTAAACCTATGTATCAAATATAAATGGTGAAGTTGATAACTACTCTACAATAGGAGCCTGGCATATCTTGATAGGAGTCATTGAACCTATTACATCTTACATAGTGTTTGGCATGTTAGTGTCATGTGTTGTTGAAGTATCTACATGTGGTATATTCTCTACCATGCTAGTGTTTGGCATGCTAGTATTATGCATTATTAAAGAATATGTAAATGGAATATTCTTTGGCATACTACTCTCCATAAATGTACTCTATATATGTTGCACCTAAATAGGAGGTCTTATACAATTCCTCCCACATGATGTGAAATGATACATAGGAAATGTAACCTGATTAGGAGGAGGGGCACTAACACCTATACCAACACCATGAAAACCACTACCACTAGCACCACCTGTAGGCTAAGTATAAGTATTTAACATATTCATACCATGCTCAATCATAACTTGTGTTAGACTAGTAACCACCTCAAGGGTGTCCATATGTATGTTGTGATGCAAACTTTTTGGAATAGAGGCATGTGATAATGTCCTTTTATTTCTCTAATCTTATTTATGATGGTTTTGGTCTCACCTAACACCAAGTCTATCAAATGAATACCTACCTCCCCTACCTTGAGAGGCCTTCATGTCAAAATAATTTGGAATTTCATGCAACACAAACTCATAATAAAATTTTAACCAAAACTATAATGGAACCTCATTACTGTTGTTTGGAGGCTCATCAAACACCATCTACTGCCTATCCCAAAAGTTATTTTTAATCCCCTTATGAACACACCAATCAATACTAATGTGTTTGTAATTTATTGGTGAAGGTTGGTTGGTTTAAGGCTTAACAAATAAAGTACACACAGCTTCTTTTGTTATTTTTTTATTCACATATTCATATGATAATTTGTCAAAAATAAATTGTTTCATGACCTCTCCTCAATGCAACATTGCATCAAGTTATGAAGTCACATTTCTCACGTCATTAAAAATAAACTCTATTGTATTGGCAAGTGAAATGTGTGCACTACTAACTAAAGAGTGATGCAAACCATTGATGATTATTTGTAATTATTGACATTTTTAATTATATTTCTCATATAATTGAACTTTTTATTGTGTATAATTACAATTTTTAGGGTTTTATCTTATATTTTCTTCATGAAATGGATCCATCAAACTTGTGTATCTAAATTTAAATAGAAATACATGTTTTCTTAAGGTAATTTAGGAAATCTAATGCAAACCTAAATTAAAAACCCTACTTGAATAAATAAATATAAATAGAAATAAAAAAATTAAAATGCAAAAATCAATATACCTAACCTATAGCAATCCAAATGTTGAATCCCATTGGTAGGATGAAATTCCAAACAACATACATCATTTTGAAATTGGCAAATAATGAGAGAGGGAAAAAAAGTAGTTGGGTTGTGGGTTTGTTTGTAGGGGAAAATGATAATTTAAATAGTGTGTATGCCCTTTATGCTTTACAAAGGGTGTACTCCCTTTTTAAATCACAAAGGGTGTATATCTGTAAGGCTTGAGCATAATCCTAAGCCTCGCAAGTTTAAAAAAAAGGTGCACACCCTTTGTAAAAAAATTTGAAAGTTGAGGTAATGCCATAAATTTTTTCCCCCGAATTTGTGCATCCACCCTTTCATAAATGAAAAAAATCTAAAAACATAGTGTAAGATAGGATTGAATGAAAAGACTCAAAGGTCAGGTTCATAAAATTTCTACCCTATTTCTAAAATAAGGATTAACATTATAAGAGAGTAGCCTAAATAACTGAGTAAGCTACTCTAAAAATTAATTTAATTAAATGAATTTAGACTCTATTGATATTCTAATTGCATATGGTGAATCTAAGCATATGCCAAATTTAAAAAGTACAAGACTTAATTTTTTGATAGTAATAATACAAAGGATAAAATATACTTATTTTATATAATAATATATAGGAATATCTAAGTAGTGCAGGTGTATAAGTGGATTTTATAAATATATGTATCCCATCATTAGATTCTATATATTTGCTTTTTATCATCATGGACACTTGTGTTGCCCTGTGAACACTAACATCAATATTAGTGTCTTGATTCTACCACTAGTGTTATATATGGGATATTGAATCTTTTAAAAAAAAATCATGCATATTTTAGGGATGATTATCACCTTTCTAATTATCTATTTGGATCTTACATAAATGTCTTTGATATTAGTGTGTCTCTCAAAACCATAGGTCCTCTGATTAGGGTATGTGATTTGATAAAATGAGGGTTAGTGGGTTCAAATGAATTCAATCTAACCTCAAAGACCCTTTTATCAATGAGTACTAATTACATAGCCATATACTCTAGAGGGTTCCTTAGACTGATGTAGTGATCACCCTTATATGAAAATCTGTGTGAATAATGGTATAAAATATTATATGCGAGTGCATGTAGTGATCTAGCTTATAACTTGTAAAATGTTGATCATGGTTTATTATTTTGATGCTTCAAATCTATAATAAGACTAATCTTATGACTAGTTTATAGATAGTAAATAATAGGTTAGAATAGGTTAGTCATGTAATTTATTTTTAGTGGTGTAGTGTAAGCTAGAGAGGTGTTTACTAGATGAATAATGAGTGGGTTTTAACTTGTAGTTATACCACACCTTTTGAAATTTTTATCATGGAAGGGTTAAAGGAAATAAATATTCTGACTCATACATAACAAAATATTTACAATTTTTTGTGTTTTTAAGGTACAGACACTTGTGTTAGAGCAGGGACACTAGTGTTGATGCTAGTATCCAAGTCTTAATGCAAGTGTCTAGTGAGATATAAATTTGTTAAAGTTATATAATTGATATTGAAATATATATATATAGATATATATATAGATATTAGTTTTTAATATTACTATGGACTACATGTGATTTGTCTAGTCATAATATTAGGGTCTATAAGATAAGCAGAGATGGAAAACACAAGCCTTTTTACTGCAAGGCAGATCATAAACTAAAGGGTGGAACCATGACTGATATTTTCCAAGTGTACAATACTAGTTTAACATATAAATTTATATTTTAGTATCTACAACAATAAAACATGCTTTCATGATAGGGGCATGAACATTGTTCATTTCCTTTTGATCATGCATTTTGTTTACATGGAATAAACTTTAGAAAACTTGAAAAAAACTATGCAATTGAATCTGTAATCCATCTAGAGTAATTTATTCATGTTATTTGAATAAACCTATTCTTATGCTTTTATCTTTACCTGCATATTTATTTAGGTTAGTATATTGCATATTACTCCTCACATTCATGAGGGTTTGGGTATGTTACCTTCCAAACCAAATACACTACATAGTTACATAAATTTTGGGCCCAATCAACTCTCCATGTGCTTCAGAAAAGAAGCACACTTTTATCTAATGCTTTAATAAGGAATAATTATCTCTAACAAGTATCAATGGAAACATGGTTTTCATTGACACATAAAATTACTCTAACCCTTGTTCTTTCAAAAATTAAGAAACTTGGTTTTAGATTAAAATATTTAATTTATGATCACTAAATACACATGATTGTAGGTTTTGTTATTCAGTGACTAGCATAGCTAAAGGTTCATAAAAAATATAAAATATTTTGTACACACTAATTTAAATTTTATCCTTTTACTGTAGTAATTCCATTCTATAGAAAAGGGGGATTTTGTAGATACAAAAATCTAGTCTTCGGTACTTGGCAATGACAAGCTTCACACACATTTACCATGCATGACCTAAGTGCATAAATAATGTATTAATATACCATTCTCTCCCACTTTCATGTTATATTATGATTCAACCCTTATGTTCTATTCTTATACAATTATATGAATCTTAATTTTTATTTCAAACCTACTAAATATCTTTCACATAGACTCTAAACTCTTAGTTTAGTCTGCTTGTACACATGTCATTTCCACTAAATTTGGTCAGTGTCTCTAGTCAGCATTGACTTGATATAGTTACAAACCCACTTCCAAAAATAGATATAGTATAAAATAAAATATCATCTTAGGGTTGTCCCATTTTCCTATTATTTTGATGGCATGAGCAATTACCCAATTAGACTCATATATAAACAAATCAATGTCTCATGCAAAAGGGACTTGAAACTTGTATGTAACATATATATACACTATTGAACATTGAGAAAATATTATCTATTATTCCCAACTTTCAAACTTATCATTAGGATCAGCCACAAGCAAAGTCTAAATCATACTAAATCCAAGTCAAAGTAAGCATTTTCAAGTAACAAAGCCAAATTGATAGATACATACATATAGTGAAAGAGCACAATTGTACAATCACAATAGGTTTGAAAACTACATGTGGCTTAATTTCATTCCTTAGAATATTCAATATATAGGAAATAGTTAATCATAAAAAGAGGGTAATTGGGTTTGGTTTATCCCACTACACACTTTTTGTTTTTGTAGGTTTATAACCCTCACAACAACACCTAGGGTTTCAAGGAAAATGGGATTGATTTATAAGGCATCATCAAGGTTAAAGATCACAAATACAAATTAATCAAGGATAGGCATAAATGAACATATAATCATTGTTCCTCATTTCCTTTTAGGTCAATATTGATCAATTCAAGTTAATATCAAATAGTGATACTAACCTAATTTGATAGAACCAACCCCATGTAAACAAAAAATTGGTTCCAAAAATGAACAAACCATACGATTGCTTTATTCTAATTTTCACTTCCATAATATAGTCACCTAAAAAAATCAAAGTACTCATTCCTTTATTCTACTTACTATATTTATCATATGCTACTTGTCAAAGTAGTATAATCAATTCCAATTTATTTCGCATTCATATGTATGCTTAAATGTCATATCTTAGTATCTAAATTACATTTCAAGTTTATATCTCAATTATATTAAGTAACTCATCTTAATCAAATTTAAGGTAAAATAATAGGAATAAATAATAGTATGCCCCAATATGGATAGCTTATGGTTAATGTAAGCATAGGAGTATCATTCCTAAAATGAGAAATGTATAATCAATGAAGAACAAACAATAGCTCATCCTAATAAAATTAGTGTAGTAATAGATATATAAAATCAAAACGGACATGTGGATGTTGTTTCCCATAGATGCAAGGTAGGAACCATGGAAACATAATAACTAAAACATATGTCTAATCCAAGAAATTTTTCATGATGTAAATCATGGTACTAGTTATATATCAATGCAAATTAAATAGAACAATCAAGGAAAGCACACCAAGCAAATAGTAAGTACGTAACACTAAAATTAAACATGTAATTTAAGGAAACCAATGCCACACCAATAAAATAAGCACAATAATGTGACACAGTATTTAAAAAACATCCATTATAATAAAAATAAGAAATTAATGTTAAAAAATAAGCATATGAAGTAAATGTGTCAAGTAGATGGAAAACAATAGAGGCATCCCAGATAGTAAGCATGTAGAGTAAACACATCAATCAACATATACCTCTAGTTATCCATGAACCCATAATCATATACCTCTAGTTAGCCATGAACCCATAATCATATGTATAAACATGTAGATTCTTCATATAACTACATATTACCATTAGTAACACATTTAAAAAATGTATAATATCTATCAATAGGTAGATAATTATAATGTATCAATTTTTTTACCCATGTAAAATTCAAATATGAAGGCAAAAAAATATCTAAAGCTAAAAAATAATAATAAAATTTGATTAAACTAGAAGAAATATAAAGGGGAAAATCTGGAAGAATAAAGAGGGGAGGGATCCCTACTAACCTATAACCTCCCTTATAAATTTTGACATAATGGGGCATGTGACCTAGATATATAATGTGTTTTAATCTTGAGGGGGATCATGTAGGATTTTAGGATGGGAGACCATAATCAAAGGCAAGGGCTACAAGTAAAATTACTAGTATAATCAAACAAAGGGAGAAATACCCAAAATCAACTAAATATGAAATAGGAAACTCAAAGCAAACAATGAGAGGAACTATAAAAGGAGGATAACAATAAAGGACAACCAAAACATGATGAGGGAAGAAAGTGATTTTAAAATTTTAAAAAAAAAAGATAAGAAAATGGGAAAAACCTGAAAGCAAAGGAATACCTAAGGGGTAAATAACATGGAATAATGTCAAACAAAAAATAATGATTCCTAAGATCCACACACATAAAAAGGAATAAATCAAACCAAATTAAATCAAGAACATAAAATAAAAAAAGTAAGGAGAATAAATCAACAAATAAAAATAAAACAAAACTATGTAAAAAAAATAGATTTTTTAGGTGCAAGCATATGGGGTTAGAAAAAAAGGCTAACTAATAATATTGGGTGAATAATATTATGTTGTATGTATTTAGAAGTAGTCCTATCCTCATTGGAAAATATTGGATATTTAATTATCCATGAGTTTAATAAGTATAATATGTTATTGTCATCAGAATAAATGTCATTATAAGAATCATTAATGTAATCATCATAAATATAATCATATTGATTGTAATCATTATCAATGTTAGCTTTTGTATCCTTGTGTAAAATAAAAATTTCCTTGATCCATATGTTAGCTTCAGAAATTGTATCTTATGTAGGTTATTTATCTTACATATACATGAGATTGTAATCAAATTTATTTGGTGGGTGAGTAGGTATTTAAAATTTTATTGTATTAATATAAGTTGTTAGGATTAATGGATTCTTTCCTAGCTCTTTAAATAACACTTTAGGTTGAACTTTTAGTGGAGTATCACAGGGAGTGATCTAGATAGTAATCACTTTAGTATCATGAACATATTTTTAACATTGGTGTAATTTTGACATAATTATTTTATTTGATTAAACCATGATATTCCAAGCAACACATCATATGTCCCACTATATGATAGTACATGAAACCAAATTATAGACACTTAGTTTTGGCCACTTTTATGCCTAAACTAAGATTAAATTTAATTTATAGTAAATGACACTTTTAAAACCTATAAATCACCTCAATTACCTAATTCCATCTGTGTATGGGATTTAATTGCCCATAAACATGAGGCTAGTTTATTTGGTATATTACCCTATATGCACCAAAAACCTAGTTTAGTTTTAACCCTAGTCAAATTACAACCTAGTAATTTGACACTTTTGGCTTGTCAAACTATTAATTCATGACATTTAAAATAATTTCCAAAAATCCAAAAATCACGAAGCAAGATTAATGACATTACAAATCTTAATTAACTTGCCTAAACAAAAATTCTAAATAAAATTAGTGAATTTAATTTACTAAAAAAAAGAATTTTTAACCAAATATAAAGTCAAAAGGTCAAAGGAGATAAAAAGTGATTTATTATTTCCTAAATATCCCAAAAATTATGAGTCACACCTCACAAATATCTAAATTGAGTTGTCATGCCTCACAAATATCTGAAATTGAGGTGTCAAGATTTCATGAGTGCTTTGACCCAACCTAGGGTTAGCTTGACTCAATCTAGGTTATTTTATACTCAAACAAAATTAGAATTTAACCTAACCTTCCTAGGGTTAGAGTTAATTATTTTAGCTATAAATACAATTGCCCACACTATTGCCAATAAGAATTCATGTGGAAGGTTATTCTATTGGAATACCTTCTTGAAGCCTTTGAGAGTAGTGTTATAATGACCAATTTATGCCAAGCTTCACACTAAACCATAATTGACTATTAGAGAGATGTTACCACCATGGAAGAGAATTTATAGAAGACTCTAATCATCATAGACCAAACATGAACATCCTTATTCCAACAAGTAAGCATCAAATTCAAAAAAAGGGGTAAGAAATTTGTAATGTCTTTATCTCTATTTTGTGATCTTGCCTATTATGTTATGCTCTCCCTAGTTCTTAGGCAAGAGTGTTTAGTCCTAGTGTATTTTTATGCTTGATTTTTATCATTTAGACTAACAAGGGAATAATATACATATTGTTTACTCTTCAAACATTGAAGGTACATAATGTCATACCTAGTGGGACTACACATCCCGTATGGCCAAGGAGAATGATATGATAACTTTAGTTTTACTAATAAATGCATTTAATTCTTCAAGTTTAAAATTTTTAGCCTTGAAATATACATCATTATATTTTTTTAATTATCAATAACTTCACCATATATAACAAAAGCTTCCCCAGCCTCATGCTTATTTATGATCTTTATTTGTGTAGAAATAATGGCTTCATAAATGGTAGCTTTGACCTATTAAATAACATCTTCACTTTGTAGAATTGGTAGTTTTGACTCTGTTGAATGGTGGCTTCACCAGGTAAACTTACTATTTGCTTATTTGTTTTCTAGATTATATAGGTAGCTTCAGCTAACCTGACTAATAGCTTCACCTTGAAAAATGGTGGATTCACCCTGTTAAATGGTAGTTGATCTTGAAATGGATTGTTGTTTACTCACTTAATTTTTGGCTTCTAGGCAAAAAAATACCCTAACATTTTGTAAGACCTAAGGTGGAGAGAGAGAAGCTTAAGAATTATTAAAATCTCACATACACTTTTATTTTGTGCTTAAAATCAACTTAATCACATTTGTCTTTTAGTTTTTGAAGCTTTTACAAGTGTAAACAAGGCCAAGAGGCCAAAATTTCAATCGCATCTCGATTTGGTGCTATTAAAAGGAATATACATCGTATTTAGAGATCTTAAGAGATTTTTCATTTTATGTTTATTTTTTGTTACTAGCTAAATTTCAAAGTTCATAGTTAGATTTCTTTGTTTGTAAAAAATTATAAATTATTGTGTCTACTCTCCCCCCATCCCCTTTAAGGAACTTAGGTAACCAAAAGCATTTAGTTTATTGTATTGTTTGTTTGGTCTTGTCAGAAAGAATGTTGTGTATGCTCTCCCCAAGCTATAAGTTACTTGGGTGACCTAAAAACAACCTCTAAAGTCTTTCTAATTTATTTTATTGCATTTAAATTATGGGTGTTATCCTGTTTCTCCCTCACAAGTTCTCTATGGGTGCATTGACTATGGGTTTCATCTCCCAACATCATACAAACCCCACTCCATAGTGGGGTATATAAATTGGGCATGTGATAGTATATTTACCATGGGGATGAGTGGTTAGACTCTCCAATCCTAATGAAAACCTAGGTTTGGTCTTGATAAACATAGGATTCTACTAAGTGGTACAAGGCTAGAGTTGTTATGCAAAGGAATAAACCCTTGCATAGTAAGTTAGAAGGTATAAACCCAATTAACATGATTTAACCCTTGTGTTAACCACACTTGGGACCATTTATTATGTTAAATATTTATATATTTTTAGTCAACCCCACTTTCTATCAATTTTATTGGTAGATGTTGAGTGTTTCTCACTTTAAGTTTGTGCCATGTATAAATGGTTGAGAGATAGAGGGGATGTAAAAATTGTACCTACACCTATATTTTAATTTTTAGATTAACAATTAATTCCTCACAAACATTGGTATATTGGTGGAAACTTTGGTAGAAGATACACATACCCATGTCATTTCTTAGAGATAGGATGAGCCATTAGTGTTATTTTTATTTTATTTTATTTACATGTGTGTTTATTGGACTAAAATTGTTTGTTTGTATTGTCATGTCAAAACAAATCCTAAACATCATGTTGTTTTCACTCCACTTTAGCCTAAGAGGTGTTACTCTATCTATTTTATGTCACACATTTTTTTCTTAGAGTCTTATTTTAAAACCATTGATGTGTCACTTATTTAAATGGGGCATTGTTATGCTACCTATTCCATCTCAAACATTTTCCTTATATTTTTGAGTCCAAAACCATTGTTATATCATTTTTTTGAAGGAGCATTTTTAGGTTTCCTGAATTATTCTAACCTCTTATCACTTTTGAAACCAAGATCCAAGTCATTTTTATACCTCTCTTATTTCAAACATATGGTTACACTGCCCATTTTGATGTAGTTCTTTTTGCCTTAGAACATTCAAGTCTTTTCACATTAAATCTAAAACTCAACCTTTCAAAGTAAAAATCCTAAACTAGTCAAGTTCACACCAAAGTCTCATCTAATTTGAGCTTAGGTTATCTACTTTTCTTGTTCGGATTGTGTTACTTGGGTTTATTTTCCATTTGATCTAAAAGACCCTTTGCCTAGACCTAGTAATTTTTATTTATCTTGTGCCTTGTTTGAGAGTCTTTTGAGCCAATTTGTTTTCACATGCTTTGTTTTAAGTTTGTTGTGATAAATTGAAAATTTCTTAATTTCATTATTATAAAAATCTCTTGTGAGTCAAATATTGAGTCTTAGTGAGCCAAATACTGAGTTTCATCCAAGGTAATTTCCTTAGTTTAGTTTGTTTTCATGTTTTTGTTTGAGTTCTTTATTTTTGAGTCTATCCTTGTTTTTAGTGTTAATAATTATAATCATTTTTGGGAAAATTGTTGCTATCATTTGATCCTAGTTTGTGATTGTTATACTTTACCTAGATACTTTTATCATTGATTATAACCACCTTTGGGAAAATAAATACATTATCCATAGATGAGTTTTGAGCCTTTGTGTTACTTTTTCCATTGGTTATAACTACCTTTGGAAAAATTAGTATCATCTTATTAGTCTAGTTTCATGTTTGTTTTATCTTACCTTTGTCTAGTTTAGTTATTTTATCCCATTAGACCTCTTTTATAGAGTCAAACATTGTTTGTTTTTAGACCTCAATTATTTTTTACCTTTGGACCCTTTATTTTTCATGAGACCTATCTATAGATATGAGCATGCCTCATTACACATGTATCAAGATCATGTATAATTTAGACTATGATAACTTTATGATGAATTACCCTTTTATTCAAGAGTCATATGAGGACATATATTATGATATGTATCCCTATCCATATTAGAGTATTTTATACATTGAACAAAGCATGACCTTTTAGCGCAGTATTTGGTGACTGTGCCTCCTTATCTAGGCCAAGAGCTAAAGCAAATAGCACAATATCTTGCTCAAATGATTCCTAACATTAAATAAATCCAACAACAAGATCCCTACTATGTTATGACATCAACACAGACAAGAAATGATCCATAATTATTTGAACATCATTTTATTATAGAATAAAGAAAAAGTTATCTTAGATCTATCAAAGTAGGAGCTAATTTTATACCAAACTACCCACATGAAAGTCTAAGTATTTTGATTAGAAATATTAGTAATGCACCTTGAATCTAACCATTCGAACAAGCATCAACTAGTTAGAGTCAAGATTTATTCTAAATGCTTCAACAAGACCAAAAGACTCTTAAAAAAGGGAAAGGACTTATGGACAAAAAAATGGAATAGGCACAACAAACATACTAAAATTATCTCAACCTAGCTCACAAAATTAATGAAAGGGTTGTTTCTAACACGTTTCTTATTGAGATAGCTCCATTAATAGGATATTCAAGATAAAACATAGACCGTTTTATCCAAATCATGTTGGTTGGTGACATATATAAAGTCCCTATTTCATGAAAGAGATAGTTGCTCAAATATAATACCTCACTCAAAATGGTATGGATAGCATGCAAGTGCATTCTAATTTAGACCAAAGTGGGTCTAGTTTACTACCAAGCAATACATAGTATATTTCTCCAAATAATGCTACTAATGGAATGCAATAGTAGGGAATGGGTACACCTACTTTCCAAAATCAACAAGTAATCTCCACTCCATAAATAATGTGAAACAATGGTAAATGAACCAATAACATACCAACTTACCACCACAACAAGTTTAAAATGCTACATCACCTCAATAGGGGAAATGAATGTTCTATCACAATAATCACAAACTAATATAGCTGATTAATAATAAACATTGCCTAAACAACAATGTCTTCTTATTAGTTAAAAAGTGTTAGTTGGTCAACAACAAATTACAAACCCCGATAGTTGCATAACTAATAAAAAAATCCTATTTAGTAGTAAGTGTTGATCCAATAATAGGTGTTCAACCAACATCAATTTCCTTATGTACACTAGGTACCAGGTACTAGGCAATAGTTACCTTTCACCCAATGCATATCACATGTATAATAAGGATCTAACTATCAGCACCTCAAATAGTATGGATCTATTCAATAACATACTCCCTATATATAATAGGGTTCGATAAGTAGGAAATAAGCTCCCTCTCAAACCCAACAATACCAACACATTCCATAGAGCCAAATGCCATTACTACAACCACAATTCACTATTCAAGGTTATGTATCCAATCTAAACCAGAATGTGATTCAATAAAAGCATATTACTTATCCATAGTATAATCTAAATACACGGATATGTATACCTGGTCATCTAGCCAATTCAACTAACATTCCACAATATGCCTACCTTAGTAAAGGAAATACACCTTTGACTACACAACCTCAACAATAACATACCACTCCATCTAATTTCATTACCTAAGAGTTACAATAAATGAAGAATGCAATTCAAGCTATACATATTAGAAATCAAACAAAGAAATTCAAATTAGATGAAATATTCTCTTATCCATTTAACATGGTGTATTTATAAATATCATTACCTTTGAGTTATGATCCACCTAAATTTGAAAAATACAAAGGAAAAGGTGACCCTAAATATCACCTAAGAGAATTATTTTTTTTATGCTAACCAATGGCATATCGAGACATATATTTACTTTTACTCTTTCTAAGGAGTCTAGCTAGACAAGCCTTAGAATCGATATTGAAATTACCAAAGAATTTTTAACTTGACTTCAATGATATTTTAGAGAAGTTTGTACAACACTTTTCATATAATCTAGAGCATGATATTACTATTATGTATTTAGGCCAAGCTAAATAGAATACTAGTGAAAGCTTCATCGCATACTTGCACTGTTGGAGAGTACTAACAAGTTATTTTACTCATAATCTACCAAATAAATAATTGGTCATGATATTTACTAGGAGCCTACACAGTGATATATCTTATCATATTGATTTGCAATGTGCTCATATATTTGAAGAGGTTATAGAATAGATTGATAAATCCCTTGTCAACAAAGGGATAATAAAGTTATCCTCTTCTAATTAGAGCTAGAATTAACATTAAGGTTAGCATAACCAAAACCAAGGCTAGAACCATAATCAAAACCCAATTCAAATATATAATTTAACACCACCTCATATCAATAATAAAGAGAGACGTAAACCCTATAATTTCAATAAGAATGTTGTTGGTAATGGGGTTATTGAATCATGCCGTGTTTAGATAGTGAAAAAACCAACTGTTCATTTACCTCCGCCTACTCAATAACCACCTCCTCCATAAAATTTAACCAACACCTACACAAAACCAACTGCCACAAAATCAAAACCAATTACAATCCCTTCCTCTAAGGAAAAGATTGCCCATTACTAAATAATTGACATTGGTGAACCTATGGAATTTGTGTCCCAAATATAAATTCAAGCAAATATGATCAGTTGGTTGATACCAAAGCCATTTCTTAAATGCATTTATTTTCCTAATTGATACAAAGAATGTGAATTTTATTAATACTATTGTGTTAGAGGACATTCCATAAGATGGTGTATCCAACTCAGGTATTTGATTAAGAATATGCTAGAAAATAAAGAGATAGAAAGAGACAACTATGTTCATCAAATAATCATAACTTAGGTATCTACTAGAATGTATTTCCCAAACATAACAATAACAATAACTAGAAATATTACCAACAACATTAATAACATTGGTAGATAAATCTACTACAAAATCAATAGCAACAATGTTAGCCACAACAATAGTAGCAGAATGGTTAGAACCAAGGGCAAAATGACCAAACCAACCAAGGAGGTCAAAATCACATTGTGTATACCTATAAAAATGTTTTAAGACACATTTTAGGTGGTCATATTTCCATTATTACTATAAATCATCTACCAATTAACAACATACCTATACCTTCACTTAATAATGCTTATCTATTGAATAATGCCTATCAACCCCCTTATGCTAGTGATTCTTCTATGGACCATGTTGATAACTTGGCTCCATATCATCCAAGAATCATCATTACAAGCCTTATTACCTACCTATCGAACTACCAAATCCAAGTTCCAGATCAAGATTATGCAATCACAAATTTTCAATTACCCATTGCCTACACTCTTACCATTTTTTGGGTTCATTCTAATTCTAAGCCTTAGATGTAATAGACACTATGAATTCCCAATTCAGTTCATTTGTGAATACTCATCTCTTAAATTTTAGTGTGGTTTTAGCCTATACCATCTTCTTACACTTGTGTGGTTTGTTTGTGTTGACACTTTCATAACTATGAATGTCATCCCCTTCTTTTCTTGTACACTCTTCATTTTTCAAGACCATTCCCATTTTCCTCTATCAGTAATCATGTTTTATTATCATTCATTTTCTTTTATCTCATATCCTAGGATAACTATATTTGTCTTAAAGTTCACATTAGACCTTGTGTCTATGAGACTATGTAGGCAGTGTTCACTTGCCCAGTGCCTCTAAAGTTAGCTTAGCTACCCCATCATTTTATTCTATTCCTCCCTTTTTTTTTGTGTTATTTTGTTATCTTCTATGGCATAGGGGAAATGTTTGTCATCTTATTTGTGTCATTATTTCCCTATAACCTAGGGGGAACCTTGTGATATTTTTTCTTGTGTTGTTTTGCTTGTGTCATTCCTACCTAGCTTATAGATCACCCTATCGCCAAGAGTGACACCTCTATTAAACATGCATGAATAATTTGTTTTTTATTTACTCTAATATTGTGATTAACCATTGTTTGTATATTGTTATTTGTTTTGTTTAGTTTATTTGTTTGTTTGTGTTTAGATTAATTTATTTATTGCACTTTTCTTTGCTTTGGATTGTTTAGTTGTTTTGATAATTTTGTTCACTTTATTTGTTGTGTGGTTTGTTCATTTTATTTTTGCATTTGTTTATTTTATTTGTCTTTTTTTGTTATGTTTGTTTTGTCTTGTTTATATTGTTTGCTTGATCATAGTTGTTTGTCTTGTTTAGTTACTATGTTTGTTTGTATCATGTTTATTTATTTATTTATTTTTGTTTATTGTTGTTTTATTGTTGTTTATGTTTATTTAGTTGTTTATTTATTTGATAATGTTTTGTTTATTGGTGTTTTGTTATTTGTTTTTATTGATGTATTTTGTTTTGTTTATTGGTGTTTTATTATTTATTTTTATTGATGTTTTATCCTTTGTTTTTAATGACATTTTGTGATTTGTTTGTTGATGTTTATTGTTTATTTTTAGTGGTGTTTTATTGTTTTGTTTATTGGTGTTTTGTTGTTTGTTTATACAGATTGTTTATTTTATTGGTTTTATTTGTTTTCAGTTTGTTTGTTTGTTTATATAATTTGTTTGTATTTTTTTGTTTATGTTGTTTGTCCATTTATGTTTATTTGTATGGTATTTTATTTGTTTGTGTTTTGTTCACTTGTTTATTTTTATCTTTTAATTGTTTGTTTATTTTGTTATTTATTTTGCCTTTTTGTTTTTGGTTGTCATAAGATTATTACATTTTGTTTGCACTTCAGCCTTGATTATCCATATCATGTACTTAGGTTGTGAATTATTGTATTTAATCTTACACTTGATTTATTTATTTTATTCACACTTTGGATTTAATTATTCATATATTATTCCTAAGTTGTTTAGATTTACATTTAAATTAAGTTTTCCATTATTAGGATATATATTGTCATTTTAGTTATTCATAACTATCATGCATAATATTACAAGCTAAAGAAAAAATGTGCACAAGGAGTCTATTCTATAAATGCAATGATATTAATTCTCCCATATATCAAAACTTTCCAAAAAACCAAATACATGTCTTAATCCATGAGTAATAAAAAAGAGCAAAAAATGATTTATTATGTGTTTATATAGATGTACATCTCTAAATAAGCATCTATATAATTCATACAACATAATCAAATGATAATCAATAGAACATCTCATAAATAAGGCATAAGCAATGAAGAACAAAGAATACATAAGCATGAACATTAACAATGTTAAACATCCACAATGTTAATCAATGCTAAACATGAGATAATCAAGATAATAAGCATGGCATCATATACATATATATATATATATATATATATATATATATATATATATATATATATCATAAGAATATCATATACGTGTACATCAGTCTTGAAGGACCCAAAATTGAATGTCAGTATATCTCAAATGTCATAATACATAAAAGATATATATCTTTTATGTATTATGACATTTTATATATATATATATATATATATATATATACATATATATATATATATATCATAAGAATATCATATACGTGTACATCAGTCTTGAAGGACCCAAAATTGAATGTCAGTATATCTCAAATGTCATAATACATAAAAGATATATATCTTTTATGTATTATGACATTTGTATTATGACATTTGAGATATATTGACATTCAATTTTGGGTCCTTCAAGACTAATGTACACGTATATGATATTCCTATGAGTATCAAAAATACATAAGTATGATGGTGTCTCAAAAATACATAAGTATGTTGATATAATGAGTATAATTCCATAGGCGCCAAACTATACTAAAATTCCAAGGTCCATGTGATCAACTCTAGCTCTATGTGTCCATGGGGCCTATATCTAGAGGAAGCCCTAATAGCCCTAGTGGTCCTAGTGGTTATGGTTGTGGTTGATGAACATACTAGCCTGAGGCACCTATGACATGCATCCTAGTTCTAAATTAACTAGATCTACTCATTATCCTCTATGTATCCCAGATCTCAAAAGTAAAAACTTATTGATCCCAAAACATGGTAGACTTTTAGGCTCACCTATAATAAGAGGCCTCATCCTTATCTTGAAGGATCTCTAAAATCATCTATGAGAATATGGCATGTGTGTTGGCTTCCTCAATTCATATCCCAATCTCATCTCATCTTGTCCATAGTGGCCAATGTTTGATCCCACTCACTGATGGCATGATCTCTCTTAGCAGTGAGTTATCCTTAAACCTACAAGATCATAGCTATCTTGGCCTTCAATCGATTGATGTCTATCTATTACTAAGTCATATCATTGTCCCTTATTTCTAAGATTCTCTAAAAATTAGATAGTTGATGTTATAACCTTAAAACCTTTCATACATAAGAAATGATATCATACTCAAGCATGCCAATGTCCTTACCTATTGTGGCCATACTACAAGGCCTTACCTAGCCTAGATCCACCTATGTACCTAAAGGCCCTACCTAACCTAAGCCAACCTATCCAATTTCCACTAATACTGAGATGGGATATAATATCATCACATTTGGCCCCCCATCATCTATATCTCCTTCATTATCTCCTCCATTAAAATCATCATCATCCTCCTCAGCCTCATCACCATTCTCCTACTAGGTGTCATTGTTACCATTAGAGGTCTTGACCTCCATTTCCTCAATGTCCATATGTACCTGACCCCTTGATAGTACTATATCTATTAGCCTCAAAGGGCACACATGTACCCACCAATGTATATAAGTTAAAGTCACCCCAACATCTATGGCTCCTTTTGCATAGGCCTAGACAAACCATGGTATATTGATATATCTTGTTATGGCCTTGTTCCTCAATATCATAGGAGCATCTTGGCTAATATCTCACATGAAATGAGTAAACCACTATGGCCCCTTAGATACATCCTATGTAAAGATAAACTACCTGATTACCCAATCAAGGCAATACGCCTCTAGAATGTGATATTGTCCCCTAGTATGAAAGTAGCTAGTGGTCATGAAGCCCATGTACCATCCATCCTTGAACCACTATAGTTGATAGGTGCGTTATGACCTCTAAATTGATAACTATGGTGTTATATTGTCAAACATATGATGATAAAAAGTCTATCTCCTATGTGCCCACACCTACTAGCTCCTATCTAATCCCAACCATAAGCTAATGTATCTTCAATATCCTACACCCTATGCATCTCAACTGATCACTTAATTATGATATGCTCCCAGCCCTAGACCATGAGAAGTGTGTAAGATTTGATACTATGTCTACCTTGATATACTATCCTATGTAAATATCTATACAACTATGGTAGAATAGTTGGTCCCCAAGAAAAGCATATCAAATCCTCCAGCATGCTCCTAATGACTCCACCTAGTTCTATATGAAAGTATCAACCAGTCTTATCAGGTAACAAAATGTTATTGATGATGGCCATAATCATAATAACCTCTTAATCAATGAGAGCTGGTGGTGATGGATCCCCAATAGGTAGATCATTCTACTAAATGTCTGTATAGGTATCAATTAGGTCTATATCAACCTTCCCCTAAACCATGGAAATACCCTAATAGATGCATAAATCATCATGAATTACCTATTTTTATGTCATTGGCATATATAATAATTATTTTTCATGTATAAATAGCTTAAGGATATGTTAAGTATCCTCAAGTGTGACAATAGCCTCCCTAGTCAATAAGTGAATGGTCAATGTCTCACTATGCCAGCGTTATGCTAGTACACTCAAATAAACTTGATCAACTTGGATAACTAGCATCCATGCCACATCATGCAAGTCCAGCATCTAAAGAAAGACAACCATGGCCTCATTCTAAATTTATCAGGTCTATAGATAGTGTGATCATCTCTCATGATAGGTAAGAGCATCTAATCACTCTTTCAATTGAAAAAGTCAGTGTTAGCCTAATTACATGCCACTATTTAAGCCTAAGCCTTGACTACTCAGTCTAATTGACCCTCTTTTAAAGGTTGGACCTCTTTCAGGTTCCCAAAATCAATTATTTTTGGCTTCTAAGGTAAAGCCACTATTTTATCTAGGTCAAAACCATTGTTTAGGCAATTTTACACATTTTTAGGTGAAAGCATCATTTCATTTTCACAAAAATAGCAACTTCACCTAAAAATGGGAAAAAAATCCATTTCAGTGATTTTCACCCTTTTTTGGCATTGCTGCCATTTTTAGAAATGGTGAATTCTCTCAAAGTCAGCATTTTCCTTGGTGAAGCCACTATTTTCCCTACCACGTAAATGATGACTTCACTAATTTTTAACCTACTAAGTACAATAAATGCTAATTAATGGAAATTAATGACAAATTTGAGGTTATGTACTAGTGTCCCATTATGTGGTGGCCGCATGTGCTCCCTTACTCTTATACATGTCATCGATCTCCTCTATGGTCCATTTTATCTCAGTAATGCATGCAAAAAACTTGAGCTAAAATTCTCAAAGGGCTAGGGTGAGAATGAATTTTTTTCACCCCTAGGGTGAATATGTATCCAAAAATTTAAATTTTTATCCCCCCCAAGGCCTATAGTTCATTATGTGTGATCTAAGAAGTGTATTTTTCATTTCAGTGGTTCATTTTTCATGCTATTTGATCTTACTTGCCTTATTTTTTGGTTGTATTACAACTAGACCATCTTTTTGAGGCCTCCCTTGAGGCCCATTTAACAACACAATTTTTCAACCTATATCCTATGTTTATTAAACATGCATCTTTGAATTCACATTTAGGCTAAAAATGTGTTGTTATCCTTTTCCAACTCATCATAAATCCATTTAACAAATTTTTCACGTCAGTTACCCTTACCAATTTTCCCTAGTACGGCAAATTATTTTTTGATCAATCAATGATAGATTTTTACATTTCTTGGGCAAACATCATTTTAAATCATGTAATTTTAATGTATAAATGATTATAGTTTCTTTTGAGAAAATTAGTCTTTCTCATTTTCCAAACATGATTATAACCATCTTTGGGCAAATTAGTATATGTTCCATCACCCTATCGGGGCAAACATTTGTGTCACTTATTATAACTACCTTTGGGAAAACTAATATCACACCCTTTGTTACTGATTATAACTTATTTTGGGTAAATCGATGAATTCATCACCATTATTTTTTATAACTACCTTTGGGAAATTCAATAATTTCACTCGATTACCATGATATCATTTCATTTTTTTCATTTTGAAGGAATGTTCAATAATTCTATTTTGTCACTCACTCCCTTGAGGGGTCATCAAGGGATTATTAATCACCCTTTGGGGCATGAACCATTCAACTTAACAACTTTTGCATTCTTTGAAAATGTGTTATTATACATGTGTCTCATAATGCCTTCTCAAACAAGGGAAAACTATAGATGCTTAGTTTTGGCCATTTTTGCACTTAAACTAGGATTCAATTCAATTTCTAGAAAATTACATATTTGAATCCTATAAATCACCTAAATTGCCTAATTTCATCCATGTAGTGGATTTAATTGCCCATAAATATGATGAGACTAGTTTATTTAATGTATTACCCTATATGTACCAAAAATCTAGTTTAGTTTTAACCCTAGTCAAATTATGACCTAGTAATTTGACACTTTTAGCTTTTCAAGCTATTAATTCATAACATTTAAAATAATTATCAAAAATCACTAAGAAATATTAATTACATTAAAAATATTAATAACCTACCTAAAAAATTCCAAATCAAATTAGTAAATCTCATTTACCAAATAAAAGGAATTTTTAGCCAAATAGGAATTTAAAAGGTCAAAAGAGATAATAAAGTGATTTATTATTTCTTAAATATCCCAAAAATTATGAGTCACACCTCTGAAATATATAAAATGAGTTTTCATGCCTCATAAATATCTAAAGTGAGTTGTCATGCCTCACAAATATCTAAAGTGAGTTGTCATGCCTCAAAAATATCTAAAACTGAGGTGTCAAGATTTTATGAGTGTTTTGACCCAATATAGGGTTAGCCTAACTCAACCTACATTATTTTAGTGTTGGGGGATCAATCCAACAATAGATTACAATTGTGAAAGCAATAAATGCGGAATTAAATCAGATCGACAAGTAACTGAATGAGATAATAGCAAGAACAAGAGATACAAGAAAACACCCTGAAAACTTGTATTAACAAACTCTTTACAAAAGGAATACAATTGAAGAAAAGCTTCTTTCTTCCACACCTCTCCTAGATGTATAGATCTCTATTCCTCAAGAGCTCTCTCTCTCAAGAACAATCAACTCCAACAAGCCTGGATTGATTCAATTCTGTACTGTTCTTCTCATACAATGAATTACAATAATTCACAATCTACAACAACAACTACAATAAGATAGGAAGATCTAATTCTTCATATAGAATTAGGAGACTTGAGCATGTACTTCCAACAAATAGTTAAACCACTTAAACAAGGGCTCTAAAATTAGTATTGCCAATAATAGAGACGCGAGCTTGAGACTACAACTCAAACTCATCATGCAAACACTCGATTCTGTCCATAGAAATCGCTTTTTGGACGCACAGGTAATCAACGTCAGTTCCTGCTGCTTGCCTGTCACCACCGCCGGCCGACCCTATGCCGATGTCGGTGTCTCTGTAACTGCCTGTGACCGACGTCGGTCGCTCCTGACTGACACCGATGTCTGTGTAGACCCAAACCTGATAATGAATGCTCCTTGGTGAAGCTTTTAGCTCCACACCCTAACAATCTCCCACTTGGAGATAAATAGCTGCACCAGTACCTGTACAGCAACATCTTCTAGCTCCTCCATCTTCAACTCAATCATGAAGACCAATAGAAGTTGAATGAAGAGTCAACTTCTCCTTTCTAACTGGCTTGGTTAACATATCAGCAAGATTCCTATCTGTATGGATCTTCTCCAGCTTCAACTCACCATCTTCTAACACCTGTCGTATGAAGTGGTACCTTAGCTGTATGTGCTTTGTTCTTGAATGAAAGGCTGAATTCTTAGCCAAATGGATTGCACTCTGACTATCACTATACAATCTGCAACTCTCATGCTCCCTACCAAGCTCATCCATGAACCGTGTCATCCATATCATCTCCTTGCTAGCTTCTATGGCTGCAATATACTCTGCTTCTATAGTTGACAAGGCAACAACCTTCTGCAACTTAGATATCCAGCTAACCACCGTTCCACCTACAGTAAAAACATAACCTGTAGTGCTCCTCCTGCCATCTAAATCACCAGCCATATCTAAATCTACATAACCATGTAGAGAAGTATCTGAACCTCCATAGCATAAGTGTTTACTGTTGGTTCCTCTTAGATATCTAAGGATCCACTGAACAGCTTTCCAATGTTCCTTACCTGGATTGGCCATATACTTACTTACCACTCCCACTGCTTGGGTAATATTTGGTCTAGTACACACCATTACATACATCAAACTCCCTACTGTGGAAGAATATGGAACCTTACTCATGTACTCTACCTCATCATATGAATTAGGACATTGTTCTTTACTCAACTTAAAATGTCCAGCCAAAGGTGTGCTTACCGGTTTAGCATCCTGCATATTGAACTGTTTCAACACCTTGTCCACATAATCTTCTTGAGACAATATCAACCTGTGATTTTTCCTGTCTCTCTTAATGCTCATGCCAAGTATTTTCTTAGCTGCTCCCAAATCCTTCATATCAAACGTTTGAGCTAATTTTACCTTAAGCTCTAAGATATCCTGCATGTGAGATCCTGCAACCAGCATATCATCTACATACAACAATAGAATAATATATCTACCATTATCAAATCTCTTGAAATACACACAATGGTCTGATTGACACCTACTGTAGCCATGCTCAGTCATAAACCTATCAAATTTTAAGTACCATTGCCTAGGAGCTTGCTTGAGGCCATACAAGCTTTTCTTCAATCTGCACACAAACTTCTCCTTACCCTTGACCTCAAATCCTTCTGGCTGTTCCATATAGATTTCCTCATCCAAATCTCCATGAAGAACGTTGTCTTAACATCTAGCTGCTCAAGATGCAAATCCTCAAAAGCAACCAAAGACAATACAACCCTTATAGAAGTCATTTTAACAACAGGAGAAAAAATCTCACCAAAGTCGATACCTGGCTTTTGTGCAAATCCTTTTACCACCAATCTGGCCTTGTATCTCATCTGTCCATTCTCACCTTCTTTCAACCTGTAGGTCCATCTGTTCTTGAGTGTTCTCTTACCAGCTGGAAATTCAACCAAATCCCATGTTTGGTTATCTCTTAAGGACTCCAACTCCTCAACCATGCCACGCTCCCACTGACTCTTGGACTCCACTTGTATTACTTCTTCAAAACTCTCTGGTTCTCCACCATCAGTTAGCAATAGATAAAATAAAGAAGGAGAATATCTAATAGGAGGCTTACTCACCCTTTCTGACCTCCTGATGGGTGTCTGAGACTCGTCCACAACACACTGTCCACCCAAATTCTATGACAGTGACCGACCTCAGTCACTTGCGGACCTATTACTGGCCGACGTCGGCTCTACCTGACCGACCTCGGTACCTGTACGGCCGACGTCGGTCTCTGTATGGCTGACACCGATTTCTGCTCTGTCGACGCCAGTTCCTACACTGTCGACGTCGATCTCTGTGTTTTCCTACAAGTGATTATTTCTTTTTCCCGTGAGCTCATCTTGGACTTTCACCTCATCCAATTCACCATTGCTCTACTCAGATTGATTCAACTTCCTTAGCTGATCATAATACATCACTCTTTCATTGAAAACAACATCATGGCTCCTGATTACCTTGTTAGTTTCTAGATTCCATAATCTGTAACCAAAATCATCTGAGCCATAGCCAATAAATGTGCATCTCATAGACTTAGCATCTAGCTTCTTTCTATTTTCCTTATCTATATGTACAAAGGCTTCACAACCAAAAACTTTGAGATATGAGAGATCAACCTTTTTACCTATCCATGCCTCTTCTGGAATACCACCATTCAGAGCTGTAGAGGGTCCTCTGTTAATCAGGTACACTGCAGTGTCAACTGCTTGTGCCCAAAACTGTAAGGGTAAACTGGCATGCAATCTCATACATCTTGCACGCTCCATTATTGTCCTATTCATCCTTTCAGCAATTCCATTCTGCTAAGGTGTCCTTGGAATCATCCTTTGCCTATGGATTCCATGCATGTAACAATAATCTCTGAACTTATGACTGCAGAACTCACCGCCATTGTCTGATCTCAGGCACTTTAGCCTTTTACCTGTTTCATTCTCAACCATAGCTTTCCAGACTTTAAAAGTATCAAATACATCATATTTTTTTCTAATACAATAGATCCATACCTTCCTTGTAGCATCATCTATGAAAGATACATAGTACTGTGATCCTCCAATGGAAGCAACCTGAGCCGGTCCCCACACGTCTGTGTGAACAAGCTCCAACTTGTGCCTCTTCTTAGTAGACCCAGTCTTGAGAAAACTAACCCTTTTCTGTTTTCCGAATACACAGTGCTCAAAAAACTCTAGATCTATGCCTTTTAAATCTGAAAGCATACCTTTGACTTAAGAATTGACATCTCCTTCTCACTCATGTGGCCAAGCCTTGAGTGCCACAATTTAGCATCCACATCTGAAGTAGATAATACAGAAGGAGATTTGTTAGTAACACAATTACACAAATAGAGAGTACCTTCTCTCTTACCTCTGGCCATAACAAGTGCACCCTTGGTCACCTTCCAAGATTCTGCTGTGAGAGTTACTGTACAACCCTCATCCCCTAACTTTCCTGCAGAAATCAAATTTCTCTTCAAGCTAGGAACATCCATCACATCTCTCAACACCCATGTGTTGTTGTTCTACATCTTCAACTGCACTTTACCTTTGCCAATTATTTTACAGGGCTCATCATCCCCTAGATACACTATTCCAAAATCTCCATGGATATAGTCACTGAAATATTCCTTGTTAGGAGTAGCATGAAAAGATGCACCAGAATCTAATACCCAAGATTCTATATTATTATGCAGAGAGAAAATTAAAGCATCTTGTGCAATACCTGCAATCTTGGCTTCTTCCTTTCCTTCGTGCTGATTGTCCTCCTTAGGTTTTGACCAACAATCTCTACTTATGTGCCCCATCTTTCCACAATTCCAGCATTGTGGCCCCCTACCATTTTTGGATTTAGATCTGCCTTTCCCCTTTGATTTGGATCTTGATCTGCCTTTCTTGCTCTTCTCTTTCTGCCTTCCCCTGCTCTCAAAACTTAAAGCGTTCCTAGATGTTTCTTCTGTGCTTTTCCTGCGTATTTCCTCATTCAAGATAACACTAACAACATCCTCTACTTTCAAAATATTTGATGCAGATGCAGTATTACTTACTGCCATTACTAAGCCATGCCAGCTTTCAGGCAAAGAACATAATATTAAAAGAGCTTTATTTCATCATCAAACACTATATTCACTAAACTTAATTGATTCACAATACCATTGAAATCATTCAGATGAGTAGAAACAGATCCACCTTCATTCATATGCAAATTAAATAACTGCTTCATAAGATATACCTTATTGGAAGCTGAGGGTTTTTCATACAAATTTGCTAACGTAGTCATCAACTCTACTGTAGACTTTGCCTATGATAAATTGGATATCACAGTGGATGCTAGACTCAGTCTTATAGACCCCAGAGCCTTTCTGTCAAGAACTTCCCATTCTTCATCCTCCATGTCTTTGGGCTTCTTAGCAACCCCACCCTACGGTAAGTAGAGATCTTTTTGATACAGATAATCCTCTATCTGCATTCTCCAGTGTTGGTAAATTTTGCCATTAAACTTTTCCATTCTCAATTTACTTTCATCTGCCATTGTTTCTCCCACTCAAACAGAAATCCCTGCAGAAACTCCTGTGAGAACCTGTAATCAATACACACTACACAGATCTGAACCACCTGTTAGTGCACCTAAACTTTGATACCACTTATTGGATATCAAGCTCTGAACCTGCAACCAAGGCTCTGATACCACTTGTTGGGGGATCAATCCAACAATAGATTACAATTGTGAAAGCAATAAACATGGAATTAAATCAAATTGACAAGTAACTGAATGAGATAATAGCAAGAACAAGAGATACAAGAAAACACCCTGAAAACTTGTATTAACAAACTCTTTACAAAAGGAATACAATTGAAGAAAAGCTTATTTCTTCCACACCTCTCCTAGATGTATAAATCTCTATTCCTCAAGAGCTCTCTCTCTCAAGAACAATCAACTCCAACAAGCCTGGATTGATTCAATTCTGTACTGTTCTTCTCATATAATGAATTACAATAATTCACAATCTACAACAATAACTACAATAAGCTAGGAAGATCTAATTCTTCATATAGAATTAGGAGACTTGAGCATGTACTTCCAACAAACAGTTAAACCACTTAAACAAGGGCTCTAAAATTAGTATTACCAATAATAGAGACGCGAGCTTGAGACTACAACTCAAACTCATCATGCAAACACTCGCTTCTGTCCACGAAAATCACTTTTTGGACGCACAGGTAACCGACGTCGGTTCCTGTTGCTTGCCTGTGACCGCTGCCGGCTGACCCTATGCCGACGTCGGCGTCTCTGTAACTACCTGTGACCGACGCCGGTCACTCCTGACCGATGCCGGTGTCTGTGTAGACCCGAACTTGATAATGAATGCTCCTTGGTGAAGATTTTAGCTCCACACCCTAACATTTAGACTCAACCAATGTTATAATTTAACCCAACCTCCCTAGGATTAGAGTTAATTATTTGAGATATAAATACAAGTGCCCATAGAATATGCCAACAAGTTTTTGTGTGTAACGTTATTCTACTAGAATACCTTCTTGAAACCTTTGATAGTAGTGTTATAATGCCCAATTTATGATAAGATTCATACCAAGCCACAAGTGACTGTTGGACAGATGCTACCACCATGGAAGATCATTGTTATAAGACTCTAATCATCATATACCAAGAACAAACATCTTTATGCCCATAAGTAAGAATCAAATTTGACAAAGGAGGTAAGAAATGTTTACTGTCTTTATCCCTATTTTTTATCATACTTATTATGTTATGCTCTTCCTAGTTCTTAAGCAAGAGTGTTTAGTCCTAGTGTATTTTTATGCTTTATTTTTGTCATTTAGACTAATCTACATATTGTTTACTCTATGAACACCTAAGGTACACAAATTACGATGGTCTTAGGATCCATTTTGATAGGTAAGGTAGTACCTCCAAGTAGTTTAAATTAAAACCCATTGTATCTTTTAATAATTATAGTAGTACAAAAAATATCTAGTAGAGTATATGCAATACTTGTAACAAATCTTATCATGCACACATTTACACTTGAATAATTATCAATCATTATTAAATGTTTTTTATCTTGAATATGTATCAATTAAATCTCATATGAATATTTATCTATTATTAGATTCATCCTCAAGGATTTCATGATCACAGAATATAATTGGAGGAGGCTCTTTATTTGTACACTAACGATTCTATCAAGTGGATGAACATTGTAATCTTGGGATAGTTGTTTTTTAGCTATCATATGAACATTGTATTGGTATTTAGGTTTAGTGGCATGACTTAGAAGAGGATTTTTAAATGTTTTCATATGTTTGTTTTGTTTTTCCACTAATTCATTCAAAGTATTATTATGAACGTCTAACTGAATATGATTATTTTTAATGAGATCTTAGATCTTATGTTTCATTAGTATGCATTTGTTTAAGAATTTATGTGGACACTATGATAATCATAGTGTGCATTGGAGTCATTATTATTAAGAAACGTCATTGACAAATTAACCTCACTAATAGGAGGTAAAGTAATCATGTTGTATTCAATAAATTATTTAAGCATATTTTGAGGACATTTATTTAACCATGTAAATTTTGTGTATTCTCTTTATTATGATAATACTATTTTTTTCATGGTTGATCTATCACATTAACTAAATTATTAGCCTTATTATTAATTATTGTCACTAATCTTAGATTTTAAATTTGTTTTACCTTTGGAATTTGGATCCATAAGAGGTAGGGGATTTTTTCCCTTTTTAAGCATGTTAAACTCTAAAATCTTGGTCTCATAGTTTCTAAGCACATTACAAAGTTCATTGAAATATTAGTAAGTGTTGATGACCACTTTATCTTTAATGGGTAAAATCAAACTTTAAGAAAATTGCCTTTTAAATTCACTATCAATCAATCAATGAGTTAACATTGTAGCCATAATCTTAAATCAAAGCACATACTCACTACAATTCTTATTAGATCCTTTTTTGAGTTGTGAAATTTTTGAAAACATGACCTTCATGATAATGTTGAATGAAAAATATGTAATAAATCACTGGAAAAAGCATTGAAAGAGTGTATAGATCCAGATGGAAAATAATATAACTAATCAATAGCATAGTCCTTAAGGATTATATGAAATATCTTTATTAACTATTTATCATTATGCTTGAAGTCTAAACTTGAAGCATAGAAAGATTTAATGTCATGAGAAGGATCATCTTTGTCATTGAATAGTTATTAATTTGGAGTTTAAAAACCTTTAGGTAAAAGGTAAGCAAAGAATGTATAATTCAAGAGGTTTAATAATATATCATTGAAGTGACCCTTAAATTTTACTTTTGATACCCTTGAGAGAGAAATTTAACTTGTTGCATATTTTAGACACCTAATTTGGTAAAAACAATTTAGTTGTGGTTATTCATCATGATTTTGTATATTTAGATCATTTTATTGCATTATGCTCTTATCATTACATTTTCCTTTCATGGTAGATCCTTCATAAGTTTTTATTATTGTCATTTTCTCATGAACATATTTATATTTGTCATGAGTCTGCCTCAAGATCCACCCAAGTGTCATGTAGTTCATTTAGTCTTTATTTCAGGAGTTTAATATCTTGACCATTTTTGGAATAGTCTTAAAGTGTTCTTGACCTATGTCTTACAATACAAAAGTGCTCATGTCATTTTTTAGTCCTTTATTCCATTTCATCATGTTTCCTTCTACCTTGATTTCTAGGTTTCATGTTGTTTTATGGTTTACCTATGCATAAATTTCTCTCAATTGAAATTAAAAAATGAATATATACACATCTACCCTAAGGTCCTAATCAATTAATCATCACAAGTCTTATCAAGGAGCTTACATATTTATCATAACTAGTGTAGATTGATAGTATTTTTCCTACATTCCACTCTTTATCTGTTGAAGTCTTTTGGTTACATACTTGTGCCAAAATAAGGATTGTACTTAGTATAAGAGCATTTAATTTCATTTATTATCATATGGAGAGAGGATTGAGGCCTCTCTTTCTTATTTGGATGGGTCACTTGAATGCTAGTATTACATAAGCCTTGATTTTCACCTTAATATGTAAAGCAACCCCCACTTAAGGGGCTCGAATCAATAACTCTACATATTTTCTTTTTTCTTGGATGTATTGATAAGTATTGAGGTCATATTAGAGGAAGATAAAAGGATATAATTATGGTGTGTGTACATCATTATTCTTATAAAATAGATGTCTCTAAATATATGTTGTTAATGAAAGGTTTCAAAACGTTGTAGACCCTAGGAATCTACACAACTATTTTTTAACTAAGATGACCATGTTCATAATAGTTGACCATTTCGAGATCATACAAATAGATCATTATCTTTGTTAGACCATACGAAACTAGTCACTGTCTCATATCAATATTTACTTTCTAGAGGATCTTTTGCATTGTTTCAAGACCTATTTTTTAGCATCATAAATATTCTTTATAAATCAAGTATGCATCTATCTTTCTATTCCTTATTTCAAATTTTAAATGCTCAAGTTACTTTTATTCAATTAATAAATTTAAGTATTTGTTTTTTCTTTTTTCTTTTTTCTTTTTTGTTTTTTGTTTTTTGTTTTTTGTTTTTGGTTTTTTCATTTTTGTTTTTTGTTTTTTGTTTTTTGTTTTTTGTTTTTTGTTTTTTGTTTTTTGTTTTTTGTTTTTTCGTTTTTTTTTTTTTTTTTTTGTTTTTTGTTTTTTTGTTTATTGTTTTTTATTTTTTGTTTTTTGTTTTCTATGTTTTGTTTTTTGTTTTTTGTTTTTTGTTTTTTGTTTTTTGTTTTTGTTTTTTTTTTTTTTTTTTTTTTTTTTTTTTTTTTTGTTTTTTGTTTTTTGTTTTTTAGTTTTTGTTTTTTGTTTTTTGTTTTTTGTTTTTTGTTTTTTGTTTTTTGTTTTTGTTTTCTTTCTTTTTTTTTTAAATTTATATCAAACCTGAATTTTCCATTCTATTCTATGTTGTTAGAGTACTATTTTTAACACTTATGCTCCCTCCACATAAAACACATATCATGTATAGTTTTTTTAAGGGTGATCACTTAAAGGTTTGGAATAGAAGTGGTTGTGGTATATGTAGGAATGGAAATTTAGGCACTTGAGAAATACTACAAAGAATAGATGAATGTTGGGGAATGTGTTGAAATGATTTAGGAATTTGGGAAGAAATTATTAAAGCATTAAAATATGTTGGAAAAGGTAAAGATATAACAATATGATTGAATAAATGGGAGGAGGAATGACATTAAGAATAATTTGTAAAATAATAACATTATTAGGTATGAGAGGTGAGCCTCTAGAATGTTTATCTATATTACTGGCACTCAAATATCTATTATTCACCCTATAAGGTATATATTCAAATATGGGATCTTGAGATGTGAAATTTTTTTGGACATCTTTCACAACATACAACATTACATCTATTTATATGGGATAGTCTAGGATGCATTGTTTAAATAGTGTGATTATTTCAACTCTAGTTTTCTCATCATTAAAAACATCTATAGTTTGAGATCCAATCATGATGTTATCATTCATATAATTTTCATTCACATCATTTTATTTTATGTCATTATCACTCACATTTGCATCAAAATACATGACAGTATAAGAAATAACATCATTTAGAGACACCATTTTCATTCTAAATTAAGCACAATTATTGACAAAATGAATTTCAAAAAAATCAATAGGTTTTCAACTCAATCTATCACTTAACCCAGTATTAATATGTGTATACACATAAATTTAATCATGAAATACTTGACAATGGTTATCATTGACATATTTCCTCTACTTGGTCTATTTTCCATTTCGTTAACTTGTAACCTATAAGAGAGCTTATATTAACTTAAGAACATATAAAATATGATACGAACATACTTATTTTAACTTTTTTCATCCCTATTCAACCTATGGGTACATCTCATATCTTTTCTAGTAGTCTCTATCTTTTTGGAATAGGATCACACTAGGTCAGATATTGCCACACTATAGCCTTGCCCACTAGTGCAACCTTATACCGTGCACTCTAATTATTAATTTTTCAAATTGAAATGTTTCATAATAGCTCTCATACACTTTTTAAAAGGTTAATTAGAAAAAATATTCTAAATATTCCCATATAAAATCACATGAAAGCATTCACTTGAGGAGACCTAGTAAGTCAATTTCAATATAACTATACATTAAGCAACATAGCATTATTTCTTCCAAATTTAATTATTTTTCATTATAATAGTCAGATAGTAAGTCTAAGTCTAAATATTATTTATTTTAGGTCAAAGATATCCATTTATAAATCATTCCATCATGTCTTATAGATATAGTCATTATAATTGCATAATCACATATCACACAATCACCCTAGGAGGGAGAAACATATTGGTTTGAGGTCTATTTGGACTATGTAATCAGCACTCAATTACAAAGGGGTTTATGAGGCCAGCTCAACCATCCCTATTAACTCATTTTTATCTATTTTTTATCTAATTATTATTTAGTACATGTGAAAGACTAGGGTTTTATATTTATAAGTCTTCAACATATTTATTTGGCTCCTACACAGGTATAATAAACCTATAAAAACTATCACATAGACTCAGATCAATAAATTATGTGCACAGTCAACCAAGTTGTGGCCATGATCAACAAACATAGTCATAATGCACCATTTCCTACCTTGTGTGGCCTTATCCCAATACTTGTTAAAATTCTATTTTTAGACATGACTCTATTTGTAGGTTTTTCTAAGCACTTTCTAGTCTCTATCAACCTACATAGTTAGCATATAGTCTATTTTATGGAGTTTTGCACATCCTTGGGCTCTTTTACTATTTTTATCAAGTTTTAATTTTTATAAATTTAGTATTTTATTGTATCATGTTGTATTCGATTATCAAATCTATATATTCCAACATTCTAATTTTAATAGTTTAAATTAATTAATTTGATTTATCTAATTAAAAACATTTAAGATATTTTTAGAACATTTTTTGCTTGTTTTTTGCATGATTTTTGTCCTAAGATTTCAATAAATTTATGTAAATTCTTGACACTGAAAGAAAACAACATTCAACCTTAGATAAAATTTGACACATAATTAATCAACTTCTTCGACCTTAGATTAAATTTGACACTGAATAATTTTTTCTTGTCACCTTGGATAAATCAATATTGAAGCTCTTTCTTTTGATCTCCACTTGAAATTTTATGATTTATATACAAAAAAATATTTTGATTTTATTTTTCTTTATTTTTAATTTGATTTTGTTTATTTTATAAACTATGTTTTGGTAGTTTTTAAACTATTTAATTATTATCATGAAGGGACACATAGTATCTATTTATAGAAACCATGGTGTAAGGGGTTTACCCCAATACTCATAGCCATTGTATAGCATTAAACATAGACTTTAGTTTCCATATGCCTCACATTATATCAAAAACACCTAAGATCCCCTTATTTATACTACAGGAAGCCTCTTTTAGCCATCTAATTTGTGGTACACTTGAGAGGAGTGTATCATCCAAGGAAGTTACTCTCATGATACCCTCAAAAATAGGTTTAGTGGGCTACATGCATAGTTCTATCACTATATTTAGTGCTCTAAAACATTGGGCCAACATTAATTACTCAATGAACAAGTATTTTTGAGAGCTTAAAAAACATTCAAACCCTTTCCTAGATCACCTTTATATCTTGATATTTTCTTGTATTGTATTCATAGTCATTAACTTTTTTATACACATGTTTGATTCCTTGTTCACTACTATAATTTTCTTTGTTGCATTAATTTATATTGTATGTATCATGGATAGTCTAAGACAACATGTTAATGATGTACATCCTATAGATTTATTGTTATCTACTCATGCTACTCATTTTACTTATGATAATGAGTGGACAAATTATTAAAACAAAAAAATTGTGGAATATTATTTTAGTGATGATTTTGATTTTGATAATTTGTCAATGAATGAGCAAAGTTAATTTATTGATATGTGGGAGTAAGTTTGCATTCATTCAAACCCTCATTAAGATTCCCCTTTGTATTCTCCTCTATCCTCCTCCTTGGATTTACCCTTGGTCATACCTCTAGATTTACCTTTGGTCATACCTCTAGATTCATATTTGGGATATTTTCTAGTTTCCTATTTGGATTCCTCTTTGGTCACATCTCTATATTAAATCTTGGAACCTCCTTTATAATCCTCTTTATATTATCCTCTTACCTTCTTCCTTGGATTTACCTTGGTCATACCTATATATTCACCTTTAGTCATACTTATAGATTTATCTTTGGTCATACCTCTAGATTCCTCTTTGGGTTCTTCTCTATTTCTTACTTGGATTCCTCTTTGATTAAATCTATAGTTCCCCTTTGGCCTCTTATTTATATTTCTCTATAGTTACTCCTCTAGATACCTCTTTAGAATCATCCTTATATTTTATTTCATAGCAGCTACACAAGAATTTTCTTTGCCATCCTCCTTAAATGTTTCATTAGAATGCATCTTCCTAAGGATTACTATTTAATTTCTCTTGTATTACCACTTAGTCTTGACATAGACAAGTCTTATTCTTATAGACCTAATTTTTTTATCCATTTTTATACCACATTATATAACATTTGCACTTATTAATTAAATTCACATAAAATATGCATAAATAAGGATGATTTCATTCATAAGAAAAATATTATTCCTCCTTATTTTGAATTACAAATCAATCCTAGTAATAGAAATAACATACATTTCCCTTATTCTTGTACAAATAACAATGTTTTTTTTTTCAAATGCTAATTCTGAATATGAAAAATATAGTGATGATGATGAGGATTGGTACATTGATGATTATAATGAATATATTTATGAGTAAAATTATTTTATTAATCATATTATTTTTTCATACTTACTTGCTTCTCATATTGATATCTTGTTACATAATGAATCAAATGATAAATTTCTTAATAATGACATTATTGCATATCATGGTGATGGTGTTAGCTCCCATTTGAAAGGAAAATAGTGTGAGCACATTGATAATGTTATTTATTCTAGACAATACAGCATGCCTTTGAAAATTAATGATATACTAAATGCTAAATAATCTCCTCAACTAAAGGAAGAACTTATCCTTCCTCATCCTTCTCCTATTCAAACTAGTGGTCATGTCTCCTCAACTAAAATTAACAATATAGTTCAACCCTTAAATTAACTTCTTAAAAACCTCAATATTCCTTATTAAGAATTCATATCTCTAATGAATGTTTAAGGTTCTTTTCAAGCCCAAGTAAATCAATTATCCTTAAAAATTAAATCATATCATACTTGGGTTGATTATAATGCATTCCATGGTAATCTTATTGTGTGTAACATCTTATACTCACCCTTATGCATTAATTTAAAAATACCCAGATTTTATGGAAGTGGTGACCCTTACTTACACCTCAAATCCTTTCAAGAGACCATGAGTGGTTATAATTGTAGTTAAATGTTATTACAATTATTTTCTAAAACTCTAGAAGATTGTGCACTTGTTTGGTTTCATTCTCTTCCATGTGTCCTTAACTAATTATCTTAAATTAAAAGAAGCCTTTTTGATATAATATATTCAAAATAGAGGGTGTAGAGTCACTTATGAAAGGCTACATTATTTTTACCAAGGAAAATCTAAGCAAGTTTGTGATTACATATTAATATTTAAGATTATTATGCATAAATTAATATACCAACAAATTAATTTATAAGTTCAATATATCTTTTCCAAAGGTCTCATTTACCCTTTAAAATATAATCTACTATATCATAATTGTGAATCATTTTGAGCTCTTTGTTTTGAGGCACTAGTGCTAGAAGAAGAATTAGGTCTTGTTCACATATAAAATAACCTAGAAAAGGACATTGATTTGCATAATAAATATACAAATAATAAGGTCTAATAATCTATTATCAACAAAATGAACAAGTCAAGTAACTATTTATATTCAAAAAATACATATGCAAATATATTTCAAGCCACTTCTAAAAATTTCAAAATCTTAAATAAATTAAAATAATTCATTCCTAAATATACTAATCATAATTATTCCTTTACATCAAATAAAGGGAAACCTCTATAATTTGCTTTCAATCATTATCCTCGTGATATTTTAAATACACTATTAGATAAAAATTTAATCAAATTATGCCCTAATTATTATCATCCTCCTCATCAATTATAAAAAATTAAGGACCAACCATTTTCAAATTTTAATAGCATTAATGAAAATCATGATAATAATTGGTATATGTTACAAGAGAAATTAAAAGAGTGTTGGCTAGATTTTATGCACAACTTAAAACCTAGGAAGTCATGAGATAAATCTCCTTCATTTAATGGTGAAGATTTTATGTAAGATGTCTATCTATCAAGGTTGTGAATACTAATAACTTATTTTAGGGGTATTACTTTAATCACCTTAGCTCGTGAACCACAGCTAGGTAATTTGGTAGCAAGTAAGCAGCTATGTTTGGGAATATTATAGAAAAGGGGAATATATAGAAATGGTTATAGAGAGAGGAAATGTGCTTATAAATAAATATATCTTAGATTTTACTACATACACAATCATAATTAAACAAGAAAATCACACTTTTAGCAAGAAATAGAAGGAATAAATTCTACCTTAGATCCAAAATAACATAAAGTTCATCCTGAGATCTTAATAGAATGTTTAGAAAAAATTTGTAGACACAAATTTCACTAGAAATCTACTTCCCTTTATTCAATCTAGACTAGTTCACAAAATCACATCCAAGTGTTTCAACACAAAGTTTGAAATCTTAACAATGCACAAGTTACAATAGCTTTTGCCAAAATGTTCTCATCTTTAGCCTATAGGCATCTTCTTATATTTATAGTGTCTAGAATAAAAATACAAATAGGAAACATTAATCACTTTTCCCATATATGTAAGCTACAAAACTAGAGATAGTTGAGAGTCTTTCTCCTAAATTCCCTCATTGTATGAAATGACTGATTTTCAACTTAAAATAGAATCTCCCATTTTGTACGTTTACCACCTATTTCCAAGTAATTGACTTTTTCAAACAACTTGAAGTAATGGCTTTTAAACCAATTACTTAAATTTTTACAACTCAATTTAATTACTCATTTACTTTGTCAGAGAGAATAAGAGGGAAAAAAGAATAAGAAGAAAAAAGAAGAGAAAGTTAATCCAACTACACGAACTTAATCTTGTTCGTATTTTGGTATTGGATGTACATATCAAATATTTATTGCACCAATCCTCCATCAACCTTTTAAATACCTTTAGTATTTATTTTGAACCTTAGGGACTCTCTTGCTAGGATCTTATCAAATGTGTTTACCTTTGTCAAGTTGGGTTTTAATTCCTTGACATCACCGTGAAGTTTAATCAGCTTTTCAATTGAATTGCAAGTAAAAGGAGTGACAAATTCATCTATATTTTTTCTAGAGAAGCATAAGGAAGTATTTAAGGGATGTTAAAGGCTTTTCAATTGTATAACTTGTAACATAATAGATACAATTATCCATCTGCTCCATCACTTTATGAACCTCTTCTTCTAGTAGTTGCATTTCACCCAGAATGTTTTTTAGAGTTTTTATGCAAAAAAAAACTTGATTATTTTAAGTTGCTTTCCCATTTGTACTAATTTATCTAGTATAATTTTTTATTCAATCAATAATTTCTTAGGAAATTAATTTATTTCAACTAGGGTCTCTAACTGGCATTCAACAATTCTATTTTCACTATCTATTTCTACCATCAACTCCCTCAACTGAGTAAACTTGATTTGTAGATCACCCAAGTTATCTGATAATTTTTTGTATTTATATGTTTATTTTTGAATGATCTAATCTATCCAATCATTAACATCCCTAGCTTTGTATCCTATGTCTTCAAATTCTCTGATGACATGCTCATTGAGTTGTTTTTCTACTAGCATGGGTTGAGATGAATATTATGAAACCTTTGCAATGATCTCACATAGCTTGGAGATTTTATTATTCAGTTTAGATTTTTTATATTTTTCTTATCCATATTGGAGAAGAGTGCATCTATTAGAGTTTGGATATCTTGTTTCATTCCTTCAGTAGTAACTTTTCCTAGAGGGACTACAGTTATTGTTATGTCTATTGCAGTCAATTCTCCCTTTTATTTTCCCTCTACTTGAGTTGACATTTGAGAAAAATTTTGAAAAAAAGGTTCAATGAATAACTTTGAAGTCAATTTGGTATCTTTTTACCTTTTACCTCTTCCTCCAAGGTTCTTGAGTAACTGTAGATCTTCCTCTTCCAAGTTTATTACTTCCCTAGACTCTAGAACTACTTGTGTAACCAACCAAGATGAGAAGTCACTATTTGGAGGGTGAGAAGTGATAGCATGTACCACCATATATTGATTGAACCATGTTGCATTATAAGTTAAAATTATATCATGGCCTTCTCCTTTTACACCATCTAGAGAAATTACTCTTTCAAAATTTATCATTCTCTCCACCATCAACTACTTCCTCAACTCTTCATCTGTAGTAGTCTTGCTACCACTTTTTGCTCCAATTACCTTTTCTAACAATGATTATTTATGGGCATGAGAATCTGATAAAGATAAAGAAATGGTATATGAAGGAGGAGGTGGGCATCTAGGTGGTGAGAAAGGAGGAGGGTGAGGTGATGGATGTATTTATTTTACTGAAGGGAGAGTGAAAGATGTTGTCTTCAAAGGTAGAATAATTTTGATCTTTTGTGAAGCTTCTGAGGTGGGTTTTACTAGGGATGTTGAAGTGATATGATCTGATACAAAAGTAATTTTGTCAATAAGAGGTGCTTGTGAAGCAAATGAATATTCTCACTCGCTTGTTGCTTGAGATTTTTTATGCACTTTTAACTTTTTTCATCTCTAGCTACTCACACCTTCATGTTTCCTCTTTCTAAAACTCCCCTACCTAACTTATTGAATTATTGCCTCATCTAAATAATGTCCCTTTTCCTACAACAAATTTTAAATATTAACAAGTATGATTTAAGTTCTCCCCTTAATTATTTTAGAACTAACTGTAATAGTTAGTAGAGGGGCCTTGTCTCCTCCCATTTGATTGTATGCATCAAGTATCACATGGCCATCATCAAGAAGATTTGTAGGTATCCTTACCAAACCAAAATTTATAATTTTTTGTACTATTAATCTACTGATGTCCCTTCTTCTAACTTCAAATTCATTCCTTTAGTTCATCTAAAAGTCCTCTAATGTGGGGATGTGCATATATTCTATAGAGACCATCTTTTTGGCAATCACTTTAGGATCAAAGTTCATCCTAGATTGGAAGGATTCCTGCTCATAATGAAAAAACATTTATATTTGGAAATTCTTGGCCTTTTCGATACTCTAACAATTATAATTACCAATTATGATGGGGAAGTTAACTGTTGTCTTGTGTTGCTTTGCTTGCAAGTCATGTAATTCTACCAATTGTCTGCATAATTCCATTATTACCCATTTGTCACTGGGGTATCTTGGTAGCTTAAATGGTGATCTTGAGAAACCACTAATCCTAAGGTAAGTGAAATTAGCAAATTAAATGAAGATGTAGCTAAATTGAGAGACAACCTCCCATGCCTCCTTACTTACTCTAATTATTTTTAGATCATTGTTTAGCTTACAAATGATTTCATAAAAGAAGCCATCAGTTACCATCTTGTATTTATTGAAGTATTTAGGTAATACTATTTGTGGGTAATACTCATAGATATGGTCTATTATTAACATCCCTTTCTTCTCTAGTTTGGAGAATATTCCTTCTGAGGCTATGTTATATAGTAGATATGAAGTCATTTTGAAATCAAGCATCTATTTAACCTCCTTGAGTTATTCACTAATATTATTGATTATTATTTCATCTCAATTGATCATATCATTGGCTCTATTAACCTAAATTATTTTGATGAAGTAATACATCTATGAGTAAAAGAATTTTGCATTTCTTTCTCCATTTATCCTGCACAACAATTGGTTGATGTCATCAACTTCTTGCACAAGATCTGATCTTTGAATAGTCTTTAGCAATCTAGATGGTTGCTTAAATTTATTTAGATATCTTATATTCATCATACTTATACCTTCCACCATGCTGCTCTCCCATTTATCAATGGCCCTTTGTATGTTGACATTAAGTACTTTGGATTTTGTTAGAATTTTAAGATAGTAGTTGAGAAATTATGTGTCCAACCTTATCACTGTATTTCATGTTGTGTCCCTAACTATTTTAATTAGAATATTGTAAAATTTGGCACATTCTAAAATAAACTCTAGCAATTGGGTAGTACTTGGAAATGTTGTAGCTTGAATGATCGCACTATTGGCCATAGCTTACATAAGGGGTGTCTTACAGGTTGCCTTAGATCTATTAATTAGTTCACTTACAGACATATGCCCCATATCAGTATCACTTATTTCATCAATTTTAGACACTAAACATGATTCCACTAGATAGCCATTATACTCATATCTCATATTGCCTTGATGTGCTTTTGCTTGAGATTTTCCTTTTCCTCTCTTTCTTGAAGCTTTTACAGTTGCAATATTGAGATCTTCTGGTGTGAAAATTACTTCTCCTAACCTTACTACCTCTTCTATCTCTAAATATATCTCTTGAATGTGAGACATTTTCCATAACTTCCCTCTCATAATTATGTGCATAGCTTAAAATGTTCTTATAGAAAATTTGAACAAACTTGTAACTCAACATTTGTTAAGTTCATTTATGCATATGATCAATTTTATTTTCCTGAGAATCATGCTTTTATGAAATTTTAGGTAAATTTTTAGTGCACATAATGAGAATTAGGCTTAATTGGGAGAGAACAAAGAGTTGATTTAGTCTACTCACCTTTGCATGGTAGATTTGGAGGGCTACCTTACTCATTTTTGAGTCATAAAAATTTTGGTTAAGCTTTCTCTTTGTATTGAGGACTTTTGGGGGTTCATTACTTACTTTATAAAATAGAAATAAGTAATGACTTTAAAAATTTCCCTTTGTATCGAGAACTTTTAGGGGTGTATTACTTTATAAAAGAGAAATAAGTAATGACTTAAAAAAGTTTTGGTTGAGATTTCCTTTGTATTAAGGAATTTTTAAAGACGCTTACTTGCTTCAAAAAAGAAGTAATCACTTAAGCCAATACTGATTTACACTTTAATCTTAAAATAAAGGAATTTTTGGATGCATCAAGTTATTAAATCAAGGAATAAGTGATGACTACAAAAATGTTTGATTTACTCTTGCTATGGACTACAAAAGTTTTCAGAGGAAAGACTTGATAAGAAGAGAATTAATGCAGTCCTAACAATCCAATTTGGTCTATAAGGTTAAAATAGTGGATTTTTGAAAGCCTTGACTTGTTTGTGAATGGAAGCAAAGGAGATAAGTAATGCAACCATAAATACTTGATTTTCTTTACATGGCATGTTTCTCCTTGGGAAACGCTTATGGAATGAAGGCTCGAGTCATTTGTTATTTTAGAAGCAATAAATTTCTTGGAGATACATATGAATGGAGCTAGATTTAATCATAACTTCACTCACACCCAATCTATATTGAAACAGTGATGGAAAAGCATCGACTGGTTTTTTGGCAAAGGAAATAAAATAATTTTTAGAAAATTACAAACCAGATCTATAGTTGATGTAATGGCCATTCAAAACCCTAGGTAGAGAAAAGATCAAACAATGGAGGAAATTTTCCATAATGGGAAACAATGATTACAGCTTGGGTGTCCACAAAATTTGGGGAAAAATATTATAGAAAAATACATAAAACCAAAACCAAAATAAAAAGAAAAACATACTTGAAAGCAAGAAGAAATCTGCACAAAATTACTTCATAAGCTAGTCTGAGGAAACTTTCACAGAGTGAGTTACTCCTAAATTGATGTGGAGATGACCTGAAATGAATCTTTTATTTTCTCAACTCATTACTTTATATTTTGGGTTTGGATGACTACCTTACTTTTTTTAGGAAATGAAGTGAAGTTCCCTTATAAACCTCATTTACATTGAGTTATAACAAGTGATATTTTAGATGACTTTACTCAATTAAAACAAGTAAACCATCTTAGGAAACCCACTTGGGTCTAGGATGAATGAGCTTTTGGATTTTTTAATGATATGAGTGATTTCATGCCTGTGGGTATTTAGCGAATGTGACTTGAGTATCTTTTATGACTTATTAAAGAGAATTTTGATCAAGTCCATAAATGAAAGCATTAAATTAAAAAATAAAATTAAAATAAATGAGAAACAAACAACATGATCCATAATTAACAAGTCAAAAATATCAAAAAAATTTAAAAGGGTACTCCAAGATTTCTAGGTGAAATCTTGGGGGCACCAGTTGGCTCCATCTATGGACATCTTTATTTCTACCAAAATGAAAGAAGTGAAGATGAGATCCTAGCATCTCTAGTTTCAAGTCTTGTATATTGGGTTTGAGGTCAGGTAAAAGAAACACAAAAATAAAATAAAAATGGAACAAAAAGAAACAACTGAGAGTTTTATTTATATACACATAGGTTTTACCCTACATCTCAATTCTTGAAAAGCTTCAAATGTTACCCATTATAGGGTAGAAGCAACTCAATTACATCCTAGTAAGCAAGGATAAAACTATCCATTCTAGCATTCTTCTTGATCATGAAGGTCCCCTTCCATAGTGAATCAATTTTTTCATGCATGCCCTTTGGTTTATTTCTCTTATCCCACAAGAGCACCCATTATCCAAACTCAAATTTTCTATCTTTAGAATTTTTTTCAAACACATTCTTGACCTTAGTTTGAAGTTTTTCCAACCTATCTACTACCTGAGTATGCACCTCTTTAAACTTACACAAATACATAACCCTTTTATCAAGTACATCCTGATAGGTAGCATCTTCAATGGCTCTAGATAACCACAAAGTAGTCAATTCAAGAGTAATAGGTATTTTAACATATATCCCATACAATAGTTGAAAAGGGGACATACCTATGGCCTTCTTTGGTGTAATCCTATCAGGCGAGAGTGCATCAAAAAAATTCTTATGCCATGTTCTTTGATTTTCTTCCACTAGCTTATGGATGATTGTTATCATGTTCTTGTTGTTGGATTCCACTTGCCCATTGCCCTAAGGGTAATAGTTGGAACAATGAACCAATTGAACACCATATATGTAGCAAAAGTTGACTAGCTCCTCGAAGGACAAATTCATAGCATTATCCATGACTATCTTGTGTGGGACACCAAATCTCACAATTATATTTTCCTTGATAAAGTTACATACTACTTTATAAGTAGAATGCTTAATAGGAATAGCTTCTACACACTTATAAAAATAATTAATTATTGTTATAATGTAATGATGACCAAAACTAGAAGGAGGATTTAACATACTAATAAAATCAATGCCTTATTATTGAAATGGTTCATTAATCACGACTACCTTTAATAGTAATGTTGATAACTTTACACGTCCAACAAATTGCTAACATGCTTGACATTTAGAAACCTAATCTATAGTATTTTTAAAAAGGGTAGGCTAGTAATACCTTACTCAAAGGATCTTATGTGTAGTAACTCTCGTCAAGAAATGACCACCACATGCCTTGTCATGAAACTATCCTAATAGCTAGTCTTGTTGGGATTTATCCATGCACCAGATAAATACACTATCAATTCCTTTCTTATATAAGCCATTATCCTAAAGGACAAAGTCTTTTGATTTTAATTTTATGGTACACTTCTCCTTATGAGTGAGGTGATTTGGACATTCCCCATATTTCATGAAGTAGGCAATCTTATTGTACCATTCATTAACTAAGTTCACAAAAATAACTATGGGTAGGTCTTCATCCAATTCCTCTTAAGGTAGATCATCTTATGTTCTCTCTATCATTAACTATCAAAGACCTCTTCCTCTTACTAGCTTTGTTGGTTTTATATCAAGGTCATATTCTTACACCTTGATTACCCACGTGCCTTGTAGTAGTCCCAACTCTTGTTGTGTCAGGTACATAGACAGTTGTATGTGTGGATAGAATGTAGTACCTAAATGCCTTGCATGCTTTAAGGACCACATATGCATTTTTTTCCATAGGTGTGTATTTTAATTTGTAATCCTTCAGAGGCATACTCATGAATTATATAGGAGCTTCAACATTCTCTTCATTTTTTTGCATTAGAATGGTTGACATGGTGCACTCAGAAGATAGCAATAAAGGATGAATTCTTTACTAAAATCTAGTGATACCAGTACTAGATCTTTTACTAAATCTACTTTTATATTCTTAAAGGCTTTCTTTCCTTATTCATTCTATTTGAAATCTTACTTCTTCATCATATCAGAAATGTGGTGAGTGAGTTCAACAAAATCCAGAATAAATCTTTTGAGAAAATTTACCTTGCCAAAGAATGAATTAACTCCCTTCATAGAGGTTGGCAAAGGTAAGATTTGAATATCTTGAACTCTTTTAGGGTCAATATTGGTCCTTTCATTAGATATAATGTGTCTAATAAGTTTTCCTTTAGTAATAGTGAATATTGATTTTTTGGGATTAAGGGATATCACATGCTTCCTGCATTGAATGAGTACTTCTAAATCAGCATAGTGATTCTTTCTATCTTTAGAAAAGGCTGTCCAATCATCAAGGCATACCACTATGATTTTTTCCTTCAGATGAACAAATACTAGATACATTACCCTTTGAAAGGTTACTCCAACATTGATTATACCAAAAGGCATTTTATGATAGGAAAATGTTCCCCATGGTATGGTGAATGTCATCTTGTATTGATCTTATCTTTCCAATCGTATTTGATTATAACCTAAAAACCCATCTAACATAGATAGCATTTTTGAGCTAGTAACTACTTGCAAGGTGTGATCCATGATGGGAAGAGGGTAGTTATCCTTCAAAGAGGCTTGATTTAGATTATGGAAGTCTATGCACAATCATATTTCACCATTCTTCTTTCTCATAAGTAAAATATTAGCCAACCATTATGAATGATGAATGGGGTAAATAATTTTTGCATCCATAAACTTCTATACTTTAACATAGATTATACCTGAGATGGTTGGATTGTGACGTCAGAGCTTTTATTTGAAAGGCTTTAGTCTTGGTTGCAATGAAATATAGTGTTGCATGTCTTTTGGTAGATGTGTCTTCAAGTCTTTTTAGGACCATGAAAAGACATCCATATATTTTTTAATAAGCTTTGTGAATGCTTCCTATTCTTGTTTAGAACAACACTTCCTAAGATTTAGAATCTTGAGCTCATCTTCTATACCCAAATTTATTGTTTGTACCTCCAAAGAAGAGATCTCACCATATTCTTTATTTCTTTTCAGAAACTAATCATGCTTATCAAAAATTTATTCTAAATAAACTAAACCTTTAGGAATTTTATTACCCTTCAATTGTATGATTCCTTTGTTCTCATCATGCTCAGGATCAGTTTTGCCTATCATATTTTATTATGGAGGTGAGTTCTTTCCTTCAAAATATAACTCATCAACATTGTCTTGCTACTCTAGGAATGTAGATATTTGCTTGTCATCATTACAAATATACCATTGTTCCACATTGTCAGGGACTTTGGAGTGGTATACCATTTCTAATTTATAATTACCTTATTAGAAAATGGAAGCAGGCTAATTTAGATTTACTAGTGTAGTGCTAATTGCTAGAGAATCAACCCTAGAGTTTTGATCTCTTGCAATGAATTTGATGGATAAGGCTATAAATTCAAGTGTAGTAGACAATATTCTATATTTGTAGTGTCTAAGCTTATCCCTTTTTACTTAGTACTATCCTTAAACTTGTTTCACAATAAGTTCAGCATCTCCTTGTGCTTTAAGGAGTTTCACTTATTTATTTTTAGCTTCCTCCATTCTTAATAGTAAAGCTTCATACTCTATTATATTATTAGTATTTTAAAACATCAACTTGTAAGAGTATGGGTATACCTTCCCATTTGGAAATATCAAAATAACACCTACTCCTAATCCAAAGGAGTAACAATTGCCATCAAAATCAAGACTTCAAACTTCTTATTTTACTAGTTCTGATTGAATTTTTGGTTATGGATCCTCTTTGTTCATTTCAAAATAATATACCCTATGGTTTGAATCTTTGAAAAGAATCTGAAACCTTGGATCTTTAGATTTTGTGATAGTGTATTTTGACTTCTTTTCAGGTTCAAGCTTCTTGTTAACTCCTTTGATTAGAATGTGAGTACATGACCAATCCATCTTTACTTGTCCTCCCAATTCTTTACAAAATTTTCTACTCAGTAACATCCCATAAGAGACAGGAATATCTACAACTAATATTGTCATCTTTAATATCTTGTTAGGGAAAGCTACCAAAATAGCTTGTGCATCCTTAATTTGTCCAATTAAAGGGACTTGTCTCTCCATAGAATAACATCTCCCTATTATCTTCATCAAAGTAGGCCCAAGATCATCTATAACTTTAGTTGGCATGACATTATCATAAGCTCCTAAATCTAATATGTAATTACTTAGTTTAAAACCATTAAGTAACAAAGAAATTTAATATGGTTCAACTCTTTCAGAAGATGTGGGAGTGACAATGGTAGCATTGTTCTGGGAAGAATTATCTTTGGGGTTAGGCAGAATACCTTTCTCTAAATTTTTGGGTGTATAATTTGATCCATCACTTTGTACATACATAACTAACCTATTCTATTGATCAAGAAAGGCTCTTAAGTACTCAGCTTCTAACATTTGGATTCTAGTTTTATTAATATGATCCACAATGTCAAAAGAAGGAATAAATGCATTTTTAGATGTTTGAGTAGAAGGTTTGTGAGATTGAAATGAAGAGGAACTTACTTTTTTATATTTTTGGGATAGATAAGAAGGTAAAGGATGACCTCTTTTGATAATGGCAATGTCTGATCTAGAATCATTATTCTCTCTTCTTTGTTCATTACTAGATGTTTCACCACATTACTAAGCTTGTGATCTTGTAAATACTACAAAAGTATGACTATGATCTTATTTGAAAGCTTCCTCATAGTAATTTTATAATTCATAGTCTAGGTAACCATTTTTGGAGTCACTTGTAGGATCTACAAAATCATCATTCTCAGTTTAATCAATAGTGACATCTTGATCTTCTTCATTCATCTTAACATTGTTCCTTGGGGCAGCTTCAATTTCCAGTCTTTAAGGAGTAGCAGCGATGTGGCCTCTATTTTTGAAGTTTCAAGGAGGAAGAGTGTTTTTTCTTTGTTCCATCTACTTCTTCATCTGTGGCATATCATTCACCAATCTTTGCAGTAGTGAATTAGTAGTACTAGTTGAAGAGGAACCTTCAACCTTAGAAGTTGTGATTTTGATTTTTCCCACCATAATGAGATCATCTTCTATTTTGATAGCCATAGTTTGAGTTATAAAAAATTCAATAGGATGTGCTCTATGAAACTAATAACCAACTTCAAGTAATAAAGCATTAATGAAAAATACCTTCTGATTTTCATCACTTAAGGAAGTAGTAGTGAGAATCTTATAAGTAATCTTTTAAAATTTTATAATGAAATCTTGCATGTGCTCATATGACTCCTTCTTCAACTAAGTTACCTGAGTAATCAATGTACTTCAATCTTTATCTATCTTAAATCTTTTTAAGAATCCATCTCATAGAGTGGCCCAACTATTTATGGTGCCAGGAGCCAGATGATAAAACCATTCAGTTGCTAAGTCATGTATGTTCTCTATGAAGAGCTCGATAGACACATATTCATATTGAATAGTAATTACCCCACAAGATATGAATAATTTGGCCAAGTGATCATCTATATTTTACTTTTTATATCTATAAAACTTGGGAAAATTTTTCTTGGATCCTTTCGACAAGTCATGAAGAGGAGGTGTCAAATTTAGAGGTCTAAAGGCCACACCTTATGGAACAGGTAGCGTAGGATGAAGTTGTTATTGTTATTATTATTGCATCCTAGAATGTCTTTGAGAATAAACTAAGTGAATAATCCTAGCCACTAGACTATGTTGTAGTTGATTTGCAGGAGTTTATACTCTTTTATTGAGTGAGAGACTTTCTCTATGTGCTTTGGTTTGAGGTGGATGCCAAAAATTAAATTGTTCTTACAATATAAAGAAATCATAAATTCTTCCTTGGGATCTACTTGACTGGGTGAATGGATGGTCAGCCAAATTGATAATTTAATGAAGGATGGGAATTAAAAATGCTCACAAAAAATGTTCTGGTCTATGAAATTTGCTTTTCCCCAATGAAGTCACCAAAAACTGTTGGCTAGATTTTATGCATAGCTTAAAACCTAGGCAATCATGAGATAAATCTCATTCATTTAATGGTGAATATCCTATGTAATATGTTTATCTATCAAGTTTTTGAATACTAATAACTTATTTTAGGGGTATTACTTTAATCACTTTAGCTCGTGAACCATAACTAGGTAATTTGGCAGCAAGTAAATAGTTGTGTTTGGGAATATTGCAAAAAAGGGGAATATATAGAAATGGTTATATAAAGAGTAAACTTTATTAAAAATAAATATATTTTATAGTTTACTACATCCACACAATCATAAATAAACAATAAAATCACACTTTCAGCAAGAAAGAGAAGGAATAAATTCTAACTCATAGCTAAAATAACACAAAGTTCATCCTGAGATCTTAATAGAATGTTCAAAAAAAAATCATAGACACAAAGTTAACCATAAATCTACTTGCCTTTATTCAATCCAGACTAGTTCACAAAATGACATCCAAGAGTTTCAACACAAAGTTTGAAATCTTAAAAATGCATAAGTTACAATAGATTTTGCCAAAATGTTCTCATCTTTAGCCCATAGGATTCTTCCTATATTTATAGTGTTCAAAAGTCAAATACAAATAAGAAACATTATTTAATTTTCCCTTATGTGCATGCTATAAAACTAGAGATAGTTGAGAGTCTTTCTCCTAAATTTCCTCATTGTATGGCATGGATGATTTTTAACTTAAAATATAATCTCCCATTTTGCATGTCTACCACTTATTTCCAAGTAATTGACTTTTTCAAACAACTTAAATTAATGGATTTTAAACCAAGTACATAAGTTTTTACAACTAAACTTAATTACTTAATTACTTTGTCAAAGAGAAGAAGAGGGAAAGAAGAATAAGAAGAAGAAAGAAGAGAAAGTTAATCCAGCTGCATGTCCTCAATCTTGTTCTTATTCTGGTATTGGATGTACATATAAAATATGTATTGCACCACTCCTCCATCAATCTTTTAAATAGCTTTAGTATCTATTTTGAAAATAAGGGACTCTCTTTCTAGGATCTTTTCGAATGTGTTTACCTTTGTCAAGCTGGGTTCTAATTCTTTGACATAACCATGAAGTTTAATCAGTTTCTCAATTGAATTACAAGTAAAAGAAGAGACAACTTCATCTATATTTTTATATAGAAGTGAAAGAAATGATGTTGGAGTCTTTTTAAGTGTATAACTTGTAACATACTAGATACAATTATCTAGTTACTCCATCACTTTATCAACTCTTCTTCTAGTAGCTACATTTCACCCAGAATGTTTTTTAGATTTTTTTTGTAGAAAGACATGATTATTTCCAGTTGATTACCAATTTTTACTAATTTATCTGGTACAATATGTTCTTGAATCAATAATTTCTTAGGCAATGCATTTATTTTAACTAGGATCTCCAACTGGTATTCAGTAATTCTATTTTCCCTATCTATTTCTACCATCAACTCCCTCAACTAAGTAAACTTGCTTTACAGATAACCCAAGATATCTAGCATTTTTTTGTATTTCTCTATTAATTTTTTAATGATCTACTCTATCCAATCATCAATATCACTATCTTTGTCTCCTATGTCTTGAGATTCTCTGATGACGTGCTCATTGAGTTATTCTTCTACTAACACAGGCTGAGATGAATATTGTGAAACCTTTGCAATGATCTCAAATAGCTTGGATATTTTCTCATTTAATTTAGATTTTTATTTATCCATCTTGGAGAATAGTACATCCATTAGAGTTTGGGTATCCTATTTCAGTCCTTTAGTACTAACTTTTCCCAGAGGGACTATAGTTACTATTATGTTTATTGTAGTCAATTCTCCCTTTTATTTTCCCTCTGCTCGAGTTGGCATTTGAGAAAAAATTTCAACAGAAGGTTTAATGACTAAATTTTAAGTCACTTTTGTATATTTTTACCTTTTACTTCTTCCTCCAAGGCTCTTGAGTAGTTGTAGATCCTCCTCTTCCAAGTTTATTACTTCCCTAGGCTCTAAAACTACTTGTGAAGCCAACCAAGATGAGAAGTCACTATTTAGAGGGTGAAGTGTCAGCATGTATCACCATCTCTTGATTAGACCCCATTAAATTAGAATTTAACTCTATCTCATGGCCTTCTCTTTCTTCACCATCTAGTGAAATTATTCTTTCAAACTCTATCATTCTCTCCACCATCAATTGTTTCCTCAACTCTTCATCTATAGTAGTATTGCCTACACTTTCTGTTCTAGTTACCTTTTTTGCTAATGCTTCTTTATGGGCATGAAAATCCCCCAAAGATGAAGAAATGGTATCTAAAGGAGGAGGTGGGTATCTAGGTGGTGAAAAAGGAGGAGAGTGAGGTAATGGATCTATTTCTTTTACTAAAAGGAGAGTGAAAGATGTTGGCTTCAAAGTTGGAATAATTGTGATCTTTCATGAAGCTTCTGAGGTAGGGTTTATTGGGGATGTTTAAGTGCTATGAGATGATACAGAAGGAATTTTGTCAATAGGAGGTGCTTGTGAAGTAGATGAAGATTCTCACTCCCCTGTTGCTTGAGATTTTTTATGCACTTTTAACTTTTTTGGTCTCTAGCTGCTCTCACCTTCATGTTTCCTCTTTCTAAAACTCCCCTACCTTATTTGTTGAATTATTACCTCATCCAAATAATTTCCCTTTTCCTACAACCAATTTTAAGTATTAATGAGGATGATTGAAGTTCTCTCCTCAATTATTTTGGAACTAACTTTAATTTTTGGTAGAGGGGCCTTATCTCCTCCCATTTGATTATATGCATCAAGTATCACATGGCCATCATCAAGAATATTTTTATTTATCCTTACCAAACCAAAATTAACAATTTTTGTATTATTAATCTTCTAAAGTCCCTTCTTCTAACTTCAAATTCATTCATGTAGTTCATCTAAAATTCCTCAAATGCGAGGATGTGCATATATTCTATAAAAACCATCTTTTTTTTAATCCCTTTAGGATCAAAGTTCATCCTAGCTTGGAAGGATTCCTTCTCATAGTGAAGAAACATTTTTTTTGACATTCTTGGCCTTTTGGATACTCTAATAATTATAATTACCAGTTGCGATAGGGAAGTTAATTGATGCCTTGTGTTGCTTTGCTTGCAAGTCATGTAATTCTACCAATTGTCTACATAATTCCATTATTACCCATTTGTCACTGGGGTATCTTGGTAGCTCAAGTGGTGATCTTGAGAAACCACTAATATTGAGGTAAGTGAAATCATCAAATTAAATGAAAATGCAGCCAAATTGAGAGACAACCTCCCATGCCTCCTTGCTTACTCTACTTTTTTTCATATCATTGGTTAGCTTACAAACAATTTCATAAAAGAAGCCATTAGTTACTATCTTATATTTCTTTAAGTATTCAATCAATACCAACTATGGATAATACTCATAGATAGGGTCTATTGCTAACATCCCTCTCTTGTCTAGTTTGGAGAATATTCCTTTTGAGGTTGTAATATATAATAGATATGAAGTCATTTTGAAATCAAGCATTTTTCTAACCTCCTTTAGCTTTTCACCAATATTATTGCTTATTATTTTATACCAATTTATCATTTCATTGGCTCTATTAACCTCAATTATTTTGATGAAGTAATACATCCATGAGTAGAAAAATTTTGCATTTCTTTCTCCATTTATCTTACACAACAACTACCTGATGTCATCAACTTCTTGCACAAGATATGATCTTTGAAAAGTCTTTGATAATCTATATGGTTTCTTAAATTTCTTTTGATATCTTATATTCATGATACTTATACATTTTGTTGTGTTACTCTCCCATTTATCAATGGCCCTTTGCATGTTGACATCATGTACTTTGGATTTTTTTTTGGAATTTTAAGATAGTAGTTGAGGAATTATGTGTCTAACCTTATAAATTTATTGCCTACTATGTCTCTTACTATTTTAGTTAGAGGATTGTAAAATTTGGCATATTTTAAAACAAACTCTAGTAATTGGGTAGTACTTGAAATTGCTACAGCTTGAATGATCCCACTATTGGCCATAGCTTGCATAAGGGGTGTCTTATGGGTTGCCTTGGATCTATCAATTAGTTTACTTATAAACACATTCCCCATATTAGTATCACTTATTTCAACAATTTTATAAACTATACATGATTCCACTGGATAGCCCTTGTACTCATATCTCATATTGCCTAGATGTGCTTTTGCTTGAGATTTTCCCTTTCCTCTCTTTCTTGAAGATTTTGCAATTGTAAGATTGGGATCTTCTTGTGTGAAAATTACTTATCCTAACCTTCCTAACTCTTTTATCTCTAAAAATATCTCTTGTATGTGAGACGTTTGCCATAGCTTCCATCTCATAAATATGTGCACAGCTTAAAACATTCTTGTAGAAAACTTCAACAAACATGTAACTCAACTTTTGTTAAGTTCATTTATGCATATGATCAATTTCAACTTCTCAGGAATCATGCTATTATTAAATTTCAAGTAAAATTTCAATGCCCATAATGAGAAGTAGGCTCAACTAGGAGACAACAAAGAGTTGTTTTGGTCTACTTGCCATTGCATGGTGGATTTGGAGGGCTACCTTACTCATTTTTTAGTCATAAAAATTATGATTAAGATTTCTCTTTGTATTGAGGACTTTTGAGGGTGTATTAATTACTTTATAAAAGATAAATAAGTAATGACTTAAAAAAATTCCCTTTGTATTGAGGACTTTCGGGGTTGCATTACTTACTTTATAAAAGAGAAATAAGTAATGACTTTAAAAAGTTTTAGTTGAGATTTCCTTTGTATTGAGGACTTTTTTAAGTCACTTGATTCACAAAATAAGTAATCACTTAATCCAATCCTAATTTACACTTCAATATTAAAATAAAGGACTTTTTGGATGCATCAACTTATTAAATCAAAGAATAAGTGATGACTGCAAAAATGTCCGATTTACTCTTGCTATGGACTACAGAAGTTTTAAGAGGAAAGACTTGATAAGAAGTGAAGTAATGCATTATTAAAAATCCAATTTTGTCTATAAGGTTAAAATAGTATATTTTTGAAAGCCTCAACTTGTTTGTGAATAGAAGCAAAGGAAATAAGTAATACAACCACAAAAACCCAATTTTATTTACATGGCATGTTTCTCCTTAGGTAACAATTATGGAATGAAGACTCGACTCATTTTTCTTTTAGAATCAATAAATTTCTTGGACTGGATATGAATAGATCCATATTTCAGCACACTTCACTCACACCCAATCTATATTGAAACGGTGATGGAAAAGCATCAACTAGTTTTTTTTAGTAAAGGAAATGTTGTAGCATGGAATTATACCCTTCATGGGAGAGTTTTTAAATCTCTCTCACTTATAGCTACAATAATTGGAACAACCTAAGGATATGGGTATCATATGGTGAGGTTGAACCTCTAGCTTTTTTAATGAGGCTAGTTTCTTAGATAATTCACTTTAGCTCTTTCTTCCCATGCTAATATCTATTGTTAGCTAAGGAAAAGGGATTGGAGGATAACATGAAATGGAATCTAAGATAAGTGAGGTGATTCACTATAATAAATTATCCACTTAATTCTTGCTTATACAACCTCACAACTAGTTAATTTGCATAAGTGTTTCATAAACTAGGCTCACTAAACCATACATGAAGCAAAGAGAAATTTTGAAATCCACACTAAGTGTCTATTAATGGTGGAAAGATCTCAATTATAGACCTATAAATAACTTTAAAACACCTAAAAATAGGAAATAAATAAGGACAATAGACATGGAATAACACTTCTTCACAAAGTCATCATGCATAAACTTGTTCAACACAATTTTCAGACAAGAGATATGTAAAAAAGATGATATTTATTGCTTAAGAAAGGTCTTTCTTATAAAGTTATTTTGGTAGAGTAACTTTATTTCCAATACAAAGATATATTTTAAGGCTCAAAATCCTCTATATATATTATAAATGGGATGAGAGAAGAGGGGGATTCGCATGGAGAGAAGGGAGAGAGAAAGTCCTTGATGACAGACACCAATGCTTATTCTACTTGAGCTCCTCATACATTCAAAGAATGAAACCACTTTGACCACTAGAATAACTATCTATAATCACCACCCATCTCCTCGAGCTCATCATGTATTCAATTATCCTATTTGAAATTGAGCAAGCTATACTAGTGGTAGATGCATGTCTCTACCAAGTCTAAGTGTTTTGATCTTTATATTAAAGCTTGGCATGTTTTGTCTAAAGAAGGATGAAGTCTCCATGCCTTTTTTTAAATAGGTTGAATCATGTTATTTTATATCATGTGGTCATTCATAAAGAGTGAGAGCCATGTCAAATTACAAAAACCTTCATAAATTTACACCTACTAGCTCTTGCTAGTCGCTTTGGCTCTCCTTTGCTTTGATTGGTCATTAGAAGTTGCCTCAGATCCTTGACTAGTGCCATATATCTCTCTAACATGGATGCCTATGAGTCATCAATATCCCTACTAATTATATGCCCTTGTTTCACTTGTCCTTGATCGTTTATCCCTTTATATTTATTAATCATTTGACCATCGCTAGTGTCGTTGATCTTACTGGGCTATTTTCCTGTCTTAACTTAACTTATTAAGTTTATAAGTATCCTTGAAAACCTAATTTACTCTTCATAGTGTAAATCAATATTTCCTCACTACTTAGCTTATAAAGTTTATAAGCTCCTTTCATAAGTTTTATCCTTGGAGAATCCTAAAAACACTTTTCAAGACCTATTCAAGTTCTTCAATCTCCCTTAATTTGGGCTTTTCTAGCTTGATTACTTTGAACTTTTCAAGTCTTAAGTCTTCAAGCTTTCTGATAAGGACTTTCCTAAAGGGAAAGAGACCCTTCAAGCTTTCTACAAATGGTCCTTCCAAAAAGAACATACCCTTTAGAATTCTTGAAAGCTACTCTTGGAACATTTGAAAGGGTCTTTCAAAAAAGTGTTTGGCTCTTTATAGAGGGAAAGTACCCTTCAAAAATATCTGAATGAATTGTTTCTCCCAAAAATCACCCTTTGAAAAAACTTTTTTGGGCACTTTTCCTCGAATAACCCTTCAAAAATTTTGAAAGTGCCCATTGGATATATTATTTTGGTCCACTTTTTTGAGAAAATAACCCTTTGAGAAAGTTGTATAGGGAAACCTGCTTGATGAGTTCATTTCTTCATAACATTTCTTTCGAACAAATTGTCCAAAAGAATTTCATTACTTAGCTAGAAATGAAAACCCTAAAAATAAAACTTGGATGAAAAGAAAAAACATTCCTTAAAACTTCTTATTTGGACAATTTTTTTGAAGGAAAACCATGTAGTTTAAACCAAAGAAAATATTGACTGAAGAAACACACTTAGTTCTTTCAAATCCCTAAAGAATGAACAAGGACTTATCTTAATAAAATAACTTTGCACAAACTTTTCACTTAACCCTTTGGCTTGTAGGCTCACTTTTAACATTGTTTCTAACCCCTGAATAACATGCTCATATCCTTCTCTAAGCCCCTTTGATCTATTTCCTCATCAAATAATGCAAGAGCTTTAGTATGTGGTCCAAAAATGGCCAACATTTATGGTGACTCATAGGGAAGCATGCCTACTATGTTTGAAGAACCTAACCACTTGCTTCATCTGACCCATTGGGCATGGAGTCACTAATTTCTTTAACAAGGTTAGTCCTATTTGTAAATTCCCATTAAAGCAATAAGAACAATTGCAACAAAACAAATTGTGTCCATGGAACTTAGGGAAGGGAAACACAATTGAAAAGGATGTGCACAAGGCACTTAAAAGAAAAAAAGAACTAAATGAAACATATAGAATATATACAAAGTCTATAAACTCTTTAAATATCAATGCTTTAGATGAATCCCATTAACTAGAATGGTCAATACCTTTCCATCTAGTCAAGTGAGTTGGAAAGCTTTATGTTGCTTCCATCTATGGATCAAATAAGGGCTACTCCACAAGCTATCAAACTTAGCATGGTTTCCTGGCTTAGCCCTATTTAAACCCCATTTAAGGACTAGGTCTCCCTCTTTAAAGTTCTTTATTGTAGGTCTCTTGTCAAAATATTTCTTGACTTGAGCTTGATGTGACTCTAGTGTCTTCATTGCAAGGTCTCTTATTTCCTCAAGTTCTGTGAGTTTTGCTAATCTCACATTTATGGGCTCATCTTCTAGCAGCTCCAGTTGATGGGATAGTTCTAATGTAGGTATCTCAAGGGAAATCAAAAACTTGGCCTCCCTTCCATATACTAAAACATATGGAGAATTTCCAATGGAAGATTTACGAGTTACCCTATCAACCCATAAAATTATTTTTAATTTAGTGTGTCATGTCCTCTAGTTCTCTTCCATAGTTCTCCTGATGATTCTCAACAAATTTTTATTTACAGACTCAGCTAGTCCATTTCCTTGAGGATAATAATTGGAAGAGGTGTTGAGGTAGCTACCCATCTTGAGAGCCCATTCACTATTTTTTAGCCTAAGGAAAGCCAATGCATTATCAAAGATGATAGTGGATGAAACACAAAACCTAGTCACAATGTTATCATAGAACTCTAGGACTGCACCTTCATTATCTTCTTTCAACACAATGGATTCCACCCACCTGGTGAAGTAGTCAGTTATAGTAAGCACCCATTTATGTCATGCACTTGATGGAGGGTTGACCATTCCTATGACATCCAAACCCCACTGCATGAATGGTTACTCTACATGAATCAAGTTGAGAGGAAAAACTACTAATCTTTGCTTACCCATAAATAGGCCACATTTTTGACACTTCTCACACATGCATAATCATATTTGAAAAGGTTGGGCCAGTAATAACTAGCCCTCATTATTTTTGTTTCTATAGTCTTAGGTGCAAAATGACCTCCTGCAGGTCCATCATAGAAATGTTCCAAAAGATTGGCCACTTGGTTATTATCTATGCACCTTAAGAGCACTCCATTAAAGTCTTTCCTAAATAAAACCCCATCAACCAATGCATAATGTATGGACTGAAGTCTAAAATACCTTTTTTTTGCCTTGTCCATACCTAGAGGGCATTCACCTATTAGCAAAAAATGTGTCATATCATGAGCCAGCTCTTGTGAAGTAGAGGTACCTCTACTTGTGATTTGTCTTGAATCATCATGGCAACTTCTTCATCCTTTTGAAAGTCTTCCACTATGTGTTCACACAAACCTCTACCTCTGACCAACGTGGTCACTTTGATTTCCATGTCAAACTCCATGATTTTGGTGATCAAACTAGCACTTTTCTCATTTATATATTTATTAAGGAGGAAATTCCTAACTCCAAGATGAGGCACTATGAGATAAATACTTCATATTCTTCTAACCCTTGACTAAAGAAGGAAATCAGTTGCTCCATTCCCTCATCATTATTTTATGTTAGCATAGCTGACAAGCTGTCAACATTGGCAAAGGTGTATAGTATGAAATCCTTGGAGAAAATAGGATTTATGAGTGAGGGTGCTTGGGCAATGACATGTTTAAAAGAAAAAAATGACTCTTCTTTAACATGGAAGTAATAAGCTTGACCAAGATTACAAAACCTAATATGAACCTTTTAACAAAATTTATTTTTCCAACGAAGCTTTGAACTCCCTTCTTATGCTTGGGGAGACAGAGTGCTAAGATGGCATCTACCCTTTCAAGATCAATGGATAACCCTTCCTTTAAAATGATGTGGTCAGTAGTTTGCCTTAATGTATGGTAAACATATACTTCTTAGGATTCAACAAGATCTCATACTCCTTTCATCTCTCAAAGATCAACCTCAGGTGGTCCATGTGTTCACTAGCATTCTTGGAGAAAACTGTGATATCATCCAAGTATACCAGCACCATTTGATTTATAAGCCCTTGAAAATCCATGTCCATGGCTTTTTGGAAAGTTGTACTAGCATTAGACAAACCAAAATTCATCTTTTCATACACATACAAGCCCCATTTGGTGGTGAAGGTAGTCTTGTAACAATCCTCCTCTTTTACCCATATGTAGTTATAAACTAAAAATCCATCCAACAAAGAAAAGTGTTCTAAACTTGAAACTAATTGGGTAAGTTGTTCCATGGATGGTAGAGGGTACTGATCCTTCAAGGAGACTTTGTTGAAATATCTGAAGTTAACACAAAGCCTAATCTCCCCACTCTTCTTCTTTATGAGCACCAAGTTGGCTACCCATGATGAGTGTTTGATGGGAAAGATGATCCTAGATTTGATGAACTTGGTTAGCTCTTTCCTCATAAGCTCTTCTATCTTGGGGTTGATTTTTCCTTGCATGGTTAGCATTGGCCTTTAATTCTCTAGTATGTTGGGCTAAATTTGGATTGAAACCTTTCAGGTCATTATATTCCCAAGCAAAAATGTCTGTGTATTCTTGGAAAAGTGCTATGAAAACATGCCTCTCAGCCTTGTTGTTTACCTTTCTAAGCTTGAGAAGCTTATCCTTGAAGATGAGGACTCTTTCATATTTTTCTTCATTGGTTGGCATCACCATATTTTCCTTTCTCACACAGTCTCCCTCATGGAAAAGGCCTTCAAATGTAACCAGTCCCTTAGGAACTTTGTTTAACATTAATTGAATAATTTGATCCTAGTATTGATGATGAAGTTCACCTTAGTTGGTGGAGAATTCAGCTTCCTACTGTAAGAAATAAGCAATTTGTTTATCACTTTCAAACACCTACCAATGGGCTTCATTATCTGGTATTAATGGCCTCACCACCACCTTGAGATGTGGCTAAACCTTGGCCTCTTTCAGCTCACTTGGGATGTCAAATTGAGCTCCCATGACTGCCAACCTATCAGCATGTTGGTTTTGATTTCTTGGCACATCTTGAATGTCAAAGGATTCAAAATATTCAATTAGGTCCCACACTTTATTTTTATAGGACCTCATCAAAGGATTCTTTGTAATGTTCAAGCCTCTAACTTAGTTCACTATGATCACATTGTCTCCATATGTTTTCAACATTTTTATTCCTCTTTTATTTGCCCACTGAAGACCATAGATCAAGCCTTCATATTCTACTACATTTGAAGAGAAACTAAAATGGAACCTATAGGAAGAGAAAAGCTTATTGCCTAAAGGGGAAACCAACATTTCCCCTACACCCACTCTATTTTCTGTCCTTGAACCATCAAAGAACAACTTCCACATACCATGGAGGTCTTCCCTAGATCTGATGAAGGAAGGCATGAGTTGATTTTATTTGTGTAATAAATAGACACTCATGTCTCTTTCTTCAACACCTTCTAAAGGATTAAGAAATTTATTATCCCCCCATAACTCATCTAAGAATAAGTCTAGAACCTCCTCAAGATGAGTGTTTAGTTCTTGACCAATTATAAACTCATCCTCATCAAGGATAGTATAATTGAGTTTTATATTATCTATTTGATGGGGTTTAATATGGATTTATGCCATAGGTTCAGCTTTGATTTATACTTTAGTCCCATACCTTGTTATGAATGTCATGTAGGACCAATCTACTACTAAATAACCCCCAATCTTGGCTATGAATTCTCTATAAATACACAATGCAAATCGAGTAGTGACATCAAGGATCAGCACATCTTATACCACCAAAACACTTGGATAAGCGTGTAGGGTCAAGTTTAAATCCTTGATGATATCAGATGGCTTTATGGAATAACCATCAAGCTGTAAGATTCCTTTGGTATGTGGCTCATATTTAAGGTTCAGTTGATTAGCTATAGACTTTGGCATGACTGAAGTGCTAGTTATACTATCTACCAAGAAATTATGCACCAAGGAATCACCGATGTTTAATAAAATGTAGAATGATGAGGGCTTGGCCACACTACATGACCTTTCTCCCAAAGGACCTTTGGCTGCATTAGTGAAAACCTTAGTTTCCTTGATTGATTTTTCACCTATATTCATTACAACACCTATCCTAAACAATCCTTCCTAAAGGATATCCACTTGATTTGGCATGGAAAGCATGTCCCACATTGGTATGTTCATGTTGGATTTCTTCATTTGTTCAAGAATGTTGATTGGTGTACCACCAACCTTTGCCTCAGTTTTAGGAGTTATTACTACTAGATTAGATAATGAAAGAGTGATGACAGGAGGCTCCTTAAATACTTCTTGGTTGTCACCTATATTCCTTCTCTTGAATCTTGTGTTTGTTGAGACTAGGATGTGAGCCAGACTAGGGATGGTCTACTAATTGGATGCATAGCACTCTTCTTGCTCACTGATGACCATTGTGGCTTTCAACTAGTTTGACACCTGATTTGAGCTTTGCTCTTATGGAGTCCTAGATCCCAACTTGATTCAATCATGGGATCAGCTGGGAATAGCCTTATGCAATAGGTTTATAGATAAGAGTGATTATCTGTCACTAAAAAAATAGTTGACCAAAATCAATAGAGATCCCCATGAAGTCATGCAAGACTTTAACATGAGACTCCAAAAGTCTTGGGATAAAATTATAGCCACTGTTATACCATCCCCAAACTTTATCTTCTTATATTATTTAAAGGCTCTAAACAGCAGTATAGCATCAATGATCTAATCTATAGGAGGGGATATATTTCTAGATGCATATAAGGTGGCCATTAAAGTAAAAAATTGCCTGGTTCAGGCTGGAAAGCTTATTCCTAAACCCCTAATGCCTATTTTCCCTAAGATCAGACCACCTCCTGTAGTTGTCCCTATAGCATGGAATTGCACCCTTCATGGGAGATTTTTTCAAGCTCTCTCATGAAGGGTGCAATTCCACACTACAACAAGAAATAAAATGATTTTTAGAAAATTACAAACTAGATCTCCAGTTGATGTAATGTCCATTAAAAACCCTAGGTAGAGAAAAGATCAAATAATGGAGGTAATTATCAATAGTGGGAAAGAATGCTTAGAGCTTGGATTTCCACAAAATTTGGAAAAAAAATTATGACAAAATACATAAAACAAAAACCAAAATAAAAATAAAAACATACCTAAAAGCAAGAAGAAATTATGGGAAGAAATCTGCTCAAAATTACTCCATAAGCCAGTCTAAGGAAACTTTCACAAAGTGAGTTACTCCTAAAGTGACGTGGAGAGGACCTAGAATGAATCTTTTATTTTCTCAACTCATTACTTTATATTTTGGGTTTGGATGACTACCTTGCTTTTTTAGGAAATGAAGTGAATTTCCCTTGTAAACTTGATTTACATTGAGTTATAACAAGCAAGATTTTTAAACAACTTTACTCAATTAAAACAAGTAAAGCATCTTAGGAAACCCACTTAGGTCTAGGATGATTGAGATTTTGGATTTTTTAATGATATGAGTGATTTCATGCCTATGGGTATTTAACAATTGTGACCTGAGTATCTTTTATGACTTCCTAGAGAGAATTTTGAGCAATTCCACAAATGAAAGCGTTAAAGCAAAACCAAAAATTAAACTAAATGAAAAAGTGACAACATGACCCACAATTAACAAAAGTCAAAAAGATCCAAAAAATTTAAAGGGGTACTCCAAGATTTCTAGGTGAAATCTTGGGGACACCAAAGAGCTTACAAATAAACAAATCATTTCATTTCAAAAAATGGATAATAAGCTACAATAGTTTTCATCTTTCTCTTCCAAATCTCCAAATGTTAAACACAAGATCTCTCAAAAATCCCTAATATAGCATATAAGGGTTTCAAATGATTATACTAATTATGAACATTAAGCTAAAGATATCATTTTAATTCTCAGATTAATAATATAAGAAATGAAATTACATTAACACAAGAGCTTTCTAACTCGAAAGCTTCAAACATGCCAACTAAGTTTCCTACAAAAGTGTGGATTCCTAAAATACAACAATCACAAATTGAGCATAATGAAACACATGTGCATAATGAATCAACTATTACAAGTACAATCAATAAAATAAAAAATGAATATTCAGCATTCATCTTTCCATCTAGTTGGCACTTTTATTATGTTTTGAAAGCCAAATCAAAAATGCAATAAATTAATACTAAATTCATCAATTCATACCAATATACCAAAATCAAAACTACATTAATAGTCCAAATTTTGATTATTCTAACACTTGGCCTTATCTTCACTATTAGCACTTATACTCTTTTGTATATAAACTAATTCAAGCAATCCAACACAAGCTCATTATTTATGATAATTCATTTCTTTATTATTTCATATTCATTATATCATGGCTTTCATTTGGACTCAAATAGCCAATTTAACTATTTTTACAATCTACATAAGTGCACATAGTCTCTTTCCCATTAGAGGCATGTTTATAATATTCATATATACTATATTTATATGTATCATTTACACATACATTTGGGACATATTGCTTGCCTTCCATCTCACTACATTATCCTTTTTTCACCTTATTTTGGATTATGCAAATCAATCTGATTTATTTTACTTTCAAAGCTTTGCTTCTTAGCACCTTTTTCAAATTTTAAAATTTAAATATTCAAAAACATTCATATATGTTCATAGTTCTAAAAATATAAAAATATTATTTAAATTTTCATAAATTGGGACCTAAAATCATTTTCAATATTAATAGCTTACTTCTCTACATATGTTATCTATTTTATGTTCATATATGCATATTTAATTTTTATTTTTCAAGAGGCATGTGAGTGTGATACAGGACATACTATGGCATGATTTCTTAATGTCAGACTTCCCTTATTACCAAACAACCTTGCTAACTTAAGGGCATCTCTTAGTTCTTCATGAACAATTTAATAGGTTATATATAACCACAACATTCTTTATCATGATGAGTTATATATCATAAAAATGTATTTCTAGATCACTCATATTTTTAATTTTATTACTTAAATATGTTATTCTCTAACAATGACATGGATCCATATGATGGATGTAGACTACTTTCATTTACACTGCTTATTTTTAAATTTTATTGCATGATAAGTTTGAACTTGCATGATTATTATGTGATGCCCATGGCCTGGTTGTTTATACAAACATTTACATCTTATTATTTGTGTAACTGTATAATGTCACTTGTGTGTGATCCCTTGTCTTTATGTGTATGTGACATTTATTTTTCCCTTGTATATAGAATTAGTGTATTACATGTGCTCTTTTATATAAATTTCATGACATTGTATGACATTACTTGTGCTTGGTGCTTGTCTCTAATATGCCATGATTTATATCATACATTACTTCTACTTATTACATATAATATGGTGTTATGATTTATATCATGCACATACTACTTATGTGTTTCAATGCTTTATCTATCCAACATATTTTCAAAAATGCAATTCAATGTTACATATTATACTATGATGAAAATATGAATTCAAATATTCAAATGTTATTACATGATTACATATTTCACATAAGGCATAACACTTATTTTTAGCTAAGTGAATCATAGCTTATGTCTCTCATCTCAAAAGGGGGCATCACAATGGGCTTGTTTTGAAAATTTGAGTCCTCATGAGAATATTTCATAATTATGATAGTATACAGATTTTACATTTACATTTGATTCAAAAAATTTAGTACAAAATTCATATATACTTGATGTATATACATGGGCATGTACACAAACAAGTTTCAATTACAAGTTGTAATCTTCAAGTTTTCAAAAATATTTCAAAAGTTATAAATTCCAAATTTTAAAGTTGAATAGTAAAAATAACACTTAATATCAATACAGTACAGATATAAGGGGCATGATGTTGTTTCATGTTCATGTTTCTACATATAGAATTTTCAAATTTTCAAGTTTTAAAATCAAAGTTTCAAATAGAATCTAGATCCATGTGTAGTGGTGTGATTCATCTTCATGTTTCAAGTGGGCCATGTTAGAGTCTAGTGACACTTAACATCTATGGTTGAACTTTTTCAAGTTGTAGCAAGCTATATTTGGTGGTTCTTCCCCTTCAATTTATTTACATAGTACTCTACACAATTAAATGAGATTTGGAGGATATAATATTTCCAACTAAAAAGCATTCAAAGGTTTTCAAATTGAGACTTGATCACACTCAATTCACCACAAGTTCAATGTTTCTTTAAATTTCTTCAACAAGGGGGCAAGCACGTCTCTATCTTCAAATTACATAGAAATTAGATTGCATACTCTTCTTGGTGCATACTTTCATTGCTCTCTTTAAAAATTTCAATTTTTAAATTTTCAAATCTCAACGTTCAAATATAAACAATAACTATTTTGAGTGGCATTGTTGCAAGTTTTCACATTTAGACATCACACGTGATCAATATTCACATTCAAAGGCAAAGTATGTGTACACACTCAATTTTGTGTCTACTTTACTCTATCAATTTCACTTTCTTGCATCACTAAAATAAAATGGGCAAATGTAGACACATAAATTTAATATAAATACTTGATAATGATTATCCTTGACATCTTTCCCCTACTTCATTTATTTGTCATTTTACCAACTCACAATTTATATAAGAGATTATATTATCTTATAAACACAAAAATTATCATATGGGTATCCTTATTTCAAATATATTCATCCCTATTCAACCTACATGATCATGTCCTATCTTTTCTATTAGGATATACCTTTCTAGGATAGGATGCACTAGGTCAAACAAGGTCGTATTATGGCCTTATCCACTAGTGTGGCCTTATCCCCCATATTTTAACTATTACTTTTTCAAATTAATATGCTTCATAATGGATATCCCATACTTTTTGAAAGGTCAGTTACCGAAAATATTCTAAATATTTCTCTATAAAATCACCACTTGAGAGGACCTAACAAGTTGATTTCAAAACCACTATACATTAAGCAAAAGAGTATTATGTCTTCCAAATTCAATTATTTTTCATTATGATAGCCACATAGTAAGTTTGAGTATTATTTATTTTAGGTCAATGGCATCTATTTCTCAAGCATTTAATTAAGTCTTCTAGTTATAATCATTCTAGTTGCATGTCATGGATCACACAGTCACCCTAGGAGGGAGAACTACATCAACTGAAAGCCCATTTGGGATATGTAGGTAGTACTCAGTTATAAGGGGTTTCTAAGGCTAACTCAACCATCCATACTAACCCATTTTTCTCTCACTTTATTATCTAATTGTTACTTAGTGCATGTGTAGGACTAGGGTTTGGTATTTATAGGTCTTTGGTATATTTAATTGGATCTCACATAAGAAATGTAAACCTACATAAATAGTCCTACAAAACTAATAAGATAAATTATGTGCACAATTAAGCAGGATGTGGCTATGGTCAACAAACACAACCACATTACTCCCTTATCTACCTCCTCTGTCTTTTTCCCAGTACATATTATAATTTGTTTTTAGATGTGACTCTATTTTTGGGTTTTTATAAGCACTTTATAATCTATGTCAACCTACACAATCATCATACAGTCCCTTTTAGGGACATTTACACATTTTTACACTCTTACTATTTTTATCAAGTTTTTTATTTATGTAAATTTTATATTTTATTGTAGCATATCATATTTCATTATTAGATCTATGTATTCTAGCATTATAATTTCAATAATTTAAATCACTTCAGTATACTTATCTAATTAAAACCATTTAAACAATGTGATATCTAATGACCTTAGGTGGCATAATATGGAAACATATATATCATTCAAGCATACCCTATAATTTGAATGATAAAACAAACACAACAAACTAGGGTTTTCAACAACACACAATGGGTTAGTGCTAATGATTTCAAACAAGATAAAGTAATCCTTATAAAAAACACACCTACCATAATGAAACCAATATCTAAACCCAAATGGTGTAAGAGGTCATGGGTACAACAAAATGTAGTATGGTAAAGTGGTTTTATAAAAATAAATTCACTACACTAAACTATACACAATGTGTAATTAAAATATGAACAATGTTACCTAAATAAATAATAAAGCATACCTAAATTTAATAAATGGATAATCTAGAATAATTAAAATGTGCAAAGAGAGGGTTACGAAAAGAATGTTGAATTTTTAGAGAAAAATAGACTATCTAACATTGAAATTAGGTGGAAATGGATCCCAAAAATGAGGTGGATATAACCTAGAAATTTCAAGAAAAAATGATAAAATTAAAATTATAACCATGACTACTGGAGTGATATGCTCTTTGTTGCTATTAGGTGCATAGCTTAGTTGTGATCCTAATCACTATATAATATTTTGAAACAAATTTGATGGCTCTATTCCTTCACCTATGTTCTATTAAAACCTCTCTTAGTTTTAAATAGTTCATTGCACATCACCCAAAAACCTTTTTTGAAACTCTAATCAGCTCAAAACACTTGTCAAGACCTTAAAATGGGGTAGTCAATTGGGGGCTTGTCTCAATAAAACAAGTGTCCTTATAAAAATTGAAAACCTACATTCAATGTAGTTCAACAATCAATCGTATGATGCAAGTCCTAATCCTTATATGACATTTCACTACATGAACAATTGGCAATTATTCAATATGGATACTTTAAAGGAAATTATGCTTTTCAAATCAAATGTTAGACTTCTACTTATCACTCTTGACTTATTCTTAAAACTTTTACTCTCATTAATTTTATTGATACTTAATTTCTTATCCTATATGCATTAATACACGTGCATATATAGACTTGTCACATTAAAATCAAGACCATGTTGGCATGCAAGCCGACACATAAAAGGTGGTAAATCAAACAAAAATAAGCACAAACACTAAAGATATAAAGAGTGGTGATAAAAGGTCCCATAAAAATAAAATACCAAGAACATAATAGTATTCTCTAGATCAAACCAATCATGGTAATATGCCCCATGCAAGCCCCAAGAAAAAACAACAAATATAAGGGAAATAGGTAAAATGAGGAAATAAAAAATTAAAAACAAGAAAGTAAAATAAGGCCTAGAATATAGAAAAGTGTGCCAATAAGAGTTTAATATGAACTGATAATTGATAAACAAGCAAGTACCCTAAAACAATGCAAACTAACATCTAAAACTACCCCTAAATCAAAATTAAGTATCTACAATTTTTCATTTGCATATGTTAGATGGGAAGGAGGGGACATTGATTAGGTAATCCCTAATTAATTTGTTGAGTTTTATTTGACATTTTCATAATTTGAGTTTTCATTTGCATATTTTGGTTTGTGATTGAGGCTTGCATTTAGGTCATTTGGTCCAAAACTTGTACAAACATTTGAATATGGTATATCTAAGGATTTTTATTTTTTTTAGCATTAACGTTGGTTTGAGTGTTACTTGGAAGATGAGAGTTAAATGTGGTACATACCATGGTGGTGTAAATTATGGGGAATGTGTATGAAGAAGATAGGTTAGGTTATGTTATTGGCATGACTTTCTCCCAAGATTGAGAAAAGGATAGTTGTCTTATTGGTGGGAGGAGTGGTAGGCTAAGAACTTATGTGGATTCTAATTTCTTAGAGGGAATTTCCAATATAGTGAGGATCTCCTGCTAATAATTGTTGCATTTCATGAGTAAAATTAGAGGCATCCATTTATTTTCCTTCTTTCTAGCCATCCTCTTGGGGATGAAATTTATTTTTATTTTTTTGGGATCTAGTGTTGATTGTAGACACCAAAATTACATCACACACATGTGTGTAACTCCCTGTATCGAAACTCCCCTTAATCTCATTTCAATAATAAAAATTAATCTCCCTAACCCATACTTTACCCCTCACACATTTAATTAATTTAGAAATACTTAGTTAAGTTAAATAAAAAACCCCTATTGCCACCTTACCAGGCCACCTCACCCTACGACTAATTCTCACCTGATGAGTCATCTCAAGACCTGGTTACCTCATCCTAACTACCCAAGACTTATTCCCACTCCCAAAATAAATTCCTAATCAGATACCTCCTTCCTAACCTTTTATTTTTACCATTTTATAATGGGTGTCACACTTGGCATGAACAACAACTAAAAATAGGCCATATTCTAGGGCCACCGATGTCAGTCAACCCACTATTGATATCGACAAGATCATCGACATCAATAATATAAGCTAAACTCCAACCTTAACTTCAGGTTAGTAGAAATTAATAAAATTCATTCTCACTTGCATTCAAGCTCTAGGCATCCTATTTTCAACATCTTGGCTTACAGTCACCTTGCATAAGTCAATCATGATCAACAATTGATCTCTTAAGGACCAATAGCACCTACTTGTTCTCTTTATTCAAGCATTTAGGTTTAGACTCCCTCTTAGGGATCATCAATCTGTCATATATCATTAAATAACCATAGATAAGTACATCTCTCTTCTTATAGGTCTTTTAAACGTATATACTATTATTTCTTTATATCTATTGTGCACTTCTGACCGTACCCCCATAAGGGAGTTATAAAGCTTCCTCACTTGTTTCCCCTTAACTTGACATACCAAATATTTGACCAAACCTACTAGATCCATAATCTGTCTTTCATAACTCTCCCAACCTTCCTGACCTGATCCAAACCATTTCCCAGACCCAAAAAATTCTTTTGTCAGCTCACAAACAATTATTACCCCTACCAACCTCGATAGCCTAATCAACATTGGTCACCTCACTACCGAAATTAGTAGTATAATTGATATTAGTCACTCCCTTATCGACATTGGTGACTGTGGATTCCCTAGCCTCTTCAAAACCTACCCAGACAACTTCTAAAATATAAATAAAGTACATCACCTACACCCTGTCACTCTCTACTGCATATAGGTTGTTAATAATAGTAATATTATCTCTCATTCACTCTCTCTTTAGCTCTCTTTCAATTATTTATCATTCTTTTGTCTCTCAAAAGTGGATTGTCGTCTCTAAGGAAGTTTCACACTTCCTAAAACAAGCATGTAGCTTGGCAACCCACTCATTTAACTACTAACAAACATCTTGTGGTAGTGCTTTCTTACTTGTAGGTAGTCTTCCCCAGCCAAATAAGAGTTCTTACAACATCTAGATATGGTGTGCAAACCAAATCTGGGTTCTTTCTAATCACTTATCCCCATCCTTCTTTATGTTTTTCTTTAGACTTAAAATAGACAAAATTTAGTGAAACATTTCTGGCACACCTGGTGGGACCCTAGAGTTTTCCTTGGATTCATTTATTACTTTCAAACATTCATATAGGTGAACTATAGTAAAAACTTCATTTCTTGTACTTCTTTTTTTCTCTTAAAATCAAAAATTAGATATCTGATTTTATGTTTAAAAAACATTAAACTAAAATTTTCTTTCTTTTCTCTTTGCCTCTAAAAGCAATTTGTTATTTTCTTTTACAAAATAAAAGAGAATCTATTCCTTAATTCTTCTTGTATGCACATTAGGATAGTGAAATTCATACTCTATTCCTATTTCATCTTTATTTTCATTCGAATCAAAACATTTCAGATTTGGGTTCAAAACTTACTACATTTCATAGTTTGCTTGTTGCATATTAACTCACCTAGTTAATGATAAGCATTTTGAATAAATTTTAGTACACCTATGTTACAAAACCAAATAACATTCACAAAAACAAACATCTAAACTCACCTAAGAAAAGGTCCATCAAGATTTCATCACCTGGTGGATCACCTTACCCTACATGGCTATCCTACTTGAATTTCACCACCAAGGGGAGAACCCACTCTATTCTTTAGCAAAGTATAATCTCTAGACAAAATGTCTATTTTGGCTAAGTAGCTTGGATCGACTCTAGGTTTGTGAGGTGTAGAGAAAAAGCTCCTATAACAAGCCACGTACCTAGTCTAACATAGATTTTCTCTTGATCACCAAAACAAACATGAAACCAGCTCTAGATTGCTTTCTAGTACTTTCAATAACAAAATTTTTTTCTCACTATCTAATTAAGGCATAAGCCGACATGAGACTAAAAATTAATCTCTAAGACATAAAATTTCCTAGTTGTATGTTTTTTTTTTTGCTTTTCTATTGCAATCTATATTTTGGAGTTGGTAGGGATTATTTCTTATTGATTCACAAGATCAATACTATTTCTAATACTTAGTTTGTATAACCTATTATCTCAAGTTTTCTGAGTATTCTTCCTTCTTACACAGACCTTTTACATCCATAATTTTACCTAGTTTCAACTTATGGTTCCTTAAAACTTTAGATTTTCCTTTTCCAAGATATCAGAGTGATCGACATCAATTAACCCTACCAGCATCAGTAGATTTTACCTATCGACATCGGTTAAACCACTAACATTAGCAAACTTTTTATATCGACATTGGTTAAGTAACCAACATTGGTGACTGTGCAATTTCATCTACTCAAAACAACAAGCTAAAATAGCCCACTTACCCACACGCAAACCTAATTTTTCCTTATTTCACTTCTAATACAAGGTAGAAAGACTATTTATACTTCCTCCTGCATGGTATTAACATGAGCTCAAGCCAAAATTCTTGTCGATTATGCAAGCTAGCAGCCACTTCCACCTTCCCCTCTCACTTTTGATTCTATCATGGAGCATACTTCAAATATAAAGCATACTCCCAACCCTAAGCAAATTCCCGTTATGCCTAAGGGAGATCAATATTTACTAAATTTATTGATCATAATGTGTCAGCGCTTCAACATTACCTTGCTATGAGCTAAACTCATAATTATTCAAGTGACCCAATCTATGGTATGCCAACCTCTTTAATGGAGACAACCTTAGTTTCAATTGCCTCCACTATTTTCCCCATGGTTACCCAAACTACCACTTTGATGAGTAACCCAACTATAAACAATGTTCAAAGTATAGCATCTCCAACTGCCCAATCCCACCTAAAGCCTAGTGTGACTTTCCTACTTTCACAACCAAAACTAGTTCAGTCAAGTCACACCCCATTCCAAAATTTAGTGGCACCTAATCTATCTACCCTTGCACCTATAATTACTCGAGTTATGACTCACCCTTAATTTAGTCTAACCATGCCAATAATCCAACCTACAATAACAATAACCAACCAAGGCATAATCTCCAACCCAATAGGACATGCCCCTTTTCTTTCTACACCCTAGCCTATGACTCATTATCCTTATGTTGCTCCAACACAACCTCAACAAGCTATGTCATATGCTCCCTCTACTTCCTATCAGCTTCCCCATAACTTAAGAGGTATCCCCCAAACTAATCCCCCTCCAAACCTCATTAAGATGTTGATGGATAAGATGTCTAATCTAGAGACATCCATTTTTGGTTCAAAGAATGTGTTATATTATGATCAGATATGCAATGAACCAATCCATCCTTCTATGCCTATTTTCCCTTATCCAAGCCAATGGGAACTCCCTAAATTTTCTCATTTCTAGAGTAAAGAGAACCCATAATAGCACTTATGAGCATTTAGACACACTTGTTATTTAATAGGGCATGATGATGTGTTACTACTTCACACTTTCCCTATGTCTCTTTTAGGTGTTGCCTTGGATTGCTATAGCTCTATAACTTAGCACTCCCTTTTTTTGTTTACCCAACTCACAAAAATATACCTAGACCATTTCTCTATTAACATTTCTAAGAAGGTTTCCATAACAAACCTTTATTCTATCAAATAATTTGATGATGAGTCCATTGCAGATTTTATTGCTCATTGGTGAAGCTTGATCAATCAACTATCCTTCTCCTTACCCCAACCTGAGCATATTGACCTCTTCTCAAGGTCATGTGTTAAGCACATCTCATCCACACTCCTGGTACAAACTTTCCACACATTTGATGAGGCCTTTATAACGGCACAAAAACTTGATATACATGTTATAGATGAAGGTGAAGTCAAGTTACGTAGTAATAATCCTAATTCCAAATCAAATGACTCCTCCTTTAAAAATTCTCCCCCTAACAAAAAGGCTAAAGGCTCTGCCAATGCAGTGGTCATTAAGTCAGCCTCTTCCACAACCACAAACCAATCAAATTCTCAACTTCCAAAAATATGACCAAGCAATTCCAATAATGGTATGAATAAAGACAATACACTCCCATTGAGGAATCATATACATCCATCTTGGAGAAATTATTATAACAAGGTGTCATAACCCTTCCTCAAATCAAACCTCCTATACAGTTTGACCCTTCCCATCCTATCCCAACCTAATATAAAGAAGATGAGTTTTGTGGTTACCATCGAGTTAAAATCCATAATTCTAATAACTGCAAGACACTTAAGAACATTGTTCAAGATATGCTTGATAGAGTTAATCTTCTCTTGAATAATACTAATGCACCCCCTAATCAAAGTATGGATGTGCTTAAACACCCTTTTCCTAACCATTCACCAAATCAAAATATTGTCCAATCCATAACTAATTCACGTGATCATAATATCCATATGGTTAATATGGTATTTCCTTTACCTTTAGTTCAAACTTCCCCTCAACAAGAGACATACATTTCATCGACTCCTCCCCCACATTCAGTGGCATCTATTTTGCCCATTCTTCCTTTTTAGGTAGAAGAGCCTATTTCACCTGTTCAACTCCCTCATGAGGAAGATCCTCCTTTACCACTCCTTTTACCACTTGAGGAGCTTGTATTACCAATTTCATTTGCACCAATATTACCTATCATCTTACCACTTGAAAACCACACTTTACCTATCCCTCAACCACATGTGGAAGGGAACATCATTCCTACACTATACCCTCTTGAGGAACCTTATTTTCCTTCTTCTCCTCCACTTATAGAGAGTAGTCCCCCACCCACTCCACCTTTACACTTAGAGGAGTCAGTATCATCTACTCCCATAATAAATGAGAGACCTATTTTACCTACTCCAATTATACCACTCTTACCCCTTCTTTTACCTATGGAGGATCATACTTTACTCATTCCTCACCCACATGTTGAGGGAGCCATAATACATATGATTTACCCTCTTTGGGATCCTTTTTCACCTACCACCCCTCCACCCATGATAGACCATGTCTCTTCTCCCGTCTTTGTCGAAGAGGACCCCATTGTGGTTCTTTCTCATCTTTGGCATGAAGTAGTAGAAACCAGCAACTTCTCTCTCTCCCAAACATCATAGCCTTCTAAAAACACAATTTTAAGGCCTAAGTCAACTTCATCTAAACCCTTCTCATGATTGCTGAAAAGTCTAAAATTTCTCAACTCTATGAAGCTAGACTATGTGTCATTTTGGGACCAGCTTAAAACTCTGTATCCAACACAATGAATATTGACCTTTACTACCCATCCCCTTACAACCCTTTACCCCAAGGTCTTTGACAAAGCTAGAGCTTCTTTCGCAAAACTACCTAAAGTTCAGTCATCTATGTCAAAACCCTCACCCTCATAGGAATCTACCCCATTAAAATACATTAGACCCTTAGGCATACACCCCATTTCTAATTTAATTCATCCATAGGTGAAATTAGATTTAACTCAACCACAAGTTGGAGTTTCTCAGCCTAAATTACAAAAAAATGTTAATCCCCCTAGATCTCATTGATCCCTTATTCAACCCTCAACTTTATCATGCATTTTGGGGCCACACCCCTCTACTTTAGTTGGAATATCACCTAACCAAGCTAAACAAAAGGTTAAGCTACCTCCACTCCTACCTTTGCCATCTGGTAGGCCTCTCACATCTAAAACTAAGAAAGTGATAGCAAAATATGTAACTCTGACATCACCAAACAAGGTACCACATAAAATTGCCTTTTCAGCATCAAAATAAAAGGTTTCTACTCCTATTAGTACAACAAGTATGATCCCACCTACAAACTCTCAAATATTTCTCTTACATTAGTGATTGTAATATTTAATAATAACTCTTCAATTAATCCTTATAGTCCTCTTAGAATGAAGCCATCTTGGTTTGATGATACACAAGTGTGTTTATATCATCATTCACCAAGACAAGATACTTAGAGTTGTAAAGCCCTCACAATGGTTATTTAGTAACACTTCGATGTTAACACTCTCTTTGATGATACTCTTGTTAACCTTCTTATTATTCCACCTTTGGCATCCACAGTGCCTCCTACTATTCCACCTAAATTCAGACTCAAAGATGTCATTGCAACCCCTTTACCACCTCCTTCACCAACATTTCAAATCAACATAGTTAATGTGGCTACATGATCACAAAACCAAAAAGATAAAGCTAAAGAAAAGGTCACTTCCCTTTGGGTCCATCCTTTTTCCAAAGACACTCCCCATCCTAATCCTAAGATTTTCATATTGGGTGTTCCTAAAATAACATATTCAGACGTTATTCAAAGTTTAATGATGAAATAGCTTCACCAAACTCCTATGAAAATGTCTTTGTATGAGTTAATCCAATACTCATCCCAACATTGTCAAGCTTTTATTAGTGATTTTCAAGTGATTTAGGTACAATAATATGATCCCCAACCTCTTGTAGCTTTAGTCAGCTTCCTTAATTCCATCTCCCTAATTTCTTTTAGTGATTCATAAATTCCACTTCAACATCTTGAAGATTAAGATTCTGCCCTTTTTACTACCGCATATATTGATCAAACTCATATCAATAGAGTCATGATTGATGGTAGAGATATTATTAATATTATTTCCACCCATGCCTAAAAATAGCTAGCCCTTCCTGATAATTACATGTCTCAAACTGATGAGGTACTTCATTCCTTTAATGATACTATAGCTACTACGGTGAGCACTTTTGTATTACATATCCATGTAGGTCCTCACACAATTCTTGAGCTCTTCTATGTTGTGGAAGGAGAATTCCAATATAACTTACTACTTATATAACCTCGTATACATACTATGGCATGTGTACCCTCAAATTTACACCATTGTGTCAAGTTTGATCATGATGGATAAGTACATGTTATACATGATGACCCACCTCCGTTTAAATCATGTAACATAACCTATAGTCCCAATGATGTTCTCATTTGATTGAAAACATCATATTCTCTACATGATACTTCTAAGGCTTTTGCAAGCTCCACTCCCATGATTACAAAGATATTGATAACATAAATTCTAGACAAAGATCCCATGGAGGAGACCTTTTAACATTTGTCACTCAGTGAATATCATTTATTGACACTCGACATGTTCTATACTCCACAAGAGTATGAAAGGCTTCACATGCACCCAAATTATGATCCTTGTATTGGGATGGGCATTGCTTATGGGCCTCCTAACCTTTAAACCAATTTCACATATGGGGGAGTTGATCAATATCCCACTGTCAAAAATCTATCTTCTTTGCCATAACCATTTGCCTATGACTTCTCTTTCCTGAGTAACCCTATATTCTCTCATAATTATCTCTATAGGTGTGCCTAGAAAGGATTTGGTTTGGGTTGTTATGAAAAAGGTGTCCATACATCTATTGAATATCCTACTAGAAACACCATTGAAAATGCCAAAAAGAGGCATGGAGTGGGATATGATGAACCAAATAAACTCACTAAAATCTCCCATGAACCAATTATCAAAGAACCAGACTCTCCTTCTCCACCTTCTTCTCCACCATCACCTACCAAATCAAAGGTATCTATACCTCTTAATTTATTTATTTTTTTCAATAAATGACATCCATTTGGGGCCTCTCACCTATCATCAGAGTAAGGAAACAAGGTCCCTTCCTCTCATTCATCCTAAAAAAATTGATGAAGACTCTCCCACTATTAACACTATATAATGTCAAGATGATCATGCAATTATCACCTACATGGGTGTGAATGATTCTAATATCCAAAGATCACTCCCATCTGAAACACAAGTTATGTTAAATGAATCAACCATTGACATCAAACTACCCTCTCACAATAACCCTCACATCCTCAATATCGACCAATCTTTAGATTCCACTGAGCAAGTTGATTATGCCACATTTATTAATGACCATAACAAATCCTTTTCTTGGTCTTACAATGGCATGCTTGGTATTGACCCCTCTATCATCACCCATAACATTATCACCAATTGAGATGATAAACCTATAAAGTAAAAGCTTCACAAGATGCATCCTTGTCTTTCTCTCATTGTCAAAGAAGAACTCCAATACCTCCTTTTTGTTAAATTTATCCAAACCATCAACTAACCAAAATGGATTTCCAATATTATTCCTATCATAAAACTAACTAGGGGAATTTGCATTTGCACTGACTATCATGATTTAAACCTTGCTTGTCTAAAAGATGATTTCCCATTGCCAAGTATCGCCCAACTTGTTGATCTAAAAATCGGTCATGAGATGCTATCACTTATGGATAGATTCTTTGGATATAATCAAATCTTAGTTGCTCCTAAGGATTAGCACAAGACAAACTTTATTACCCCATGGGGGACTTTCTATTATTAGGTCATGTCTTTTAGCCTTAAAAACACTAGTACAACCTACCAACACGCCATGACCTACATTTTCCATGATCTCCTACACAAAATTATGGAAGATTAAGTGGATGACTTACTCAACAAGTCTAAACTTTTTCAAGAACACTTGATGATTATCAAAACCATATTTACTCATCCCCTCCAATAGAACATCTGACTAAACCCAAAGAAATGTGTCTTTGGTATTTTTTTTTGTAAGCTCTTAGGTTTTATCATTTTTCTCTGTGGTATTGAGGTCGATCCTGCTAAGGTTAGAGCAATCCTAGAGATGCATCCACATACTAATATCAAACAACTATGTAGCCTAAATGGAAAACTTTAGTCAATTCACCACTTTATTTCCCAATTATTAGATTGATGCCAACCCTTTCACCATCTCCTCAAAAAGGATGTCCACTTCTATTGGAATAAAGATTACAAAGAAGCTTTTGACGCACTTAAACAATACCTCCTTTCCATACTAGTTCTTATTCCACCTAAGGAAAATTAGTTTTTCTAACAATACATTTCCATAACAGACCATTCTCTAGGTGCTATGATTTCACATCGAGATGACCAACATCAAGAGCAAGTGGTTTATTACATAATCCACACACTTATTGATTATGAGAATTGATATACCCATACTTAAAAACTTTACCTCACATTAGTCTTTTCTACCTCCAAGCTTTGTCATTATCTCCTAAATCACAAAACCTATGTAGTCACCCATAATGAACCTCTCAAATACATGCATTCCAAACCATATCACAACCAATGTGTAGCTTGGTGGCTCATGCTTCTTGCTGAATTTGACTTAGAGTTCATTCAGCAAAATTCTATTAAAGGGCAAACAATCATTGACCAATTAAATACTACCCCTTTACCTAATAATCTACCTTTAAACCTTGAATTCCCTGATGAATCTATTACAATGCTCTCCATCGATGACATCTCCTATCAAATGCTGATGTTCTTTAACATATCTAAATGCCAACATGGTGGGGGTGTGAGGGTCATTCTTATTCCTCTATATGGCGAGCCTATGCCTTTGTCATTAAAAATAGATTTTGAATGCACTAACAATATGGCTAAATATGAGGCTTTGATACTAGGACTTCAAACAACTCTCTTATTGGGTATCAAATCCATAACCATTTTTGGTAAATCTCAACTAGTGGTTAACTAGGTTAATGGTTCCTACCTATGTAAAAATGAAATTCTAGAGTGATATAAACATCATGTAGATATGTTATTGGGATAATTTGACTCTCATCTCTTGAAAACTATTCCCTAATCTACAAACAAGTTTGTTGACATGATGGCTTCACTTGGTTCATACATACCTTCTTCATCCTCCTCTTCAAGAATCTTTGTCACCGTGCATCACTTAACATTACCCTCTTATGTCTTAGCTAACATCCTCTTTGTCAGTAATGTAATAGCAAACCTAAATGAATTATCGTACAAACAAATCATGAATTATCTTTCCTTTTCTATTACCCCTTTTGATCTCTTTAATAATGGGAAATGGGCCTTCATAAAATAAGCCACTTGTTACACTATACTAGGGGGACTTCTCTACAAGTGAGGTTTTGATGGTCTTCTCTTTAGATGCCTAACTAGTACTGAGACTCCCTTTGCTATTAAGTAAGTCCATGATGGGATTTTTGATGGGCATTTCAATAGTCACATATTTTCCAAGTGTATCCTTTGACTTGGCTATTATTGGCCCACACTTCATCAAGACTGTGGTGGTTATGTTCAACATTGTGTCAAGTGTCAATAACACACTAACCTCCTTCATGTTCCTAGTCATGCATTACAATTCACCAGAGACATTTGGCCTTTCTCCCGATGGGGTTTATATCTACTTACAGAGATTAACCCTCATTCATCCCTCCTTCACCATTCTATCATTACTACCACTGAATACTTCACCAAGTAGGTTGAGGCCATACTTCTCATCTCCACTAAAGCTGACAAAATTGTTGACTTCATCAACCACCACATCATCTATCATTTTGGTGTCCCTCATAAGATTATAAGAGATAACAAGTCCTTCAAAATAATATTGTTTAAAGTCTTTGTGATACATTTGTAATCAAATTAAGCTTCTCATTACCATACTATCCACAAGCTAATGGATAGGCAGAAGCTTATAACAAAACATTGACCAAAATTATCATGAAGGTAGTCAAAAATACAGATAAGGATTGGCACACACACACATTCCTTTTGATTTATGGGCTTACTACACTAGCATTCAAACCCCTATGGGTGTTACACCTTTTTCCTTGGTATATGGGATAGAGGCTATTTTGCTGCTTGAGGTCTAGATTCCTTCTCTTTGCATTTCTCTACAAGACATACTTACTAATGATGATTTTCACCAAGAATGTTTGGCTCAACTTGAATTGCTTGATGAGCGTCATCTCATATCCCTCAACCACCTCCAAATCTATCAAGGGCGTATCAAATGTGCTTATAATAAAAATCTCAAAGAGCAAGATTTCAATATAGGATATCTCATCTTAAAATAAAATCAACACATGATGAATATGGAGAAAAGCAAATGGGTAAAATTTGTTCCTAATTATCTTAGACCTTATATCATAACTCACAAGTATGGCTCAGGAATTTATCGATTATCATCTTTTGAAAGAAGACCAAAACCTAAGCCTTTAAATACCTTACACCTATGATCATTCTTTTATTAAATGAGTGTCACTTTACTTCATGTTTAAATTGAGCTCAACCTTTGAGCATTCCTATTACATTCATTTCCCTTCCTCTTCACCCTTACTCTTATATACTTAGTTAACTTACACAGTGGTATGGTTTTGTCCTCAAAGTTGAAAACTCCTAAGCCTCTATAGTATTGTCCATGACTAAAAGCAAAAAAAAATGGGATATTTAAAAAAGTTATAAAGTCTTAGGTCATACTTCTCAACGTAGACTACTCCCTTGAAGGATAGTTGTGTAACTTCCCTTTGCTACTATCAATAAACTACTTCCTTAAAGGATAGCTAATTAAAATTATAAATAAATGCTTAGACCACTCCCTTGAAGGATGGCTAAGCCAAGTTTTGTTCTCAAAGGGAAAAAAATGAAAAAGGCTTCTCACAGCTTTATATGACCTTAAACCATACAAAATCCCATTATAGGCTTCCCGCATTGATCAGCTTACACAAAAAAAAAAGAAAGAAAAAAGTCATGGACTTGCGTATAATAGCTCTTAGGTCACCCATAACAAGGGCATATCATCCCTAATTTGTAGGTTATGCTACCTAAACATTTTTCCTCATTTTACCCTTTTTTCCTTCATACTCTTTCAAGGGACTATGAAGCTCACTTAATATAAGGTATACATGATGCTTCTTGAACAAACACAATGGTTCAAAGATATAAGGCATGAAAGAGGTTCATTTTCTTGAGCCTATTTATGTTCTAATTATGGTCTTTGCCAATGCATGAGCATTTTGCCTCTTTACTTTCACATCCACATCACATGTAGATATCTCTATTTGAGATATTAAAAAAACAATGTCATACCAATACTAACAAAGCCTACTCAATTTATTTTACGCATACACCATCACAAATATGGAAAAATACTAAAATAAACTAACATAATAAATCTATTAATTTTAAGCATACACCATCATGAAATATAAAAAATTGCTAAGATGAAACTAATCAACCAACTATGTATATATCCTCACATATATGAGAAAGGCTAGTCTAACTCAACTAACATGATCATCATTAACATCAAAAATAACATAGCATAAAATGATCATCATCAATATCATCATCATAATCATAATACACACATCTCAAATGAACACATAGAAATAAATGAACATCTCATGTATATATAATATATGATCAAATTACATGTTCATCATCTACATCATCATAACATCATATCTCTCTCTCTCAAAATATACATCTCACATCTTTGACTCGTAGGCCGGTATACATATAACATATATAATCAAAACTAGAAAACTCTAACAATCAGGATCCTTGAGGCTCTCCATGTGGTCATGAGGAGGCAGTATCATCACCACTCTCCATTCATCTACATCAGCGTGAGCTAGAAGCCATAGCACATGACATCAACCTCTCCTATTCTCTAAACTCTAAATATCTCTAAATCTATGGGAACTCTCTAATCACCCTCTCATAATAGGTAATCTCATACAAGATAGTGAAATATCTCACCATAGATATAGTTTCTAGAGGTCCCATAATACCTGATGATGGCCTAGCTTATACTGGTCCCTATGGTGGTGTAGGAAGAGTACTCTAGCCTGTTACTCTCAAACTATCTCTCTGTAATGTCACTGCAATCACTTGACCTTGTAAAATAATAACCTATCCCTATAGTGCTACAACCTAACCTTGTAGAGCCTCAATTTGACCCTATAACATCACCACCTACCATTGTAAGGATAAAACCTATGCCTAGGCTATCTATTAAGCCTACACTACTACATCTCAAGCTTACACTAATGTATCTCAGGCTTGTATCATTGCATCCCTCTCTCTAACCAGCCCTTATAACTCTTGTGATGGCCTCTTGACCTCTCTCAGTGGATGTAACCCTACCCACCAAGATTTATAGGCCATTATACACCCTAAGTCTCCAACACTTGGGCCTACTAATAGCTCCTTAAAATTTATCCCATCTATCTCCTAGGGAAATGGTAGGGGTGCCTCTATGTCATCCCTCCTATATCGAGGGAAGGCAGGTAGAATATCCTAGAGTAGACCAAACTACCTCCTGACCCATGCCATGGGTACCATCTCCAAATCATTGGCATGTCTCCCCCTAACACATAATGAGCTCTGTAACCCAATAAGTTATTGTGCTTACCCTCTAAAAACTAGGTCTGTTAGATATGATCTCCATAAAATATCTGTATGGATTAAGCCCTTGATCATGTGCCTATAATATGAAATGTCTCCAACACATCATCCACTTAGGTATGTGTCATGCCCTCTTTCCACCATCTAAAACTAACCCTAAATCTAACTAGGATAGTGGTAGGTAACCTCAGTGGTCGTGTCACTACAATGTACTCATATGCCCAATAGTGCAATAAATGGCTGACACACAAACTATATCGATATCACAACCTTAAACCCCATAGCTCTATATATAACTACACCAAAAATATTAGACCCCAGGTAAAAATAGTCTACTTCTCAACCATCTGTAAAAGCACACATATCAATGTAATCAAAAATCTCCTAGTCTATAACTAGTAATGCATACACCATGATCTTGATCATCATCAAGATGCTCAGATGATGTTGTTCCTCATCAGCCATATAGAGTGGCTCATATGTGAAACTCACAAAGTATTAAGTCACCTCACTAACATGTTCTCCATATAAAGTGACCATTTGTATATGATGCTCCTCTCTTGAGCATGCAAAAACCTCCTCACCCTAAAGTGGTAGTCATAAAATCCTATACATATCCTCTTGAGTCACTGTCAACTCTCTAATTGGTAAATGGAAGGTGTCGGTGGTGTGATCCCACCTTTTAATCAATGCTATCATTAGGGAAACATCCTAGGTGACTCGATAGTACCATCTCAATCCTTCTAACCCCACAGCCATCATATGCTACCACTCATTTGGAGTGACATCCCTCCTTATGCATGTTAATAGCCTCAGTAGATGATCTCGTAATATCAGTTCCATCCTCACCTACATCCATACACACAAACAACTCAAGTCACATACATTTTAAATATACTCTATCACCACCTTTTTCCCTTCTCACTAGGAGAACTACATTGGTCAAAAGCCCTAAACTAGGCTATCTAGGTAGCGCTCAATCAACACAGGGTCTTCTGAGGTTAGCTAAGCCATAAACCCCACTAACTACCCTACTCTTTTCTCTCTACATTAGGCCTCACTACCTCCCTATCTCTACCCTCAGCTTCACTATCTCTCTTATCTCTCTACCCTAGGCGTACTTGCCTATCACAACTCTAGGGCTCACGACCTATATCCATGACTCTTGACACTATGATCTATCTTTTAAGCCCTAGACCTCTTGACATATCTCAACTTACCTTTTTACCCATTTCCCCTATCACACCTTTTTATATCTTTTTCCTAGGATCTGGGGGAACTACATTGGTTTAAAGCCTTAAGCCAGGCTATGTAGGTAGCACTGAGTCAACATGAGGTCTTCTAAGGCTAGCTTAGCCATTAGGCTAGTTGACTACTTCTAATAAAGATTGAAACTCACCCTTTCTCTTATTTTTCTACTTTTCTATAGTCACTGATGTTGAAAAAAATACTGATGTCAGTTCTTTATCAACCTAAGTATAAGATGATGTCAGTAGGCAACTATTGACCTTGGTGTCATGTCAGTCAATGTTAGAGGACCTCATTGATGTCAATGATTGGTTCAGCCCCAGGGCTACACAACATAAACCCAAACTTACCCATTTCACCTAAAAACCTACCCACAAAACCCCCTAACTTATCCTACAACTACCCTACCCTATTTTTTACCCCTCCACTAATGTTTTCTACACCCCCACATATCAATTATCCTAAAAATTACAAATACCAAAACTAAACTTCAAACCAACTAGTAGAGGCTCTTACCTCACCTCTCTATCTCCTCTTAGCTAGCATTGTTGGCTCCTATGGTTGTGTGCCTCCCATTGGGTCCCCTCGTTGAGCTACCATATCAAATCACTATCAATCTCTATTTCTTCTCTCCAAATACAAAGTTTTAAATGAGTTTGTTCATCCACCAAACCCCCTTTTATCAAGTTTATTTGACTACTAACATCAACATTCTTAACCTGACCTACTGACATTAGTACTTATGCTGACCAAAATCAGCAATGTTGTCCTAAGTTTACTAAGGTTAGCACATTATATTACTGATATCGATAAAAGTAACTGACATCAACACTATTCCTATAATATTTTTTGCCACCAAGTAAACCTAACTTTTCAAACTTTACCCATACACTGGGGTAACTAGAGATCACATATATCTCCCCAACCATGACAAATGCCATTATAGATCACTTAAATCTTCACCCATGATGTCTTTTCTTGGAGATCATGAATATATCCTCGCTCATTCACCCTTTTACACCAAACTTACATTGCTTATCCCAAACACTTATGTTATTCTACTATAGTTGGCTATTACACACATACATGTATATTAGGTGTTGTGGATGGAAAATAAGCTCATCTTATGACCTTCAACCCTTTTATGTTCCTAGGGGCACTTTCTATCTTGAATACCTGGGACATATTGATCATTGGAGTGACAACTTTGATTGTTTTGACCTATCATCTATCAATTATAAGTTGTGCTTTGATTACTTCTATTTGAGTCCTCCTTAACCTTGCATTTTCTTAACTTTGTCAACTATAGCTCATTATAGTATATGCATATGGAGTGATACTCAATTCTCCACCATTTACCTAATTACTTTTTTATCAAACCGTTACCCAATTCTAATTTCTCCTCCGTCGATTCCCATTTTGAGGGGAGATACCTCATCCAATACTTAGAGCATCTAACTCTTGTTTTTTTCTTACAACATGTTAGTATAAATTACAAAACAAAAAGGGGCAAAAGTAGACACCAAAATTACATCACACACACACGTGTGTAACTCCCTGTGTCAAAACCCACATTAAGCCCATTTCAATAATAAAAATTTATCTCCCTAACCCATACTTTACCCTTCACACATTTAATTAATTTTAAAATACTTAATTAAGTTAATTAAAAAACTCATGTTACCACCTTACTAGGCCACCTCACCCTATGACTAATTCTCACCTAATGAGTCATCTCAAGACCTGGTTACCTCATCCTAACTACCCAATACTTATTCCCACTCCTAAACTAAATTCCTAATCAACTACCTCTTTCCTAACCTTTTATTTTTACTAGTTTATAATGGGTGTCACACTTGGCATGAATAAAAACTAAAAATAGGCCATATTCTAAGGTCACCAATGTTAGTCAACCCATGGCTAATGTCAATGGGATCATCGACGTTGACAATATAATCTAAACTCCAACTGGAATTTTAGGTCAACAAAAATTAAGAAAAATCATTCTTACTCACAGTCAAGCTCTGGGCATTCTATTTTCAACCTCCTAGCTTACAGTCACCTTGCATAAGTTAATCATGATCAATAATTCAGCTCTTGAGGACCAATAGCACCCACTTATTCTCTCTATTTAGACATTCAAGTTTAGACTCCCTGTTAGGGATCATCAATCTGCCATATATCATTTGGTAATCATAGCTAAGTACATCACTCATCCTATAGGTCTTTTAAACATCTATTCTACTATTTCTTTATATCTATTCTACACTGTTTTACGCACTTCTGACTCTACCCCTATGAGGGAGTTAAAAAGCTTCCTCACTTGTTTCCCCTTAACCTGACATACCAAATCTTTGAATAGACCTACCCAAGCCATAATCTCTCTTTCATAACTCTCCCAACCTTCTTGACCTAATCCAAACCATTTCTTAGACCCAAAAAAGCCTTTTGTCAGCTCCTAAATAACTATTTCCCCTACCAACCAAGACAGCCTAATTGACATCGATCACCTCACTACCGACCTTGGTAGTATAATCGATATCGATCACTCCCCTACCAATGTTAGTGACTGTAGATTCCCTAGCCTCTTTAAAACCAACCTAGATAACTTTTAAAATATAATTAGAGTACATCACCTCCACCCTATCACTCTTTAATACAGATAGGTTGTTAATAATGGTAATCTTATCTCTCTTTCACTCTCTTTTTACCTCTCTTTCAGTTATTTATTATTCTTTTGTATCTCAAAAGTGGACTGTCATCTCTAAGGAATTTTCACACTTCCTAGAACAAGTCCATAGCTTGGTAGCCCACTCATTTAACTACTAACAAACATCTTGTGGTAGTACTTTCTTACTTATAGGTAGTCCTCCCAAGCCAAAAAGGAGTGCTCATAATGTCTAGATATGGAATGCAAACCAAATCTGAGTTCATTCTAATCACTTATCCCAATCCTTCTTTATGTTTTCCTTTAGACTTAAAATAGAAAAAATTTAGTGAAACATTGATATTAGGAGGGGGATTAAGGTATTCTTGGTATTTCCTTAAATATTATTTCAATATGCATAGTTTTAAGATATCACTTAAGAGAAGAGGGAAAATTAATTGGGTGGTCTATTCTTGATGACATTGAAATATTCCATTGTAAGAATGGTAGAATAACCTTTAGTGAATCTAAAGGAGGAAAGATTTGGGTATAAATAAGAGTTTAACAAATATATTGGAAAATGGATTAGGTTTGAAAAATAAATGAAAATGTAATTATACCTAATCAAAACAGGGGTTAAATTCATGTTAGGTTCACTAAAATGTAATGGGGATAAAATAGGTTTTTATAATATAATAAGCCTTTGAATATTTAAAAGGTATAAGACCATTCTAATTCTAATAAATAATAATGTATACAAAGATATCCCTATTTGTAAGTTTCATTTATAATGTATCAGTAATGCTAACCTACACATACAATCTCTATAGAGAAAGAGGGTGGAAAACTTCTCTATATTTGGGGTGTAATTAAACCGTAAAGCAAGGACTATAATCTCACTAGACATTAAATCAAGAGTAAGGGTGTGATTAGATAGTAGAGTAAGAGTTATTATAATAATAATTCAAATATTGAAATAAAATAAATGGCAAGAAGTTTGTACTATGCTATCAAATACATGAAACATACAACATTCCAAAAATGACTAAAGTAAAAAAGAAAAAGATTAGGGTTATGGATATTTACCTCAAGTCAGCTTATAAGTGCATTAATCTCTTCCTTATATTTTAACACTTTGTGAGAGATAATTCTAGGTCAAGTCAAGATGGATAGAAGAAACCCTAAGTATACCATAGTCTACAACTCCAAAGACTTGGTATGCCTCACTAGTACAACTCCTATTCTTGAAATATTCTAGGCCTTTATTATTGACTTGTCTTCCTTTATCTAAACTCCTTTAATCCTAAATCCTCTTATTCTTCTTAAGTGGTAATTGTGAGCATAAGCAGATTGAATTGTTTTTTTAAATTCATTTATAAATGTCTAGGATTTGTCCTTTAAATAGTGGTATGGAACCTAGACATAATTTCTTTGGGCTACTTTCTACAACTATATTTATAAAATGTGTTTTTAAGTTTACATTTTATATTCCTATACTCGTAATCTTATTCTATTAATATAATTTCAAGATTTTTGAGAGTGGTTTCAGTCCTATAAGACTTATAATTAATATTATAAAAAAAATGAGGATCCCTTTAGATTTCATACTTAGCCAAATTTTAGGATTTTAGGGTTGCATGATTTTAGGAATACATCATAGGATGTATGAATTTGGTATGAAGGTGGTATTATGAAAGGAAACCCATGACACATATCGTACAAAGTGCCATAAACTAGTCCACTTCAATCTGGGTATATGTGAATGCACACACTCAGGGATATTAATGTGTCAACAAGCCTTAGGAAATAAAAGGATAATAAATTGAATTTAATTTGTATACAAATAAGAAAAAATTGAATCATAAATAGTAGTAGGCTATAAACCAATACAATCATTAGAAACATCATTATCATAAAAACTCCTCATCATCTCAAGAGCCCTCATTTCTGCCATGTGATGAGGCCATTTCTTGTTTATTAGATGACTTCTTAAGATAACACAAGGTATCCTTGATATCCTTTGGGAGATTTTAAGTGCTTAATATGAAATTGTAGATCATCAAATACATGGCTAAGATCGTGTGTATGAGCTTCAACTTCCATACCCAACTCTTCATTTTTTACCCTTTTCCTAATAAGTTTCTTCTCTTCACCATTAATAAGGCCTCACACCCCATTTTGTTTTAATTTATTCACCTTATCATCTTACCAATCATCATAAATGTGCACATTAAGCATCAAAACATCATAATTTTAAGTCATATTTTTATTCTCTTAATAAATGTTAAAACATACCCAAAATATGAAATATCCTCCATCAATATGTAAAGCTTGAAAACACCTTCCCATTGTTTCAAATGGGATGAAAACTAGAAATTATATGAAAAATTTATGGCATCTATAAGATTTTATGAAAAAATACATAAGCAAAAACTTGGGTTTCAATAATACCTTCAAAAAATCTCCAATCCTCTCTTGAAACCCAAAAACCATCAAAATCAATATAAATATGTAGATCTTGAAAGGAAAAAATGTTCATTAAAAATGAATCTATATGGAAAGTTCATTTGTAGGACCTGACTAGGGTCATATTTGACCACTTAACCTTTAAAAACAAATTACAAATGTAAATAGATTATTTTTCATATAAGCATAATCTATAATTATTTATCAATATAGATAGTCTATTTAGAAAATATTATGTCCCTAAGTAGTATCAAATCATGAAATATCCACCTTCATGAAATGTCGTCCATTATAACTTGGCAAAGTAGAGCACATAGTTTACACATGCACCAATAGTTTTCGAGGGGAGTTTATCATGTCATCCACTCCATAAAATAAATATTATGTGATATAATATGACTCTATAAATTAGGTGAATAATAGCATAGAAAAGATGAAGTTCTACCCAATTTAAACTTTAGATCATGTAATTGTAATGGCAATCTCAAATGCATTCAATGCAAAACATAATACAATGTGGGGGCCTTAAATCAAATAATTTTGTTCCATAAACTTAGGTGTTTGAATTGTCATTATTATACTCTTCTATAAAATTCACCCCAAATTTGTGGAAAAAATAGGAAATCTTTCTTTTTAAAGTCTTAAAACTCAAATGTCTTTGACCATAAATTTTGAAGGATTAAATGGCCTAGCAATAATAAAAAGGTGAAATGGTAACTGTTGACAATTTTGACCCTACAATTCAAATTTCCACCCTTATCATTCAAAACTTTGCATACCATGCCATTTTCTCTTCAGAGCTCAATAGTTGGTCTTGAAAAGTCCTTGAAAAATCCATGGTTAATAGGTCTTAGGGTTGTTTAGGTGATTTATGGAATTTTATTTCAATCATCTTATTCTTTGCAAGAAGGTATTTATGTTGCTAAAATCTATTCAAAAGAGGACAAGCAGAAGACTTTAGGTTTTTAAAATTAGATGATATACTTCAGGATTTAATGGAAGGAAGACTTCAAGAATAATATCCTTGAAAGGTTCTTTTCTTGAGAAATGGTCCTATGTGAAAGTTTCAAAGAGTTCTTTTGGAGGCAAAGGTTCCCCTTCAAAATTTCCAAAAGGTACTTACAACTCTCCCAAAGAAATTGGTCTTTCCAAAAATCTCGATGGTATTCTTCTCAACAAAAAATGGTATTTTTCAACTTTTTTGAAGGGTATTGGCAAAAAGTCAGAAGGTTCTTTCTTTTCAAGAGGGTGCACTTGAAAAAAAGCTAAAGGGTCACTTAACTTTTTTGAAGGGTAATTTCTTTTGAGAAAGTGACAATCAAAAAGTCTGAGAGCTCTTTTATTTCGGGAAAGTCTATTGCAATTTTTATGAAGAATATTTCCCAAAGTGTCGAAGGGGCTCTTTTCCTTTCAGAAAAGTCAATTTCAAAATTTCCAAAGGTCTCTTACCTTTCAGAAAGGTTCTTCTCACAAAAATTCCGAAGGGATCTTACCTTTGGGAAAGGTGCTTAACATTTTTTTTGAAGCCCTTTGCAAGTTTTTCGAAGCCCTTTTCAATGATTTCAAAGGGTCATTTATTCAGCCAAAAGACCATTTACAAAAATTCAAAGGGACTTTTGCAAAAGTCCAAAGGGTACATTCCAATAATCCAAAGGACCATTTTCAAAATCCTGAAGTTATGAATTCCCATAAATAATTTTTTTGTGAGAAAGTGATTAACAAAAGTTCAAAGGAAAAAGCTTCAAATGAATCATCTGCGAGAAATGGACCAAGAAAATTATCCAAAGAAATAATTTTGAGAAAGTGAATGAAAATAAGGGTTCGGGAGGAATGCCCAAAGGAAATGAAAGAAGAAATATTATCCATGGGAATAGACAAAAATAACTCCAAAAGGAATACAAACAAAAACAAAGAACCCAAATAAATATTGAAGGAATACATACAAAGTGGCCCAAGCAAGATTAAATGTGTCCAGGACAAACAAGAACATGCAAAAAACAAATAAAGATATTATTTTTTCCATATATAATAAGATCTATAGTCTAAGACTATAGTAAAAATCATGCCAAATAATAAATACAATAATCAAATCATTCACACTTGGCAAAGACATATAGCTGCCTTCAAGCATGACTCTCTCAGTTTTAAAGGGAGACTCGAATGCATGAAGGGCTCAAGGATTTTAGCATTGGAATAAGCTAAAAAGGAGTTCAATCTGAGTTTTTATGCCATGTATTTGATTTTCTCTTGGAGTTTTCATGCACCTCTCACTCATCAAGGTCCTTTTCCATGCAAGCAAAGGCTATCTATAGTTGATTGGTCAAAGCTTCAATTGACTATTTGTTGAAGTCATGCTTATCTCCTAGTCATCTCATGCATTCAATGATCCAACTCAGCATCAAGTTCAATAAAGAGGCATATTCCTTTGAAGATTATAATGTGGCTTTCCATGCAACATAGTTTGACTTTTCAAAGTTGGGCCCACCATCCTTTTCAAACGTCAAAGAGATTTTCATGCAGGACATGATACAAAAAAATATTATTATAAGTCTTGGTTATTTTTGGATAGCTCAAGTTAGAATTGTTTAATGTGGGAGTTGATTTCCTCTCTATTTTTAGCACCAATCTCTTGGCTTATGTATGATTTTTCTATATAAATTGGCTTTTTCAGCGATTTTGATCATCCCTTTTTTGGCAAGACCAAACTCTGCCAAAGATTGAGTTTTACAACCATTTCAGATAAATAGAAGGATTATTTTTATTAGATTATATAATGTTGGTATAGTGTATTTATGTTAATTATTTGCATATGTGATAGAATTTTCTTTCTTGTCAAGTCTTGATTCTTACCTAGTTACTAGTTGATTAAATTATGTAGGTCATGTTTTGTGTTTGATGTCTTTTGGCTCAAGTTACAGCTGATGTAAGTCACTATTAGTGCCTTGAATCAAGCCTATTCCGTCATTTCCCTCAAGCTTTAATCACCAAAGATAACCTTTTCATGAAATATTGATGCATATGAGTCAATTGGAGTTGAAAGTTCAATCTTTTTCTTATCTAATCAGTATTTTTAGGAGCTCAAATTAAGTGGATAAACCAAAATAAAAGTGTATCACCATCATTAGATAGGATTTTTTCCTTCAATTTTCCCTTTTCCCCTTTTCTTAATAGTTTTTAGCATAGAATATAGATCCTAATTGATACACCAAAGGGAGCTAGCCCTTAGAATCTAGAGATTCAAACCCCTAATTAGGCTACCCATAGCCTAAGATTGTTTCCATGTTTTAGCAGACTGTGAAGACCTAAAACTAATTTCACAAAGGTGTGAGTCTAATTGACAATATTTTTTGGCACACCCAGTGAGACATTGAATAAATTCTTTGCATATCTAAAGAAGTTTTGCAACAGAAGAAGATATTCATCATCACTAACATCTAGTTGCAAAGCTCATAGCATCATTCAAGCAATTATTTCATGCCAAAGATTACCACAAGATCAGAAAGTAAAGGTATTCATTTTGAAATTATATCATATAAGAGATCAAAGTTTAGGAGGGAAAATCCATATCCTTAAAAGAAATATTTGTCTTCTATTTATCCTATCATTATAAGCACTACAATCCCACTATCCAAATGGCTATCAGAAACTAGGTATTTGTTCCATTCAATAGAGGAATTCCATTAAATATAGCCTAGTTTGATGGCATTCATGTGTCTACTCTTCCCATTCTTCTCATGAGAAAATCAAATAACCTCTATTGAGAATATCTAAGATGTAGCTAATCTCTATTCAATCCATAATTTTGTTAGATTGCTTGTTCCTTCCTTCAAAATAAAAGCATTGCAATGGTATAGAAACCTCCCACTAAACTCTATTTCTACCTAGGATGAATTGGGTGTAGCTTTAGTCAAGCAATTTGAAGATAAATTTGATCACCTATCTTTAGTTGAGTAATTAATTATCATAATCAGAGCTCTTCATGAGTTCATGTTTGATTTTAACCTCATATTATAATACTCAGTTTATATAACCTATTATCTCAAGTTTTCTAAGTATTCTTCCTTCTTACATAGACATTTTACAAAATCAATACTATTTCTAATACTAATTTTGTATAACCTATTATCTCAAGTTTTCTAAGTATTCTTCCTTCTTACACAGACATTTTACATCCACTAATTTACCTAGTTTTAACTTATGGTTCCTTAAAACATCAGATTTTCCTTTTCCAAGATATCAAAGTGATCGATGTCAATTAACCCTATTGGCATCAGTATATTTTACCTATTGACATCGGTTAAACCACCAACATCGACAAAATTTTCTACCAACCAACATCAATGACTATGCAATTTCATCTACTCAAAACAACAACCTAAAATAACCCACTTACCCACACTCAAACCTAGTTTTTCCTTCTTTCACTTCTAATACAAGGTAGAAAGACTATTTATACTTCCTCTTGCATGGTATTAACATGAGCTCAATCCAAAATTCTTACCAATTATGCAAGTTGTCAACCACTTCCACCTTCCCCTCTCACTTTCAATTCTATTATGGAGCATACTTCAGATATATAGCATACTCCAAACCCTAACCAAATTCCCATTATGCCTAAGTGAGATCAAGATTTTTCTAAATTTCTTGATCATAATGTGGCAGCCCTTCAGCATTCACTTTCTATGAGTTGAACCCATAATTTTTTGGGTGACCTAATTGATGGTATGCCAACCTCTTTAATGGAGACAACCTCAGTTTTAGTTGCCTCCACTATTTTCCCTATGGTTACCAAAACTACCACTTCGATGAGTAACCCAATTATAAATAATGTTCAAAGTATAGCATCTTCAACTGCCAAATCCCACCTAAACTATGGTGTGACTTCCCTACTTTCACAACCAAAACTAGTTCAGTCAAGTCACACCCCATTCCAAAATTTAGTGGTACTTATTCCATCTACCCTTGCACCTATAATTACTCAAGTTATGGCTCACCCTTCATTCAATATAACCATTCCAATAATCCAAAATATAATAACAACCAACTAAGGCATAGTCCCCAACCCAATAAGACAAGCCCCTTTTCTTTCTACACCCAAGCCTATGACTCATTATCCTTATGTTGCTCCAACACAACCTCAACAAGCTAAGTCATATGCTCCCTCTACTTCCTATCAGCTTCCCTAAAACTTAGGAGGTATCCCCCAAACTAATCCCCCTCCAAACCTCATTAAGATGTTGATGGACAAGATGTCTAATCTAGAGACATCCATTTTTGGTTCAAAGAATGTGTTATATTATGATTAGATATGCAATGAACCAATCCATCCTTATGTGCCTATTTTCCCTTATCCAAGCCAATGGGAACTCCCTAATTTACTCATTACTAGAGTAAAGAGGACCCACAATAGCACTTGCAAGCATTTAGACACATTTTTTATTTAATAGGGCATGATGATGCGTTACTACTTCACACTTTCCTTATGTCTTTTTTAGGTGTTGCCTTGGATTGGTATAGCTCTATAACTCATCACTCCCTTTTCTTATTTACCCAACTCATAAAAATATTCCTGGACCATTTCTCTATTAACATTTCTAAGAAGGTTTCTATAACAGACCTTTATTCTATCAGATAATTTGATGATGAGTCTATTGTAGATTTTATCACTCATTAGTGAAGCTTGATCAATCAACTCTCCTTCTCCCTACCCCAACCTGAGCTTATTGAGCTCTTCTAAAGGGCATGTGCTAAGCACATCTTATCCACACTCTAGGTACAAACTTTCCACACATTTGATGAGGCCTTTATAATGGCACAAAAACTTGAGGTTTATGTTATAGATGAAGGCAAAGTCAAGTTGCGTCAAATCAAATGACTCCTCATTTAAAACTTCTCCCTCTAACCAAAAGGCTAAAGCCTCTGCCAATGTGGTGGTCATTAAGTCAACCTCTTCCACAACCACAAACCAATCGAATTTCTTGACTTCCCAAAATATGACCAAGTAATTCCAACAATGGTATGAACAAAGAAAATACACTCCCATTGGGGAGTCATATATATCCATATTAGAGAAATTATTATAATAAGGTATCATAACCCTTCCTCTAATCAAACCTCCTATACATTTCAACCCTTCCCATCCTATCCCAACTTGGTATAAGGAAGATGAGTTTTGTGGTTACCATCGAGTTAAAATCCATAATTCTAATAACTGCAAGACACTCAAGAACATTGTTCAAGAAATGTTTCATAGAGTTTATCTTATCTTAGATAATCCTAATGTACCCCCTTATCAAATTATGGATATGTTTAAACACCCTTTTTCTAACCATTCATCAAATCAAAATATTTTCTAGTCCATAACTAATTCAAGTGATCATAATATCCATGTGATTAATATGGTCTTTCCTTTACCTTTAGTTCAACCTTCCCCTCAATAGGAGACATCCATTTCATCGACTCCTCCCCCGCGTTTAGTGGTATCTATTTCACCCATTCTTCCTCTTCAAGTAGAAGAGCCTATTCCACTCCCTCATGAGGAAGAGCCTCCTTTACCACTCTTTTTACCACCTAAGGAGTTTCTATTATCAATTTCATTTGCACTAATATTACCTATCCTCTTACCACTTGAAAACCACACTTTACCTATCCCTCAACCACACATGGAAGGGAACACCATTCCTGCACTATACCCTCTTGAGGAACCTTCTTTGCCTACTTCTCCTCCACCTATAGAGAGTAGTCCCCCACCCACTTAACCTTTACACTTAAAGGAGTCAGTATCATCTACTCCCATAATAGATGAGATACCTATTGTGCCTACTCTAATTGTACCACTCTTACCCCTTATTTTACCTATGGAGGATCATACTTTACCCATGCCTCACCCACATGTTGATGGAGCCATAATACCTATGTTTTACCCTCTTGGGGAACCTTCTTCGCCTACCTCCCCTCCACCTATGGTAGACCATGTCTCTTCTCCCGTCTTTGTCAAAGAGGACCCCATTATGGTTCTTTCTCATCTTTGGCCAAAATTAGCAGAAACCAAAAATTTCCCTCTCTCTGAAACACTGCAGCCTTCTAAAAACACAACAGTAAGGCCTAAAATTTCATCTAAACCCTTCTCATGATTGTTGAAAAGTCTAAAATTTCTTGACTCCATGAAGCTAGACTATGCATCATTTTTAAACTGGCTTAAAACTCTATATCCAACACAATGAATGTCAACCTTTAGAACCAATCCCCTTACTACCCTTTACCCCAAGGTGTTTGACAAAGCTAGAGCTTCTTCACCAAAAGTAACTAAATTTCAGTCATCTATGTCAAAACCCTCACCCTTGTAGGAATTTTCCCCATTAAAATAGATTAGGTCCTTAGGCATATGCCCCATGTCTAATTTAATTCATCCACAGGTGAAATTAGATTTAACTCTTCAACCACAAGTTGGAGTTTCTCAGCGTAAATTATAAAAAAATGTTAAGCCCCCTAGATCTCGTTGATCCCTTCTTCAACCCTCCACTTCATCATCCATTTTGGGGCAACACCTCTCTTCTTTAGTTGTAATATCACCTAACCAAGCTAAATAAAAGGTTAAGCTACCTCCACTCCTACCTTTGCCATCTAGTAGGCCTCTCACATCTAACACTAACAAAGTGACAGAAAAATATGTAACTCTTCCATCACCAAACAAGGTACCATGTAAAATTGCCTTTTCAACATCAAAACAAAAGGTTTCCACTCCTATTAGTATAACAAGTACAAGCCCACCTGCAAGCTCTCAAAGCTTTTTCTTACATAAGTTATTGTAATCTTTCATAATAACTTTTCCTCCCATTAAGCCTTATAGTCCTCTTAGAATGAAGTCATATTGGTTTGATAATACATAAGTGTGTTTATATCATCATTCACCAAGACACAATACTGAGAGTTGTAAACCCCTCATAATAGTTATTTAGCAACACTTCAATGTTAACACTCTCTTTGATGATTCTCTTGTTAACCTTCCTATTATTCCACCTTTGACATCCACGGTGCCTCTTACTATTCCACCTAAATTCAAACTCAAAGATGTTGTTTCAACCCCTTTACCACCTAATTCACTAATATTTCAAATCAACATAGTTAATGTGGCCATACAGTCACAAAACCAAAAGGATAAACCTAAGGAAAAGGTCACAGCCCCTTGGGTTCATCTTTTTTCCAAAGACACTCCCCCTCCTAATCCTAATATTTTCATCTTGGGTGTTCCTAAAATAACATCTTCAGACGTTATTTAAATCTCAATGATGAAACAGCTTCACCAAACTCCTATGAAAATGTCTTTATATGAGTTAATCCAAAACTCATCCCAACACCATCAAGCTTTGATTAGTGATTTGAAAGTGATTAAGGTACAATCAGATGATCCCCAACCTCTTGTAGCTTTAGTCGGCTTCCTTAATTCCATCTCCCCAATTTCTTTCAGTGATTTATAAATTCTACTTCAACATCCTGAAGATCAGGGTTTTGCCCTTTTTATTACCAAATATATTGATCAAACTCATATCAAGATAGTCATGATCAATGGGAGAGATAGTATTAATATTATTTCCACCCATGCCTACAAACAACTAGCCCTTCCAGACAATTTCATGTCTCAAACTGATGGGGTACTATGTTCCTTTAATGATACTACAGCTACTACGGTGGGCACTATTGTCTTACATAACCATGTAGTTCCTCACACAATTCTCAAGCTCTTCTATGTTGTGGAAGGAGAGTTCCAATATAACATACTACTTGGACGACCTTTGATATGTACTATGGCATGTGTACCCTCAACTTTGCACCACTATGTCAAGTTTGATCATGATGGATAAGTACATGTTATACCTGATGACCCACCTCTATTTAAAATGTGAAACATGACCTATAGTCCCAATGATGTTCTCATCTCATCCCATTGAAAACATCATCTTCTTAGCATGATACTTATGAAGCTTCCACAAGCTCCACTCCCATGTTTACACAGATATTGGCAACATAAATTCCTGACAAAGATCCCATGGAGGAGACCTTTCAACATTTGTCACTCGGAAAATATCATTTATTGACACTTGACATGTTCTATACTCCACAAGAGTATGAAAGGCTTCACATGCACCCAAATTATGATCCATATATTTAGATGGTCATCCCTTATGGGGCCCCTAACCTTCAAACTAATTTCACATATGGTGGAGTTGATCAATCTCCCACTGTCATCAATCTATCTTCTTCACCACAACCATTTACTTGTGACTTCTCTTTCTTGAGTAACCCTATATTCTCTCAAGCCTATCTCTATAGGTGTGCCTGAAAAGGATTTGGTTTGGGTCGTTATGAACAAGGTGTCCATATGTCTATTGAATATCCTACTAGAAATACCATTGAAAATGCCAAAAAGAGGCATGGAGTGGGATATGATGAACCAAATAAACTCACTAAAACCTCCCATGAACCAATTATCGAAGAATCAGTCTCTCCCCACCATCACCTACCAAATCAAAGGTATCTATACCTCTTAATTTATTTATTTATTTCAATAAATGACATCCATTTGGGGCCTCTCATCTATCATCAGGGTAAGGAAACAAGGTCCCTTCCTCTCATTCATCCTAAAATAATTGATGAAGACTCTCCCACTATTAACACTATCCAATGTCAAGAGGATGATGCAATTCTCACCTACATGGGTGTAGATGATTCCTATATCCAAAGATCACTCCCATCTGAAACACAAGCTATGTTAAATGAATCAACCATTGACATCAATCGAACCTCTCATGATAACCCTTACGTCCTCAAGATTGACCAATCTTTAGATTCCTCTGAGCAAGCTGGTTATGCCACATTTTTTAATGACCATAGAAAAGCCTTTGCTTGGTCTTACAATGACATGGCTGGTATTGACCCCTCTATCATCACCCATAACATTATCACCAATTGAGATGATAAACCTATAAAGTAGAATCTTCACAAGATGCATCATCGTATTACTCTCTTTGTCAAAGAAGAACTCGAATGCCTCCTTTTTGTTAACTTTATCCAACCCATCGACTACCCATAATGGATTTTTAATATTGTTCCTATCACAAAAGTGAATTAGGGAATCTACGTTTGCACTGACTATCATGATTTAAACCTCACTTGTCCAAAAGATGATTTCCCCAATCCAAGTATTAACCAACTTATTGATCTAACAATCAGCCATGAGATGCTATCACTTATGGATGGATTCTCTGGATATAATCAAATCTTAGTTGTTCTTAAGGATCAGTACAAAACAACCTTTGTTACCCCATGGGGGACTTTTGGTTATCAGGTCATGTCTTTTGGCTTGAAGAACATTGGTGCAACCTTCCTACATGCCATGACCTACATTTTCCATGATGTCCTACACAAAATTATGGAAGATTAAGTGGATGACTTACTCAACAAGTCTAAACTTTGTCAAGAATGCTTGATGATTCTCAAAACCATATTTACTCATCTCCTCCAATATAACATCTGACTAAACCCAAAGAAATGTGTCTTTGGTATTTTTTTCGGTAAGCTCTTAGGTTTTATCATTTTTCTCCATGGTATCTAGGTCAATCCTACTAAAGTTAGAATAATCCTAGAGATACCTCCACATAATAATATTAGACAACTCCGTAGCCTAAAGGGAAAACTTCAGTCTATTCACCACTTTATTTCCCAATTGTTAGATCGATGCCAACCCTTTCACCATCTCCTCAAAAAGAATGTCTCCTTCTATTAGAATACAAATTGCCAAGAAGCTTTTGACGCACTTAAACAATACCTCCTTTCCCCACTACTTCTTATTCCACCTAAGGAAAATCAGTTTTTATAACAATACATCTCCATAACAAACCATTCTCTAGGTGTTATTATTTCACATCGAGATGACTCACATCGAGAGCAGGTGGTTTATTACATAAGTTGCACACTTATTAATTATGAGACTTGATATACCCATACTAAAAAACTTTGCCTCGTGTTGGTATTTTCTACCTCCAAGTTTCATCATTATCTCCTAAATCACAAAACCTATATAGTCACCCATAATGATCCCCTCAAATACATGCATTCCAAACCATATCACAACCAACGTGTAGCTCAGTGGCTCATGCTTCTTGCTGAATTTGACTTAGAGTTCATTTAACAAAACTCTATTAAAGGGAAAACAATCATTGACCAGTTAACTAATACCCCTTTACCTAATAATCAACCTTCAAACCTTGAATTCCCTGATGAATCTATCGCAATGCTCTCCATCTTTGACATCTCCTATCAAGAGATGATGTTCTTTGACATATCTAAATGCCAACATGGTGGGGGTGTGAGGTTCATTCGTATTCTTCTAGATGGAAAGCCTATGCCTTTGTCATTTAAACTAGATTTTGAATGCACTAACAATATAGCTAAATATGAGGCTTTGATACTAGGACTTCAAACAACTCTCTTCTTGGGTATCAAACCCATAACCATTTTTGGTGAATCTCAGCTAGTGGTTAACCAGGTTAATGGTTCCTACCTATGTAAAAATGAAATTATGCGGCGATATAAACATCTTGTAGATATGTTATTGGGATAATTTGACTCTTATCTCTTGCAAATTGTTCCCTGATCTACAAACAAGGTTTCTGACATGATGGCTTCACTTGCTTCATACATACCTTCTTCATCCTCCTCTTCAAGAATCTATGTCACCATGCATCACTTAACATTACCTTCATATGTCTCAGCTAACATCCTCTTTGTCAGAAATGTAACAACCAACCCACATGACTTATGGTACAAAAAACTCATAGATTATATTTCCTTCTCTATTACCCCTTCTGATCTCTCCAATAATGGTAAATAGGCCTTCATAAAAAGAGCCACTCATTACACTCTACTAGGAGGACTTCTCTACAAGTGAGGTTTTGATGGTCTTCTCTTTAGATGCCTAACTAGTACTGAGACTCCCTTTGCTATTAAGGAAGTACATGATGGGATTTGTGGTGGGAATTTCAATGGTCACACAGTTGCCAAGTGTATCCTTCAACTTGGCTCTTATTGGCCCACACTTCATCAAGACTGTGGTGATTACGTTCAACATTGCATCAAGTGCCAATAACACGCTAACCTCCTTCATGTTCTTAGTCATTCATTACAAGTCACCAAAGACTTTTGGCCCTTCTCCCAATGGGGCTTGGATCTAATTAGAGAGATTAACCCTTATTCATCCCTCTGTCATCATTCTATCATTACTACCAATGAATACATTACCAAGTGGGTTGAGGACATCCCTCTCATCTCCACTAAAGCTGACAAAATTGTTGACTTCATCAACCACCACATCATTTATCATTTTAGTGTCCCTCATAAGATTATAATAGATAACGGCAAGTCCATCAAAAACAAGATTATTCAAAGTCCTTGTGATACATTTGGAATTAGATTAAGCTTCTTATTACCATACTACCCACAGGCTAACAGAAAGGCAAAAGCTTCTAACAAAACATTGACCAAAATTCTCATAAAGGTATTCAATGATACGAGCAAGGATTGGCGCACACACATTCCTTTTGCTTTATGGGTTTACTGCACTAGCATTTGAACCCCTATGGCTACTACACCTTTTTCCTTCGTATATGGGATAGAGGCTATTTTGCCTCTTGAGGTCCATATTCCTTCTCTTCGCATTTCTCTACAAGACATACTTACTAAAGATTATTTACACCAAGAACGTTTGGCTCAACTTGAAATGTTTGATGAGTGCCATCACATAGCCCTCAACCACCTCCAAATCTATCAAGAGCATATCAAACGTGCTTATAATAAAAATTTCAAAGAGCAAGATTTCAATATTGGAGATCTCATCTTAAAATAAAATCTACATGTGAAGAACATGGAGAAAAGCAAACGGGATAAGTTTGTTCTTAATTAGCTTGGACCTTATATCATAACTCACAACTATGGCTCAGGAATTTATCATTTATCTTCTCTTGAAAGAAGACCAAAACTTGAGCCTTTAAATGCCTTACACCTATGACCATTCTTTTGTTAAATGAGTGTCACTTTACATCGTGTTTAAATTGAGCTCATCCCTTTAGCATCTCTTGAGCATCCATATAAAGTGATAATGCATATGTTGTCCCCAAAATCTGTCACTCATTTTTAGGACAACATATAAACTATTTTGGTCCTACAGGCCAAAATTATCCCTTCCCTTCTCAAAAAATTGTTTTGAGCATTCAAATTCCTCATTATTCAAGCTTTTTCAGCTAAGGGATTAGCAAGTTCAACCAGTTCAATGGCTTCAATAGGTGAATTCTCACAAAGGAACAAGTTCCCAGTACTTAGGCAATTTACAGATTGGTTCAATGCCTTGGTTCAACCAAAAATGTTCATCAGCAAGCTTCAAAGGAAGGATTGAACCATTGAACCATTGAACCCTACTTCTAAAAGGTTCAACGGGTTCAAAGGTTCAATGACGTCAGCTAGCTTAAAGAGTTAAGCACTTTGGCAAAAGTTTAACAAGTTTAACCACTTCAAGGTTCAACGGCTTCAAAGCACTTAAAGAAAAGAAGAAGGCTTGAACCATTGAACCTTAAACCATTTTGGTTCAAAGGTTCAACAGGTTCAACGGTTTAACAAGTTCAATGAGTGATTGGTTCAACATGTTTGGTTCAATGCGGTTGGTTCAAGCGGTCAAATGAATGAGCAGAACAAAGGAATGAACTGTTGAACCATTGAACCAAAGTTGGTTCAATCGATAGGTTCAATCAAATGGTTCAAAGGAGTGCCCTAAAAACCAAGGCCAAGTACCCTTGCAAAGGGCAGAAAACCAAGGCCAAGTGCCCTTGTAGAGGGCAACGAACCAAAGCCGAGTGTCCTTGTGGAGGGTAGTGAGCAAAAGCAGACTAAGAGATTTTCTTCAAAAAAATGAACAAGGCAGGAAAAGTTGGAATTCATTTGGATTTGTTCAAAGTGAAAGATGAGGTGAATTCCTTCAAACAAATTATCTGAAGGAATTCCTTCAGACTTTTATCTAAAGGAATTCCTTCAAACTTTTGTCTTAAGGAATTCACCTAAAAGAAAAAGCCTGATAGAAAGCAGACGAAGCCAAGGAAAGATTTCCTTCAGACAAATTGTTTGAAGGAGTTCCTTCAGACATTTTGTCTAAAGGAATTAAAGCCTGAAGACCCTCTGAAGGTATAAAATCCATAAGGCCGCCTAAAGGACCTCGAAGGGCAGGTACCCTTGCGAGGGGCTCTTAGCGACCAGAAAATGGACCTTCTCAAAGCCTAAAGGGATACCTTCCCTTCAGGAAGTTATAAAGACATTAAGGCCCACGACTGATTTCTATGGACACTACAAGCTTGATTTCTATAGATTCTATAGGATGATCCTACCGACATGTTTTTATGGACTCCACAGGATGATTTCTACAGACTCGATTCTATGAACTCTACAAGCTCAAAACTACGGACTCTACAGGCTAGGTTCTATAGACTCATTTCTACAGACTCTACAGGTTGGGTTTTACAGACTCATTTCTATGGACTCTGTGGGCTGGGTTATATGGACTCATTTCTATGGACTCTCCAGGCTTAATTCTATGGACTTTGCAGGCTTGATTCTACCAACTTGTTTCTACGAACTCAACAGGATGATTTCTATGGACTCTTCCAAAACTTGGGAGACTTAGAGAAAACAAAGGTTTTTAAGGAAGAAGATGAATCATTGAACCTTGAACCAAAATGATTCACAAGTTCAATGGGTTCAACAATTCAAGGGAAGTTATGAGCAAAGATAAGAAGCAGAAGTTTCCAAAGACTAGCTCAAGGAGAAGGTTCAAGCAGATGAACCAAGAAGGCCACCTGAACCGTTGAAATAGTGAACCTTTGACATCCCTATGGACATCAAATTCAAGCTAATGAAATATCTATTGATTTTTAAAAGAGGCATAGAAATTCGCAAACTCAACGCCCAACTAAAGAAAGAGACAAAAAGGCCAGCAAAAGGGGGAAAAGATAGCCCAAGGGCTCAAACTACAATAGGAAAGAGGGAAAGACCAAAAATACCTACGCTAGAGTTATTCTAGTAGGTGGAATAGTCCATCAAGTAGATATTTGAACTTGCAAACATTGAAGGTGCAGCCTGTTTGTCTCCCTTAGAGTAAAGGTGAGGTGGATAGGTACATAGACATTAAGTGACAGACCAGATGACTTAGTCCCAAGGGAAGATATTTGAGATGAATCGACATGCCACAATTAAGGTAGCCACCCTGTTCCAGCATGGGCTCTTTGACAAAACTCAAAATGCATTCAAGGCATTGAATGCAGCATGGGTCGTTCCATGGAACAAAGCACCAAGCCTTTCTTGGCTACTATATATTGTATTCTCTTACTTTAAGCAAGGTAGACTTTTTCCATTATAGAAGCAAAAATATGCCAAAATTGAAAGGTGATTACTGAGACTTTGAGCTTAGATTATTCATCATATTTCTTTGTTTGAATGAAAAAGTAAGTTACTTTCAGATTTTGTACTATTATAGCTTGTGTCATTTTAAGAGATTGCTCTTATGTCTATTTCCTGAATGTATTCTTGTTTATTCAATTTAACAAGTAGAACTAGTGGAAGTAATCAAGGTGTCTTGAAGCCAACTGTGGAGAGACTTTATGCCCTCACAATTGTCTTTAGTGTGTTTGTCTATTTTTTGTTTCTATTTAAAGGACCTTGGGACAACTTTGTGCCCTCATTATCCTTTGTATCTCACTCTTGGAAATTCGAGGTGGAGACTTTGTGCTACATCTCAGTCTGTTGGTTACTATGCCTTTTGTTACCAGTTACTTGTTACCCACCAGAAAGAACTCTAGCTATTTGTTGTAAGACTACTTCTGAAAGAAGAAAAGTGCTTCAGTGTTTCCACCTAGATTTCTCCTTTGTTTGTAAACATCATCTCTGAAAAAAGAGAGATGGATGGTGTTATCCTACCCCTGAGTGTTTTAGATTAAGGTAAAAATAGGTTTTGAAGGGACCCCAAAACCTTGAAACAAAAGAACAAGGATATAACAATAACGTTCACAGGTGAAACCTATAACCTACTTCAAAGAAGTATCAAAAACAGGTTTTACAGGGACCTGAAACCACCATTCAAGAACATCAAAAGATAGACCCCAAGTTTTATAGAGACCTAAAAACTCCAGTGTGATAAGAAAACAAACAACCAAAAAATGGAACCAGTTATTACATCCAACTAAATAAACCAAGACAGTAAGAACTCAAGAACCTACTCTTCTAATTCCAAAATCATCTTCACCGCTTCCTTTCTAATCACAGCAGTGTCCTGTAAAGATATAGCCATCGACGTAGCACCCTCTTGCATTGCTTTCTTCCTTGAGCTCTATCTAATTCTCTTGCTAGGCCCCTCTAAGGATTTAATTTCCTCATTTGCTCATTTTCCAATGTTTATAGCAGCTACACATATGCTAGAGGTTACCTCCTCCATCTTCATTTTGCTTTCCTTAATGAGTTCCCTTAGATTGTTCTCATAGTCTTTAAGTTTGATAGGAATATCCCTCATCTGCTTTTCCATATTATTGATTTTATTCTGATCTGCTTCCTGATTACGTTCTAATATTTCCATTTTCTTCTTGAGGCCCATTATCTCCTTATACATCCACGAGTCAAATTGAAGGATAGCGTCTGCTTTGCATTTGGCCGAGGTCATAAAGGGGTGCCTCCCATCATTCTTCCCTATATCACTTAAAGCTTCTGTATTCTCTTTTAGATTGTCTTCATCCTTTTTCGTATGATCCTCCCTCTCCATTCGTTTCTATTTCTTAGTTTCAACAAGGCTTTCGTTATGGATAAGATCATCCTTTACTTGATCACCAGTTTCCATTACTTGATTGGTTTCCTGAACTAGATGATCCTTCTCTATTTTCAATGCAGGATCCTCAAATAGATCATCCATATCTTTTTCAATTTCCCCTAGCACTTGCTGATATTCCTCAAGATCATAGTTATTATTTTCAATTTTTTCCTTGAGTCTTATTTTTGCATATATATGTAATATATAGCTCCTCATATTTATAGGGAACCTCCTCTTGATGAGAGGAGAGATTTGTTCCCTTTTGATGTAGTAAACCTACACATTTTGCTGACCAATCTCCCTTACTGTGATTGATATGACCTATTTTGCTCATCAGTTAGCTAATTGACAAAATATTCACCCAACAGTTTTTTGGTGACTCCGCTGAGGATCGACGAGCAGTTCCAGTATATGTCCAATCTATTCAAATTGAAACATTTCATGTTATTGGGGATCGAACAAGCAGTTCCTCCCTTATCCATTATATAATCTAGTGACTCTGGTTTGTGTCTTACCCATTATCATTATAGCCTTACCCCTTTTCATTATATAATCTGGTCTGCAAACTAGATCCACTAGGGAAGAACGCACAGTTTGAAGCCTCAAGCTTCGAGCTAAAGTAGGGCTAGTTCTTTCCTATTTTTATCCTACAATCTGGCAACTCCATGTTATACAAGAAGCCAAAGAATGCAAGGTGTTGTTGACCCTATTTTTGAGCTAGTGTAGTAGGGCAATTTTAATTTATTCCCTCCTTAATTTCAAATATTAAAGATCCAAGAGTGTTCCTCCTACCCATACCAAGTCACCAACACAAGGTAGAGCTTCTTTTTCTATTATTACTAGAGCTTTGCCTATACATACTCCACCCAGATTTGTTATTCCCCTTTTTCATAATCAAATCATGGCAGTTCAAGGCCCCTAAAGTAACTCTTTTGGTCCACTCAATCTTACTCCACCTCTACATGAGCTTCCATATAGTTCAAGGAAGAATTTCCCTAAATTCTTTGGTGGTGGGAGAGTTCATCCTAATGAACATATTTCAGCCTTCAGCATAGTCTGTGGCATGATAAGTGTGGAATTTGAAGACATAGCTGTCAGGATATTTATGAAAACACTACAAGGCACTGTTGTAAACTAGTTCTACCATCTATAGGCTCGGATGGTGACTAACTGGGACACTCTCAAAGATAAATTTGAAGCCAGGTTAAAGCCTACAGAAGATGTGCATGCCTTGCTGGCCCAACTCACATAGATGAAGAAAGAACTTCATGAACTTATGAGGGATTTCATTGCCAAGTTTGACAAGCTGAAAACTAGATTCATACAATTGCTTAGCCAACACCTGAGAACCTTAAATGCTTCTTCATCAACTCACAACTGCCCAAAGTGAGTTTTTTGTTGAGATGGGCTGGCCACATAGACCTTGTTGCTACTCAAGATTTGGCTACTAAGGTAGAAGATGACCTTATCTTGGTAGGAAAGATAAAAAGATATCCTAACAAAGGTAAATCCTCTTCATCTTCTGAATACTCACCTACAGCCACCACTGATCTAATAGTGCAGAAGCTAGCAAATGAATTGCTAGCTCTTAAAATGAAATGGCTCAAGGGATGTCATCTTCTCCTTCATATAGAGATGTACCAAGAAAGACATTCCACAATTAGTCATACCAAGGCCATGCTGCTAGAAATCAAGGGCAGCCAAATCATCTTCCTACCCCATAGGGAAACCTTACCATTGAAGCATCTCCAACCAATTTAGCAGTTAGATATCTTGAAGCAGAATTAGATTTTTTATTCCAACCTAAATTGAACCTTGAAGATGACGCTAATCTCTTCACAAAAAAAGAAGAAGAATTAGTTGGCGACTCCAACATTAGTTTTTTGAATTACCAAGATGAACTCAAAAGTGAAGGTAAAGTAGTTGAGAGATCATACACTATTTTCACCCAGTCTAAGAACTAGTCATCCCAGTAAGTTGATAAGGAAAGAATAGAAGAGTGAGCTTAGCCTGCAATTTCAATTGCTAAGTGGGGAACCACTCTGCCCTTCTAGCCAAAGGACCTGGTGACTGTTAAAAAGGTGAGTACCTAAAATATGCTTTCACCTTCAACTTCAAATTTGCAAACCAGTCCTCCCCTTCCAAAAACCAAAAGGATGAACTCTCATCATCTGTTCCTAGTCTTTTTTAGACATTTGACATAATTGACCATATAAAAAAAATTAAGATTCAAATGTCTGAATTTGAATTCTTGCAATCCAACCCTGAGCAGTTGGATAAGTTAATGGAATGTGTGAGAAATAAAACCATCCCTACAGAACTAGTTGTTCCAAAGGTGACTCCCACGTCCACCCAAAATAACTTTGTCATTACTCCTCCTACTGCTCCTGAAAGAACCAAACCATTTTATGTCTCCTTGTTGATAAATGGACACCAGCTGAACAATTGCATCATAGATTCAAGTGCATCTGACAATGTCATGCCTACTAAAGTGGTACAATCTTTTGGTCTCACACTGACCAAGACATTTGGGAGATGTTTCTCTATGGAGAACAAACAAATGCCACTACTAAGATAAATCAAAGACACCCAATTTACATTTGTAGCATTCCCAAAAAAGAGAATCAAGATGGTTATTCTGGTGGCAGACGTCCCAGCATCATATGGCATCCTTCTTGAGTGTAATTTTTGTAAGGATGTTGGTGGCAAGTTGAGCATGGACCTGTCTGAGGTGAGGATTCCATTCAAAGGCATTATACAGAGGTTGCTCCTTGAAAAGGAAGTGAAATACGTGGTCACTCAGATATTATCGCCTGAAGCTCAAATTTTATTTGAGTCTTCAGGCATGGGTAATTATTTCTTGACCATAGAGGATGTTCATGTTTTGGCTGATCAAACTTCTGAAAATGACAGTCTAAAAATTGGTTTAAATGGAACAACAGTAGAAGATAGGATAGAGTGCAGTGCAAGTATAGAAGAATCTCCCCCTCCAAATGAAGAAGAAACTAAAGAAAGGTTAGCTTCTAATGATGTATAGATTCTATAATTCGATGGCAGCTACTCCTCTACCAGTTTAAGAGCTAGGATTTTGTTGATATCTCCTCAAGGAGATATCTTTCCTTCTTCATACAAACTATAGTTTAGCAATACTAACAATACTGTTGAATACGAATCATTGCTGCTTGGATTCAAGGATGCTCATGACAAGGGCATCAAGCTCCTTCATGCCAAGGGAGATGTTGAGTTGGTGGTTTGTCAAGTAAAGAACCTGTATCAAACCAAAAATGAGAGATTATGCCATTATCGCAATCTAGTCTAGGATCAAATTGAAAGCTTTGATGCTTTTAGCATCTCTACCATACCTAGAGAGTTCAATGATAGAGCTAATGCCTTGGTTATTTCAGCAACTCTTCTAGTCCCTTACCCTAATTTTAAAGGAGATAGGTACACTATTGAGTTGGTCTTTTGACCAAGTCTACCTGATAATGCTAATTATTGACAAGTATTCAATGGTGACCACCAAATCATTGCCTTTTTGGAATGAAAAGACACTTTGAACAGCTTTATTTCAAAGCCAGTGAGCCTTAAAAGCTTGAACCAACCCCTAAATCAAGTGTAAATACAGGTGAAGAATTCCTGCAACTTAAAAGAAATAAAATCTTAAAAGGCTTGGTTTCCTTTGAGATGTTGTTTGACAAGCATGATAGATTCATCAAACAGCAGCAAACAGATTCAAGCTCCTCCCAGGAGTTTGATCAAATAAATTTGAGTACCAAAGAAGATCCCAAGATGATGAACATTGGAAAATGTTGCTCTTCTGAGGAGAGATTCAAGTTCACTGCTCTGCTCAGCTAGTACATGGATGTCCTAGCATACTCTTATGATGATCTAAAGTCACTCAAGCCTGAAGAAATTTTCCATGAGATTCCTCTCAAGAATGATTCAATGCCCTACAAGAAAAAATATAGACAATATAATCTAAAGATATCAAGTACTATTCTGTCAAAAATATAGAAAATACTGAATGCTAGGATAATTTTCTCAATCCATCATTCCATATGGATTGCCAACATAGTACCTGTGAGGAAGAAGAATGGCAAAATTTGCCTCTATGTGGACTTTAGGAACTTGAATCAATCATCCTTAAAGGATAACTATCTTTTGCCCATCATGGACCAAGTGCTTCAGACAGTGACTGGTTTAGAGATGTTATCAATGTTAGATGGCTTCTCAAGATACAATCAATTTTAAGTTGGTGAAGCAGACTAGCATAAGACTGCCTTCACCACGCCTTGGGACACCTTTGCCTATAGGAGAATGCCATTTGGCCTGATAAATGCTGGTGCCACTTTTTAGAGAGCAATGGACCTTGATTTCAAAGATGAAATGGGTAAGTTCATTGTAGTATATCTTGATGACTTGACCATCTTTTCTAAGCGTCATCCTAATCATGTGCACCATTTGCAACAAGTGCTAGAACATTGTCGCCAAAATGGCATTACTTTGAACCCCAAGAAGTCTATTTTGGGAGTGACAAAAAGAAAAATTCTTAGATACATTATGTCTAGAGAAGGCATAAAAATTGACTCAAAAAGAGTCAAGTCCATCCAAGAACTTACCCTACCCACGAGTAAGACTGCAGTTCACTCTTCTTTTGGTAAGGTGAATTTTTTACGAAGGTTCATCCCTGAGTTTATGAGAAGACTCGCTATATTGTGAACATGATGAAGGGAAAGGCCACCTTCAGCTAGACTAAAGAAGGCAAATTGGCATTTCAAGATATTAAGACAGCTATTGTTCACACCCCAATTCTAGTTTGTCCAGATTATACTAAGAATTTCACGATGTATAATTATGCTTTCGAACACACACTTTCAGCAATTTTGGTTCAATAGAACAAAGAAGGTATAGAATCTCCCATATCCTTCATGAACTATCCTCTCAAAGCTCATGAGCTAAAATACTCAAATATAGAGAAGCATGTTTATGCAGTGGTGAAGGCAGTAAAGTATTTCTACTTTTACATCTTGAATTCATGTGTTACTGCCCTGGTTCTTGATGCCACAATTAAATCCGTATTAACTCAGCAGGAGTTTAGAACTAAAAGAGGGAATTAGATTGATAAAATACAAGAGTTTGATCTAGTCATCAAACCAACGAAGCTGGTACAGGGAAAGGGCCTATGCCAATTGATTGTTGATAACAAACCTAAAGAAGCAGGGCATGAAGAAAAAGAAGTAGAAGACACAAAAATAGTCTTCTTTGTCTCTACTATGAATGAGTGGTATTCGAATATTACTCATTTTCTTACTTATGGTGAGTGTCCTGCTCACCTGTCTCATAAAGAAAGGAGGACTATTAAATTAAAAGCTGTCAATTTTATCTTCTAGGACAACGGCCTATATAAGAGGAGCCTTGATGGAGTGTTCTTTCACTGTGTAGATAAAGAACAGCAGAACCAATTTTTGAAGTCCTTCCATAATCTGGCCTGTGGAAGACATTTTTCTACTCCTGTAACTACCCATAAGATTCTATGAGCCAGGTACTACTGGCCTAATTTGTTCTAAGATGCATACAAATGGGTACGAAAGTGTGAACTGTGCCAACAGTTCGTTGAAAGACCCAAGTTAGTTGCTCTACCTCTCAAGCCAGTAGCAATAGAAGAACCATTTCAGCAATGAGAAGTTAATTTTATTGGTGTTGTAAACCCATCTTCAAGTGCTAGACATGATTATGTCCTCACAGCCATAAATTACTTCACCAAGTGGGTGGAAGCTATTCCAACCAAGCAGGCTACTTCAGAAGTAGTGTGCAATTTTCAAAAAGAGAACATCATTTTTAGGTTTGGGGTCCCAACCAAAATTGTGATAGATAATGCAGCCTATTTCACTTTTCATGAGGTCACTCAGTTCTATTTTTATGATGGAATTACCCTCTCTCACTCTTTTGATTATTTTCCATAAGGGAATGGCTAAGCAGAATCGAGCAACAAGAACCTGGTGACCATCATCAGGAAGCTAGTGGATGACAACCAACAAACCTGGCATAAAGCATTGGTTGATGCTTTATGGGTAGATAGAATTACACTCAAAAAGGTGATTGATATGTCACCTTTCTAAATTTTTTATGGTCTTAATGTCAAGATACCAATAACCCTAGAATTGACAGCATTAAAATTGGCTAAGGCAGTTGAAGATCAAACATATGAAAGCTCCATCGATAAGAGGATCATGTGCTTAACTGAGCTGGATGAGCAGTGAACTATGGTGGTGCATCGAATTACTGTGCATTAAAGTCTGATGAAGAAGCTCTTCGATCCAAAAAAAATTATGATTTTTAGATTAGAGATCAAGTCCTATTGTGGGACAAGAGAAGAGAACCAAAGGGAATGCATGGAAATTTGATTCCCTTTGGAGAGGCCCATTTACTATCCATCAACTCAATGGTGAAAATAGTTTTCTATTAAAGTATCAAGATGGCACACCCTTTTCTCTACCTCATAATGGAAAGCATCTGAAGTACTTCAATTCTTGAAGTATCAGATAAGTTCACCATACATATGTATATTTATATAGTCTTTAGTTATTTTTGTGTTGTTCATTTTCATTTTTTGGCGCCTTTCTTTTTTGGGTAGCATGACTCCATAGCCCAATGGCATACTTCAAGGCACTGGAGATTCTGATTTCTACTCCCCTCAGTTGCTTCAAGTTTTCAATTAAAAGAAGTTCTCCAACTGGAGCCAGTTACTATCCCCAAAATTTGTCACTCTTTTTTGAGACAACATATGAACTATTTTGGTCCTGCAGGCCAAAATTATCCCTTCCCTTCTCCAAAAATTATTCTGAGTAGTCAAATTCTTTATTATTCAAGATTTTTTAGTTAAGGGATTAGCAAGTTCAACTAGTTCAATGGCTTCAATAGGTGAATTCTCACAAAAGAACAAGTTCCCAGCACTTAGGCAATTTCCAGATTGGTTCAACGCCTTGGTTCAACCAAAAATGTTCATCGACAAGCTTCAAAATAAGGATTGAACCATTGAACCATTGAACCCCACTTCTAAAAGGTTCAAATTTTCAACAGGTTTAAAGGTTCAATGACGTCGACAAGCTTAAAGAGTTAAATGCTTCAGCAAAAGTTCAACAAATTCAACTGCTTCAAGGTTCAACGACTTCAAAATACTTAAAGAAAAGAAGGCTTGAACAATTGAACCATTGAACCTTGAACCATTTTGGTTCAAAGGTTCAATGGTTTAACAGGTTCGATGAGTGATTGGTTCAACATGTTTGGTTCAACGTGGTTGGTTCAAGCGGTCAAATGAACGAGCAGAACAAAAGAATGAACCGTTGAACCAAAGTTAGTTCAATCGATAGGTTAAATCAAACGGTTCAAAGGGGTGACCTAAAAACCAAGGCCAAGTGCCCTTGCGGAGGGTAGAAATCCAAGGCCAAGTGCCCTTGCGGAGGGTAGAAATCCAAGGCCAAGTGCCCTTGCAGAGGGCAGCGAACCAAAGCTGAGTACCCTTGCAGAGGGCAATGAGCAAAAGCAGACTAAGAGATTTTCTTCACAAAAATGAACAAGGCAAGAAAAGTTGGAATTCCTTCGGATTTGTTCAAAGTGAAAGACGAGGTAAATTATTTCAAACAAATTATCCAAAGGAATTCTTTCAAAATTTTGTCTGAAGGAATTCACCTGAAATAAAAAGCCCGATGGAAAGAGGACAAAGCCAAGGAAAGATTTCATTCAGACAAATTGTCTGAAGGAATTCCTTCAGACATTTTGTCCAAAGGAATTGAAACCCGAAGACCCTCTGAAGGAATAAAACCCTGAAGGCCACCTAAAGGACCCCGAAGGGTAGGTACCCTTGTGAGGGGCTCTTAGTGACCAAAAAATGGACCTTCTCAAGGCCCGAAGGGACACCTTCCCTTCAGGAAGTTCCAAAGACATTAAGGCATGTGACTGATTTATACGAACTCTACAGGCCCAATTTCTACGGACTCTACAGGATGATTCTACCGACATGTTTCTACAGACTCCACAAGATGATTTCTACGAACTCGATTCTATGAACTCTGTAGGCTCAAAACTATGGACTCTGCAGGCTGGGTTCTATGGACTCATTTCTACAGACTCTGCAAGCTGGGTTCTATGGACTATGTGGGTTGGGTTTTACAGACTCTGTAGGTTGGTTTCTTGGTTCTATAGACTCATTTCTATGAAATCTACAGGCTTAATTCTATGGACTCCACAGGCTTGATTCTACTAACTTATTTCTATGAACTCAACAGGATGATTTCTACAGACTATTCCAAAACTCGAGAGATTTAGAGAAAATAAAGGATTTTAAGGAACAATATGAATTGTTTAACCTTGAAACAAAATGGTTCATAGGTTTAATGGGTTCAACAGTTTAAGGGAAGCTCTAAGCAAAGATAAGAATCAGAAGTTTCCAGAGACTAGTTCAAGGAGAAGGTTCAAGCGGATGAACCAAGAAGGCCACCCGAACCATTGAAACAGTGAACCTTTGACGTCCACGTGGACGTCAAATTCAAGCTAATGAAATATCTATTGATTTTTAAAAGAGGCACGGAACTTGAAAGCAAACTCAGCGCCTAGCCAAAGAAGGAGCCAAAAAGACCAGCAAAAGGGGGAAAAGATAGCCCAAGGGCTCAAACTACAATAGGAAAGAGGGAAAGACCAAAAATATCTACGTTGGAGTTATTTCAATAGGTGGAATAGTCCATCAAGTAGATATTTGAACTTGCAAACATTGAAGGCACAGCATGTTTGTCTCCCTTGGAGTAAAGGCAAGGTGGATAGCTGCACAAACATCAGGTGATAGACCAAATGACTTAGGCCGAGGAGAATACATTTGAGATGAATCGACATGCCATAGTTAAGGTGGCTACCATATTCTAGCATGGGCTCTTTGACAAAATTGAAAATGCATTCAAGGCATTGAATGCAGCATGGGCCATTCCATGGAATAAAGTGCCAAGCCTTTCTTGGCTATTATATATTGTATTCTCTTACTTTATGCAAGGGAGACTTTTTCCATTATAGAAGCAAACTTTTGCCCAAATTGAAAGGCGGTTACTGAGACTTTGAGCTCAGATTGTTCATCATATTTCTTTGTTTGAATGAGAAAGCAAGTTACTTTCAAAATTTGTGCTATTATAGCTTGTCACTTTAAGAGATTGCTCTTATGTCTGTTTCCTGAATGTATTCTTGTTTATTTAATTTAACAAGCAAAACTAGTGGAAGTAATCAGGAAGGTGTCTTGAAGCCAACTGTGGAGAGACTTTGTGCCCCCACAATTGTCTTTAGTGTGTTTGTCTATTTTCTATTTCTATGTAAAGGACCTTGGGATGCCTTTGTGCCCTCATTGTCCTTCGTATTTCACTCTTGGGAAGTCAAGGTGGAGACTTTGTGCTACATCTCAGTCTGTTGGTTACTACGCCCTTTGTTACCAATTACTTGTTACCCACCAAAAAGAACTCTAGTTTGTTGTAAGACCACTTCTGAAAGAAGAGAAGTGCCTTCAGTGTTTCCACCTAGATTTCTCCTTTATTTGTGAACATAATCTTTGAAAAAAAAGAGATGGATGGTGTTATCCTACCCTTGAGTGTTATTTTTTACATATATATATATATAATATATAGCTCCTCATATTTATAGGGAACCTCCCCTTGATGAGAGGAGAGATTTGTCCCCTTTTGATGTAGTAAACCTACACATTTGGCTGACCAATCTCCCTTGATGTGGTTGATACGACATATTTTGCTCATCAGTTAGTTGATTAACAATATATTCACCCAACAATGTATATCATGCTCCTCTCTTGAGTATGCAAAAAGATCTTCACCCTAAAGTGGTAGTCATAAAATCCTATACACATCCACCTGAGTCACTGTCAACTCTCCAGTTAGCAAATCGAAGGTGTTGGTGGTGTGATCCCACCTCTCAATCAATGTTATCATTAGGTAAACATCCTAGGTGACTCGATAGTACCATCACACTCCTCCTAACCCCACATCCATCATATGTTCCCACTCGTCTGGAATGACATCTCTCCTCATGCATGTCAATAGCCTTGACAGATGATCTTGTAATATCAAATCCATCTTCACCTACATCCATACACACAAACAACTCAAGTCACATACCTTTTAAATATACTCTATCACCACCTTTTTCCCTTCTCACTGGGAGAACTACATTGGTTTGAGGCCCTAAACCAGTCTATGTAGGTAGCACTCAATCAACATGAGGTCTTCTAAGGTTAGCTCGGCCATATACCCCACTAACTACCCTACTCTTTTCTCTCTACTTTAGGCCTCATTGTCTCCCCCTCTCTACCCTAGGCTTCATTATCTCTCTTATCTCTCTACCCTAGGCCTACCTACCTATCACAACTCTAGGGCTCATGACCTATATCCCTGACCTTGACACTATGATCTATCTTTTAAGCCCTAGACCTCTTAACCTATCTCAACTTACCTTTTACCCATTTACCCTATCACACCTTTTTAGATCTTGTTCCTAGGCACTAAGAGAACTACATTGGCCTAAGGTTTTAAACTGGGCTATGTAGGTAGCACTCAGTCAACACGAGGTATTTTGAGGCTAGCTCAACCATTAGGCTAGTTGACTACTTCCAATGGAGATCAAAACTCACTCTTTCTCCTAGTTTTCTAATTTTCTAGTCACTAATGTTGACATTAATGTTGATGTCAGTGCTTTATCAACCTAAGTATCAGTTGATGTCATTAGGTAACTACCAACCTCAATCTCATGTCAGCCAATGTTGATGGACCTCATCGACTTCAATGACTAGTTCAACCCCAGGGCCGAACAACCTAAACCTAAACTTACCCATTTCACCTAAAAACCTACCCACAAAACCCCCTAACTTATCCTATAACTACCTTACCCTATTTTCTACCCCTCCACTAATATTTTCTACACCCCCACCTAACAATTAGCCTAAAAATTAAAAATACCAAAACCAAACTTCAAACCAAATAGTAGAGGCTCTTACCTTGCCCCTTTGTCTCCTTTTGGCTGGAATTGTTGGCTCCTGTGGTTGTGCACCTCTCATTGGGTCCCCTCCTTGACCTGCCATCTTAAAGCACTCTCAAGCTCTATTTCTTCTCTCCAATTACAAAGTTGTAAATGAGTTTGGTCGACTTCCAAACCCCCTTTTGTTAGGTTTATTTGGTTGCTGATGTCATCATTCTTGACCTAACCTACTGATGTCGATACTTATGTTGACCGACATCGGTAATGTTGTCCTAAGTTTATCTATGTCGACACTCTATATTACTGATATCAGCAAAAGTAACTGAAGTCGGTACCATTCCTATAATGTTTTTCCACCAAGTAAACCCAACTTTAAAAATGTTACCCATACACTGGGGCAACTAAAGATCACATATATCTCCCCAACCATAACAAATGCCATTGGAGATCACTTAAATCTTCACCCACGATGACTATGTTTGGAGATCATGAATATCTCCTCACTCATTCACCCTTTTACACCAACCTTGCATTGCTTGTCCTGATCACTTATGTTATTTTACTATAGTTGGCTATTGTGCACATGCATGTATATTAGGTGTTTTGGATGGAAACTAAGCTCATCCTATCACCTTCAACCCTTTTTTGTTTCCCAGGGGCACTTCCTACCTCAAATACCTAGGACACATTGACCATTGGAGCTACAATTTTGATTGTTTTGACCTATCAGCTATTAATTACAAGTTGTGCTTTGATTACTTCTATCTGAGTCCTCCTTAACCTTGCATATTCTTGACTTTTTTGACTATATCCCATTATAGTATATGCATATATATTGATACTCAATTCTCCACCATTCACCCAATTACTTTTTTATCAAATCGGTACTCGATTATGGTTTCTCCTCCATCGATTCCTATTTTGAGGGGGATACCTCATCCAATACTTAGAGCATCTAACTCTTTTTTTTCTTACATGTCAGTACAAATTACAAGACAAAAAGGAGAAAATTTAGACACCAAAATTACATCACACACACGTGTGTAACTCCCTGTGTCGAAACCCCCATTAATCCCATTTCAATAATAACAATTAATCTCCCTAACCCATACTTTACCCTTCACACATTTAATTAATTTAAAAATACTTAATTAAGTTAATTAAAAAACCCATGTTACCACCTTACCAAGCCACCTTGCCCTATGACTAATTATCACCTGATGAGTCATCTCAAGACCTGGTCACCTCATCCTAACTAAACTCCTAATCAACTACCTCCTTCTTAACCTTTTATTTTTACCATTTTATAATGGGTGTCACACTTGGCATGAACAACAACTAAAAATAGGCCATATTTTAGGGTCACCAACATCATTTAACCCCTGGCCAATGTCAACGGGATCATCAATGTTGACAATATAAGCCAAACTCCAACCTAAAGTTCAAGTCAGTAGAAATTGATAAAAATCATTCTTACTCACATTCAAGCTCTGGGCATTCTATTTTTGACATCCTGAATTACAATCACCTTGCATAAGTCAATCCTGATCAACAACTGAGATCTTGAGAACCAACAGCACCCACTTGTTCTCTCTATTCAAACATTCAAGTTTGGACTCCCTATTAGGGATCATCAATCTGGCATTTATCATTTGGTAACCATAGCTAAGTACATCACTTATCTTATAGGTCTTTTAAATATCTATTTTATTATTTATTTATATCTATTGTACACTGCTTTATGCACTTTTGACTGTACCCCTGTGAGGGAGTTACAAAGCTTCCTCACTTGTTTCCCCTTAACCTAACATACCAAATCTTTGACTAGACCTACCCAAGCCATAATCTCTCTCTCATAACTCTCCCAACCTTCCTGACTTGATCCAAACCATTTCCCATACCCAAAAAAGCCTTCTCTCAGCTCCTAAATAATTATTTCCCCTACCAACCTTGACAACCTAATCGAAGCAATCACCTCACTACCGACTTCGGCAATATAATCGATATCAGTCACTCCCCTACCGATGTCGGTGACTGTGAATTCCTTAGCCTCTTTAAAACCTACCTAGATAACTTCTAAAATATAAATAGATTATATCACCTACAGCCTGTCACTCTCTATAGCATATAGGTTGTTAATAATGGTAATCTTATCTCTCTTTCACTCTCTCTTTACCTCTCTTTCAATTATTTATTATTCTGTTGTCTCTCAAAAGTGGATTGTCATCTCTAAGGAAGTTTCACACTTCCTAGAACAAGTGCGTAGCTTGGCATCCCACTCATTTAACTACTAACAAACATCTTGTGGTAGTGCTTTCTTACATACAGGTAGTCCTCCATAGCCAAAAAGGAGTGCTCACAACCTCTGGATACAGCACGCAAACCAAATCCGAGTTCATTCTAATCACTTATCCCAATCCTTCTTTATGTTTTCCTTTAGACTTAAAATAGACAAAATTTAGTGAAACATTGATTGTAGGAGGGGGATTAAGGCATTCTTGGTATTTCCATAAATATTATTTCAATATGCATAGTTTTAAGATATCACTTAGGAGAAGAGGGAAAATTAATTGGGTGGTCTATTCTTGATGACATTGAAATATTCCATCGTAAGAATGGTAGAATAACCATTAGTGAATCTAAAGGAGGAAATATTTGGGTATAAATAAGAGCGTAACAAATATATTGGAAAATGGATTAGGTTTGAAAAATAAATGAAAATGTAATTATACATAATCAAAACTGGGGTCAAATTCATGTTAGGTTCACTAGAATGTAATGGAGCTAAAATAGGTTTTTATAATACAATAAGCATCTGAATAGGTAAAAGGTATAATACCATTCTAAATCTAATAAATAAGAATGTCTACAAAGATATTCCTAATGTATCAGTAATGTTAACCTACACATACAATCTCTATAGAGAAAGAGGGTGGAAAACTTTTCTATATTTGGGGTGTAATTAAACCATAAAGCAAGGACTATAATCTCACTAGACATTAAATCGAGAGTAAGGGTGTGATTAGATAGTAGAGTAAGAGTTATTATAATAATAATGCAAATATTGAAATAAAATAAATGGCAACAAGTTTGTACTATGCTATCAACTACATGAAACATACAACATTCCAAAATTGACTAAAGTACAAAAGAAAAATATTAGGGTTATGGAAACATACTAAGGTATGAATTCTCACATATAATTTGTCTACGAGAAAGTGATTAACAAAAGTTCGAAGGAAAAAGCTTCAGACAAATCATCCATGAGAAATGAACCAAGCAAATTGTCCGAAGAAATAATTTTGAGAAAGTGAACGAAAATAATGGTTTGGGAGGAAAGCCCGAAGGAAATGAACGAAGAAATATTATCCATGGGAATAGATAGAAATAACTCCAAAATTCAAACAAAAACAAAGATCCCAAACAAATATCAAAGGAATACATGCAAAGTGGCCCAAGAAAGATTAGTTGTGTCTAGGACGAGCACGAACATGCAAAAACCAATAAAGATATTGTTTTTTCCATCTATAAGAAGATCTATAGTCTAAGACTGCATTAAAAAGGATGCCAAATAATAAATACAATAATCAAATCATTCACACTTGGCAAAGACATGTAGCTGCCTTCAAGCACGACTCTCTCAGTTCTAAAGGGAGACTAGAATGCATGAAGGGCTCAAAGATTTTAGCATTGGAATAAGCTAACAAGGAATTCAATCTAATTTTTAACACCATGTATTTGATTTTCTGTTGGATTTTCCATGCACCTCTCACTCATCAAGGTCCTTTTCGATGCAAGCAAAGGCTATCTATAGTTGATTGGTCAAAGCTTCAATTGATTGTTTGTTGAAGTCATGCTTATCTCCTAGTCATCTCATGCATTCAATGATCTAACTCAGCTTCAAGTTCAATCAAGAGGCATATTCCTTTGAAGATTATGATGTGGCTTTCCATGCAAGATAGTTTGACTTTTCAAAGTTGGGCCCACCATCCTCTTCAAATGTCAAAGAGCTTTTCATGCAGGACATAATACAAAAGAATATTATTGGAAGGCTTGGTTATTTTCGAATAGCTCAAGTTGGACTTGTGTAATGTGGGAGTTGATCTCCTCTCTATTTTTAACACCAATCTCTTGGCTTATGTATGATTTTTTCATATAAGTTGGCTTTTTTAGCCATTTTAATCATCCCTTTTTTCGTAAGACCAAATTCTACCAAAGATTGAGTTTTGTAACCATTTCAGATAAATAGAAGGACTATTTTTATTAGATTCCAGAATGTTTGTATAGTGTATTTATGTTAGTGATTTTCATATATGATAGAATTTTCTTCCTTGTCAAGTCCTAATTCTTACCTAGTTACTAGTTGATTAAATTATGTAGGTCATGTTTTGTGTTTGATGTCTTTTGGCTAAAGTTACAGCTGATGTAAGTGGATATTAGTGCCTTGAATTAGGCCTATTCCATCATTTCCCTCAATCTTTGATCACCAAATAGAACTTTTTCATGAAATATTGATGCATAGGAGTCAATTAGAATTGAAAGTTCAATCTTTTTCTTATCTAATCAGTGTTTTTAAGAGCTCAAATTGAGTGGATAAACCAAAATACAAGTGTATCACCATCATTAGATATGATTTTTTCCTTCAATTTTCCTTTTCCCCTTTTCCTGATAGTTTGTAGCATGGAATAGAGATCCTAATTGATACACCAAAGGGAGCTAGCCCTTAGAATCTAGAGATTCAAACTCCTAATTAGGCCACCCATACCCTAAGATTATTTTCATGTTTTAGCAGACTGTGAAGACCTAAAACTACTTTCACAAAGGTGCGAGTCTAATTGATAATAGTTTTTGGCACACCTGGTGAGACATTGAAGAAATTCTTTACATACTAAAGAAGTTTTGCAATAGAAGAAGATATTCATCATCACCAACATCTAGTTGCAAAGCTCATAGCATCATTCAGGCAATTATTTAATGCCAAAGATTACCACAAGGTCAGTAAGTAAACATATTCTTTTTGAATTTATATCATATAAGAGATCAAAGTTTAGGAGGGCAAATCCATATCCTCAAAAGAAATATTTGTCTTCTGGTTATCCTATCATTCTAAGCACTACAATCCCCACTATCCAAATGCCTATCAAAAACCAGGTGTTTGTTCCATTCAATATAGGCATCCCACTAAATATAGCCTATTTTGATGACATTCATGTGTCTACTCTCAAAAGTATCCCATTCTTCTCAAGAGAAAAGCAAACAGCCCATATTGAGCATATCCAAGATGTAGCTAGTCTCTGTTCAATCCATAATTTTATTGAGGATAATGTTGCTATTAGATTACTTGTTGCTTCCTTCAAAAAAAAAGCATTGCAGTGGTATAGAAACCTCCCACTAAACTTTATTTCTACCTAGGATGAATTGGGTTCAGCTTTAGTCAAGCAATTTGAAGATAAATTTGATCGCCTATCTTTAGTTGAGCAATTAATTGTCATAAATAGAGCTCCTCATGAGTTCATGTCTGATTTTAACCTCAGATTCTAAAAGACATGGTCTAAGATACCTATCATGATTAGGCCATCCCCTGAATATTCATTTTTTTACTATTTAAAAGCCCTTAACTCTGACATTAGTGTGATGATATAGCCAATGAGTGGTACTATCTGGCCAGATGCTTATGAGGTTGCAATAAGGATAAAGAACAATTTGATACAAGCTAGGAAGCTTTCTCTAAGACCTCCAATGCCTATATTTTTAAAAATAAAGTCTATACTAGCCCCTCAAATTCCTCAAACCCCATTTTTAGCTCCTATTCCACCACTTTAAAGCTCAAATTACAGCCCCTACTAGTCAAGCTAGTGAGATAGGAGAGTTGAAAAGCTTATTACAATCTTTTGAAAATGAAATAGTGCAACTCAAGAAACAATAATATCAGTCTAATAGGCCCTAACAACAACAAAATCAGACCACTTATCATCCCTTCAAAGATCAAAGGCCTCCTTATCAAAGTTTTAGAGAGAGTAGACCACCTTATCAAACACAAGGAGCTATAACTCCAGCTAAGCCATATGATGCCCTTGATCCTAATGCTCCTTCCACTTCAAAGGCCATTACTCTCAACCCACCTCAAAACAACTTGATATAAAATTCAGATTGGCAGTCCTCAAATCTCAATGATGCTCCAAACCAAACCTTAGTATCACAAAACATCACTATGCCACAAATGACACAAGAAGAGTTTTTTTTCAAGGAGGTTAGTACCAAGATAAAATTTTGACATCAAAAGGAGAGACTCAACAAGTTCAAGGGTATTCTGATGCTATTAATGTAAATTATCAAGTGGATGATCATGTTGCTTTTACTCAAAGTGTTGAAATTAACAGTACGAGTGGTCAAGTTATAGTTGTAACTAGAGCTAAAAGAAGAGCCATTGATGAGCTACAGGAGGTGATAAATGCATCAAATACTCCTAATGTTGTTTCTAAGAGTAAAAAAGAACAACTTGTTGCTCCTACAACACAAAAAATCAAAATATAGAGGTTAGTAAAGTTCATCGAATACCTCTAGTTCGTGAGCAGTCAGTGTTTCAGTAAGTGCAACCAAAGGTTAGTGGATCTCAGTTCAATATAGTGGATTAGATGAATAAGTTTAATATCAGCATTAGCATATGGGATTCTCTTTCCATCCCAAGACAAAATGATATGCTCATCCAAGAGCTTTCAGCTCTCAAATTATCTCCTAAACTGGTTGAAAAAGAAGGTGTTGTCTTAACTAATTCAGATCAGCCAACTAAGTAATAAGTACAGTAAGTAAATAAGATGGAAAGGTGAATATAACTAATAAGGTAAAAATAAATAAAACTCCTCTTTTCTACCTTTCTTTTATATTAAGTGATACTTTGGTTCATATCTGTATGGTGGATAGTGGAGCTAGTAGTACAGTCATAGCTAAACAGATTGCAGACAAGTTTGGTTTTGTCTATGATCCAAACACTAAGGGGGTATTGTAATTGGATGGGTCACCAACAAAGATGGTAGGCATCATCAAAGATATGAAATTGACATTACATGCTTGTCCCAAAGTTACTATTTAGCAGGATGTTGTTGTGGTAGACTTGCTTCCTTTGCTATGTGCCTTTCAAGGGACTTCACTTCAAAGATTGGGGAATATTTATCAGCTGATTAGACTCATTTTATGTTCAGAATTAGGTATGGTAATAAGGTAACAATTCATTTCGAAACTATTGTATGTTTCCATATGGAGCCATTTATGCCAAGTGTTGTCAACACTAACTCTATCATCTCATATGATGTACTAAAAATTAGTGGAGTAAAAAATAGATCACCTTTGGATGGAGTTCCATATTTGTTTCTTGATGAGTGGGCTTCTACTTTGCATGATCATGATCCTTATAAGTTTATTGAATGACTTGGTGTGTATTTCCTTCATGAGAACGATGTACCAATTCCAGCCTGGCTAAGGATGATGAATCTAGTGAAGGTTTATGGCCATTGTACTTTGATGGATCAAGGAATAAACATAGTACCAGACCTAGAATGATATTGGTTTCTCCAAAAAAGCAAAGGTATTTCTCTTATATTAAGTTTTAGTTTGGTTTTTCAAACAATGTTGCAGCGTATGAGGCACTAGTTCACAGTTAGAAAGATGAAAGTCAATTTCTTGAAATTTTTTGGTGATAGTGAACTTATGGTTCACAAAATAAGAGGTTTAAATATATGTAAAAATTTGTTGCTTAAATCTTACAAGTATAGAATATGGGACTTGAATATTTTCAAGATTTTAATATTCAAGCAATACCAAGAGGTGAGAATAAACACACAGATAGGTTAGCTACCATTGAGTCACAATTTAGTATTCCAACTGATATAAAAAGTGATAAAATTCAGTCACATATAAAGGTGGTTGTAAGGCCTTCTATTCCAGATAATTATAAGAATTGGCAAATGTTTGAAGATGACAATCAAATTGTAAGATTCTTGCAAGAGGAAGCTGAGTTTTCTTCAAGAAACCAATCAAAGTATTTACAGCAGTATGGTGATCAAGTTATGAACCTAAAAAAAAAAATTGCCCAAGGGATTGGTCACACTTGAAAATATTTTCAATGGTGATGAAAAGTTAAGGAAAGAGAAGTCATCATTGTCAATAAAAGAAGAGCACTATGCCAATGTAGAGATTGCAGCTAGTAAGAATTTGAAGTTGGGTAAGGTATGCATTCCTTCAGAAAAAAAGCTTTCATTGAGTTATGCACAAGTTTTTATGATGTATTTGCTTGGCAATATAGTGATCTCAAGGGATTTGGCCCAAGTTTAGCTCAACACACCATTGAGTTAGAGGCTAAAACTAAACCAGTGAGACAAAGACAAAGGCCCATTAATCCTAAACTTGAACCTTTGATGAGAGTTGAGCTTCAAAAACTCAGAGTCAGTTATTATATTTCTAATCAAACACTCAACTTGGGTGGTAAATCTTGTTCTGGTATGGAAGAAGAATGGTGAGATTAGATTGTGTGTTGACTTTCGTGATTTGAACAGGGTTCCACTTAAAGCTCACTATCTATTGCCATCAATGGAATAAATTTTATAGCTGGTTGCATGTTCAGAGAGGTTTTTTTTTTGTTGGATGGATATAGTGGTTACAATCAGATCTTGGTCAAGGAGGAAGACCAATTTAAGACAGCGTTCACAACCAAGTGGGGGACATTTGCATATAGAAAGATGTCATTCGATTTATCTAATGCTAGAGAAACTTTTTAGAGAGCCATGGATATGGCATTCCAATACCTTCTTAACAAGTTTGTACTTATTTATTTGGATGTTATAACAGTGTTTTCAAAGAGTGTAGGTGATCACATGGTGCATCTCTAGCAAGTGTTTGAAAGGTGTAGGCAATTTGGGGTATCTCTAAATCCTAAAAAGTGTGTCTTCTCAGTTCATGAAGGTAAGATTCTTGGACATGTGGTTTCAAAGTATGGTTTAAGTATAGATTATGAAAGGGTAGACTCTATTCTTGCACTTTCCTTGCCTAAGCACAAAAAAGCTATGCAGAGCTTCTTTGAGAAAATCAACTTCATAAGGAGATTTTAGATTTTGCCATTTTAGTTAAGCCACGTACAACCATGCTAAAGAAGAATCAGAGCTTCAACTGGTCCAAAGAAGGAATATAGAGTTTTGAGGATGTTAAGAAAGCCATAACTAGTGCTCCTACACTTATAAATCTAGATTTCACAAAGGATTTCATTTTGTATACATATGCTAACATGAACATCATTTTAGGGATTCTTATGCAACAAAATCATGAGGTTTTGGAGTAGCCAATAGCCTTCTTTAGTCAAGGCTTGGAAGAGTATAAAACAAGGTATTTTTTTGTTAAAAAATATGTACTTTTAGTTATAAGGTCTCTTAAAAAGTTTAGATACTTATTGTGTAACAATAAGATACACTTAATGGTTTCTCATCCAAGCATCAAGGAGTTCCTTTTGAACAAAGATATAAATGAGAAGAGAGTCAGTTGGATAACCAAGGTAATGGAGTATGATTTGAAAGTTAAGGTCACAAAGTTGATTAGAGGCAAAGGACTCTATGAGCATCTAGCTCAAGACTTGCAAGAGACTAATGAAGTTGTTTTGGTATTAAATGATGAAGAGGTTACAGCTGGTCATATCTCACCTTTCAATTGGTTTCATGACTTCGTAAGCTCTTTCTAAGATGGTATTTATCCCTCTCATCTAAGTACTTCAAAAATAAGATATTTCAGGTTGCAATCAATTCATTTTTTGCTTATTGATGGTGTTTTGTTCAAGAAAGATATCAATGGCATGTTGTTAAGATGTATAGAGCTAAGCCAAACTTAGAGATTGCTTGAAGAATTCTATGATGGACATGGTGGAGGACATTTTTTCACAAGAACCACATGCCTTAAAATCATGAGAGGTGGGTATTATTGGCCTAGTATATTTGGTGATTGTCATGCATGGGTTAGGAAGTGCAAACAGTGTGTTATGTTTATAGGAAAAGTGAAACTAGCAGCCTTACCTCTTCAACCAATTGCGATGGATCAACGCTTTGTCCAATGGGGATTGGATTTCATTGGTCTCATAAATCCTCCTTCAAGTTCAAGACATAAATGGATTCTAACTGCTACAGATTACTTCACACGTTGGACAGAAGCAGTGGCATTGAAAGAAGCAAACGAAACCAATGTTCTAGATTTCTATGAAAGTTTGCTTACTAGATTTGGAGTTCCTTCAACTATTATTTCTGATAATGCAATAGCTTTTGTGGGAACTAGGATCAGTCAATGGGCTGTCTAACATGGGATTTATCTTAGTATTTCATCAAACTATTATCCACAAGGTGATGGCCTTGTTGAATCTATAAATAAGAACCTATTGAAGATCATAAGAACTATTGAAGACAATCAAATGTCATGGCATCTCAAGTTGAAGTCAACTCTATGCGCTGATAGGATCACCTACAAAAGATCAATAGCCAACTCTCCATACAAGTTGGTATATGGTAAGGAAGTAAGGTTACCCATTTCTCTTGAATTTTCTACTTTAGAACTAATGCATCAACTTGATTTGTTGAAGAATGAGTCTAAGGAGCTCAAGTATGTTGAGCTTATGGAATTAGAAGAGATAAGAAATCAATCCATGATAGCCATGAAAATTCATCAAGCACAAGTGAAGAGAGTTTTTGACAAAGGAGCTTCTTCACGAAGTTTCAAAGAAGGAAATTTGGTCCTCAAGTGGGATGAGGATAGAGCTAAACCAGGAAGGCACACAAAGTTTGATTCCCTTTGGAGTGGCCCATACACAATCTCCAACTGCAAATCACACAATGCCTTTCAACTTGCAAAGATGGATGGTGAAGAGCTTCTAATCCCAGTCAATGGGATACATTTAAAACATTGCTATTGAAGAGCAAAGTTCCTTGTACATAGTTTATTTTCCTCCATGTGTTGTTTAAGCACATTAATTTAGTTCTATTTTGTTCCAAATAAATGATTGTTTGCACATTGCTTTGTTTAGTTAGTTTTCATGTTTTGTGTGTTTCCCTTCTTATTTTGAAAGATGAAGGTTGTCTCATACTAGGTCAAAATAAAGTTTGCAGTCATGGATCAAATTTGTCATTACTTTGTAAGTCCTGGAGTCATGTTAATGGTCTGGTTCTCAAGCATCGCAGGCATGCTTCTCGGTTGAGTCATCAAAATGTTGACAATTTTGACCCCACTGGTCAAATTGCCACCCTTATCATTTGAAACTTTGTATACCATGCCATTTGGTCTTCAGAGCTCAATAATTGGTCTTGAAAAGTCTTCAAAAAATCCATGGTTAACAGGACTTAGGGTTGTTTAGATGATTTAGGTATTTTTCTTTCACTAGTCTTGTTCTTTGCAAGAAGGTATTTATGTTGCTCAGAGTAGTTCAAAAGAGAACAAACAAAAGACTTTGGATTTTTAAAAGCAGATGATATACTTCAGGTTTTCATCGAAGGAAGACTTCGTGAATAATTTCTTCGAACGATTCTTTTCTTGAGAATGGTCCTATATGAAAGTTTCAAAGAGTTCTTTTGGAAGCAAAGGTGCCCCTTCAAAATTTCTGAAAGGTACTTGCAACTTTCCCAAAAGAATTGGTCTTTCCAAAAATCTCAAAGGTATTCTTCTCGGCAAAAAATGGTGCTTTTCAACTTTTTCGAAGGGTATTGGCAAAAGGTTCGAAGGTTCTTTCTTTTCAGGAGGGTGCACTTGCAAAAAAGCCGAAGGGTCACTTAACTTTTCCGACGGGTCATTTCTTTCGAGAAAGTGACAATCAAAAAGTCCCAAAGCTCTTTTCCTTCGAGAAAGTCCATTGCAATTTTTTCGAAGACTATTTCACAAAGTGCCGAAGTGGATAATTCCTTTCAGAAAAGTCAATTTCAAAAGTTCCAAAGGTCTCTTGCCTTTCGGAAAGGTTCTCACAAAAGTTCCGAAGGGCTCTTACCTTCGAGAAAGATGCTTAACAATTTTTTCGAAGCCCTTTGCAAGTTTTTTGAAGCCCTTTTCAACGATTCTGAAGGGTCATTTCTTTCCGCCAAAAGACCATTTACAAAAATCCAAAGGGACTTTTCCAAAAGTCCAAAGGGCACATTCCAATAATCCGAGGGACCATTTTCAAAAACCCAAAGGTATGAATTCCCGTGGACAATTTGTCCACGAGAAAGTGATTAACAAAAATCCGAAGGAAAAAGCTTCAGACAAATCGTCCGTGAGAAATGGACCAAGTAAATTGTTCGAAGAAATAATTTCGAGAAAGTGAACGAAGACAAGGGTTCGGGAGGAAAGCTCGAAGGAAATGAACGAAGAAATATTGTCCATGGGAATAGACAGAAATAACTCTGAGAGGAATACAAACAGAGACAAAGAGCCCAAACAAATGCCAAAAGAATACATGCAGAGCATGCAAATGGCCCAAGCAAGATTAGACGCATCTAGGACGAGCACGAACATGCAAAAAATCAATAAAGATATTGTCTTTTTCATCTATAAGATCTATAGTCCAAGACTGCAGTAAAAAGCATGCCAAATAATAAATGCAATAATCAAATCATTCACACTTGGCAAAGACATGCAACTGCCTTCAAACATGACTCTCTCAGTTCCAAAGGGAGACTCGAATGCATGAAGGGCTCAAAGAGTTTAGCGTTGGAATAAGCTAACAAGGAGTTCAATCTAAGTTTCTATGACATGTATTTGCTATTCTCTTGGAGTTTACATGCACCTCTCACTCATCAAGGTCCTTTTCCATGCAAGCAAAGGCTATCTATAGTTGATTGGTCAAAGCTTCAATTGACTGTTTGTTGAAGTCATGTTTATCTCATTCATGCATTCAATGATCCAACTCAACTTCAAGTTCAATAAGAGCTATATTCCTTTGAAGATTGTGGCGTGGCTTTCCATGCAAGACAGTTTGACTTTTCAAAGTTGGGCCTACCATCTTTTTCAAATGCCCAAGAGCTTTTCATGCAGGGCATAAGACAAAAAAATATTATTGGAAGGCTTGGTTATTTTTGGATAGCTCAAGTTGGACTTGTGTAATGTAGGAGTTGATCTCCTCTCTATTTTCAGTGCCAATCTCTTGGCTTATGTATGTTTTTTCTATATAAGTTAGTTTTTTCAACGATTTTAATCATCCCTCTTTTGGCAAGACCAAATTCTGCGAAAGATTGAGTTTTGTAACCTTTTCAAATAAATAGGACTATTTTTTTCAGCTTTCAGAATGCTGGGATAATGTATTTATGTTAGTGATTTGCATATGTGATAAAAAAAATTTCCTTGTCAAGGCCTGATTTTTACCTAGTTACTAGTTGATTAAATTATGCAAGTCATGTTCTGTGTTTGATGTCTTTTGGTTGAAGTTACAGCGGATGTAAGTGGTTGTTAGTGCCTTGAATCAGGGCTATTTCATCATTTCTCTCAAGCTTTGATCACCAAATAGAACTTTTTCATGAAACACTGATGCATAAGAGTCGATTGGAGTTGAAAGTTCAGTCTTTTTAGGTGCTCAAATTGAGTGGATAAACTAAAATACAGGGGTATCACTATCATTAGATATGATTTTTTTCTTCAATTTTCTATTTTCCTGGCAGTTTGGAACGTAGAATAGAGATCCTAATTGATACACCAAATGGAGCTAACCCTTAGAATCTAGAGATTCAATCCGCTAATTAAGCCACACCCACAGTGTAGAATTGTTTCCATGTTTTAGCAGACTGTGAAGCCCTGAAACTACGTTCACAAGGGTGCGAGTCTGATTGACAACAATAACCCCAATGTTTTTGTAGGAATCCAAATTTCCAATCAAATCTTGTAAACTTTACATTATGAAGGCAATGATTTTTTTATGAACCCCTTATCTAGCAATGTCTTGGGCCAAAATGATATTTGGAAGACATCGTTTGCACCAAAAGCCCTTTACAAATCCACCAAATTATACTAGGAACAAGTATGGACAACTATACAAACTATCTAAAATATTAGGGATTTGTAAAAAAAATCGAAATATAGATCTAAAATTTCATTGTAAGGAGTTAAAGGTGAAACTTGCACCGCAAGTTTCCTAGTGTTTCACCTTCCACCACTACAAATAGATCTAGTGGAATTCTCCTAGATTAGTAGATGGATGAATTCCTCCTCCCACCACCGTGCCTTCCGCACCCCCTACCTCCCCCCCTGCCGCCCTCGCCCCCCTCTCCCCACCCCCCCGCTCGGCACCACCCTCGCCCCCGACACATCCAAGTTCAAACAAGAACACAATGAACATTGAAGCTCCTCCTAAACTTTGAGTGACTTCAACACCTCCATAACTCATGATAGCTTAGATCAAAGCTTGGGAAGTTAGCCCCTAGGCTCGTCTACCTTTTGAGAACATATTACCTTTGATCAATTAACTTACACAGAGTTACCAAATTACCATTATACCACAATAGATTAAGATGACATAAATGAGATAAAACCTCCAACTATTTACAAATGTGAGGCTACCTAACCTAAGATGGTTATAACACATGTCAAAATATTTTATTCACAAATGCAGATCATGGTGTTTCTACCATACCAAGTAGGTATAAATAATCATATCATGAGGTAGCGCAAACTTGCAACCAATTGTATCCACTAAGAAATAATTCCAAAGAGCACCATAACCCGATGTATCAAAGGTCTAAGCAAATCCTAACCCCGAGCATCCTTGGGTACACCAACAATTAGTTACCCAAAGGGTTCGACAGGGTGGGTTTACACCAAACATGCAAACATGTAAGAACATCATCCCCCATTAAACTAGACATGGAAGGAAAAAGGAAGATGATATCACACAAATATCATCCTTAAGCGCAATGCCTAAATCCAATTGAGAAACAATCTCCTTCATGCTCCATAGTTACAAATCACTCTCTGGGAGTTGGTACATCATCAAATTCTCATAGTGTAATCAATTGGTGCAAGCAACAAGAGGTTGTTATAAAATGGAAAGCGATGAAGAGCTAAAGAATAGGTCGTTGGTAGGAGTTCAAGAAATGCTTCACAATCCCTTACAGCACCCCAAGCAAGTCCTTTATATGTTGGTAGCTTGTGTAGGAGCACTCAATGAAGAGCAAGGCACTGGGTTAGTACCTATACCAAATGAAGACAAGCAACTTGAGAAGTTGCCTTAGGGAAAAATCGTCACATTAAGGGAGAAAGTTTTTTCATATGACCCTCTATGTTAGATACTTGTGACCAATTATGGTAAGGACTTAAATTTCGTCTTTGCTTAGGGTTTTCAAGAATTGATATTTAGAATAGGTAGTGCTAGCTAATTGTTTAGGCCACATTCTTTTATGGATGTATAGAACATATATTTTGTAACTTTGCTTTCACTATTAAACTTTATTTTAAACTAGGTCTAGTGTAATTTGGCCTAGTTGGTTATTTGGAATTATAGTCCTTGTAGAACCCTTATTTAAATAAATATAAAACATTCCCCTCACAACTCTACAAGGCTCCAAACATTTGTCTAATCGTCTAGACGAGCTTTGTTGAATTTTGATGTGATCTTGCCCTATGGGATCTCTTTTACCAACACATATCCATTCATTAGAGTGCATACATGAATATTGTAAATTTCACACTATTCACAAAAAGGTTTTGTCAAAACTCCAACTTGAATAAAACGAAATCCCCCTAACCCTTATTTCCTAGTCACAGGGGGATCCTTCTCATACTTCATATATTGTGTAATCACATTAATGATTTGTTTCTTGTCTCACTCAAATGTATTAGAGTTGACAATCTGTAAACTTCCTTTACTAGTTGTAAAGGAAAGAAGTACTGCAATTATCATAAGAATTCAAGCCACTTCACTTAAGAATGCAAAGCTCTTCAAGCCAATAAATAGTCAACAATCTCGTCATAGTTGCAACCAAAACATGCAAAGACTGTAGTTGACAAACCAATCACTCCATATCCATAGCTTTTCTTGATTACTATACCATGCAATAACACTTAAAGGAAACACGCCTCACCCACCTCCGCCCCTCGCCCTGCCCCGGTAATTGTGTATTATTACTTCGCTATTATTCAATGAAGTAGATTCCTTGTAATTTTGACCTATCGTATCACATAACTCTTCTAGAAAAAAAGAATAGCACAAGTAATAATTGACACTCCAGCATTAATTGGAAGACCTCATATTTGGATTATGTCTTCTTATTTACAAAGGACTGAAAGGGAGCTTTCTTTAAAATAGTCAATAGGTGGGATGGTCCCCTAAATTAATACTAGTTCCCAAAAATAATGGAGATCTTGCAATAAATCCAATTTCCAAATGACAAAGTTACCATTTCTTATATCTAATGTGCCATCAGTTAATGGAAGGTAAAATGCCCCTAATATCCTAACACATAATTTTACAAATTTCTGAAATAATTCAATTACAGAAATATTTTGATGTTGTTAGATTAGCAAATTTCCATGAGAGATTATTGGATTTTCAACAGGATGAACAAAAAAAGTTGCTCTACTTATCCCAATAAATTGGATGGATATACCCATTTTGGATGCAATAAATTTCTTGTTCCAGCTATGACTTTGTACACGGACAGTAAAAATTCGGAAATTATGTACAAGAGTTTGAAGAGAGATTTTTTCCATAAAGCAGCACTTCGAAAAAGTTAGAAAATGTGGTGGACAATCCATTAGCCATGGTCCCCAAACCTACAAAGCCACCAACAGATGAAATGTCAATCATGGAACAAGTACATAAATTTTTGTTTGGTAGATCTATGGAGAGATTTATTAAAGCCTAAAGGTAACGAAGAGCCAAATAAGATTTTGATTCAACAACTATGGGGTTTCATGGTTGAATTGGAGAGGATAAAAAGTATCACCCATGATATACAGACCAAGTTTGTAGATGAAATAAAAATTAAAGATTAAAATTTTAAAAATGAAATCGATGTTCTGATCGGTATAGATAACAATTTATGAAGCAAATTGGCTACCCATAGAACAGATGATTCATGGGAATTGTGTTGTATGACTCGAGACTTCCAAATCTGAAGTTTTTCCACAGCAATACCAATTGAAAACAAAACTCTAGTCTTCCCACATTTAAGAGGTCGTGCATTCTAATTATGTCAACGAATCCTAGAGTAGTTGGATTGCTACAGTTCAACAAACAGATATTAAGAAAAAACAATGAAGCCTACAAATTCATACTCACCTTCAGGGCATTTCATGTAAACAGTTAAAAAGATGGGTGATCTGTTATGATATCAGACTAGATTTAACACCAAGCGATGGCTTTTGGTAACTGGGAGAATAGTTGTATTTAGGATAAGAATCTACTCTAAACTGTGAGTGCTTGTAAATAAATGACCCAATCATTGCAGGGCACAAACTGTATAAACACTCCCTGACGTCACCATTTATAATATGCTAGAATTTGACTTTTGGTTAAGGTTACAAAACCACTTGACAAGCAAAACTCCAACTTGGTGCGTGAAATGGGTTTTCCGTTGTACATTATTTTATATATTTTTCGAACCCATCACTGCACCTTGCTACACTGCGATGATGAATTTGCTTCAAATATTTTTGTGATCTTTTCTAGCAAATTACATTTCCTGCTTATAACAAACCAGCTCATGGTTAACCTGATGATACAGACTACAAAAATCCATCTTTCTAAATATTAGGGTCAAGCCATTGACTGAATTCATTCCAGTTATAAAGTCTTAATCCAACATCAGTCATATTAAGTGCAATATTGTTTGCTCGCATGAGGAATTATAACAGCCTCAAATTTTCACCAGTCGAAGTTACGCCTGCAATCTCAAGGCTCTCAGCTCAATGCAGCATACCATGAAAAAATTATATTGATATGCACATGGAGCATATAACGACAATCTGATATTGATAAAGAATATTTTTTCAGAGCACCACATGAGCACATCATAAAAAGTTCCACTACAGTACAGGAGTTTATAACATGGAACAAAATCCCACCAAGGACAAAATACACTAGCCAATCTCACAATTTTGAAATGTTGCCCAGAAGATGTAATTTGCGGAATTTTGATCCTTGACCTATTATCGCACCATCCTCATCTTCACATGACTTTAAATCTTGTGCATGTCCAGATAGACCAGAAGAAGATGATAACCCATATGATTTTACTACAGAATTGGTTGAACAGATCCATGGTGCAATAGCAGTTGCAAGTGCCTTCACATCGGCTGTTGTATGTGCAGCAGATAAAGTTATTCGCAGCCTGAAAAATGAAATGACATCAAAATGTGCTTATAAATCCGAAATGAAATAATTTCTTCACAAATGCCAAGTGAAAATGAATTTGCATTCAACTCCAATTGATGCCTTTATCTATAACACACTTCAAACATTTAGTTAAGGAAACAGTACCTGCACGAGTTAGCAGGCACAGTGGGTGGCCTAATTGCAGAAACATGAAACCCAGCTTCCAGCAATTGCCTGTCCATCAAAATAAGATGGTCAAAATTACCGAAAATTACTTCTGTCCATCTTTACAACTATGAATTCTTGTGAAAAAATTTCAACAGAAAAAGAATTGTACATTATCTGTGAAATTAAAAAACTATGAAAATCACAGTATTCTGTTATGCGCCTGTCTTTGTTTCTTACTTGCTAGCTTGAAGTGCCTTCTCCTCGTCTCCTATAACCAATGGAATAATTGGACTCGAGAAATCCAGCCCTGTTGCAACAGAGAACTCTTTCACTCTCTGCCACACTGCTTTTTGCCTCCATTTTTCCTTACGGGCCACCAGAAGAGAAGCTACAGGAATTTAGCATTTAGTATTAACAACAGCTCTTACTCTTTCTATCCGGGTCAAACTTAATGGATGTTTATAAATGACACGCAAAACACAAAATACAAAATCCAAATTGAAATAAAGAGATATATATTGGTTTGACAATTGGGAAGGTTTTATTTGTATTTTGACCAAATAATTTATAAATACAAACATACAAATTAGAAGTGAAAATGCTTTTGAGTAAAACAAAGTGTCACTACTGAGAGATAACAGGGAACAATGAACAACAAAAATAGTAGCAATAAAAGAGTATGAGGGTAACATAAATGGAAGAAAAATATACGCTTACAGCATAATATATACAATAGTATTTCAGGTAGAAAACTGGCAGTCGGAAAGAAAAACAAAAGCTAAATTCCAATTCATGAAAGGCAATCGACAACCCAAAATGAAGCATTTAGAACATTTGTTCAGGCCGTAGATAGGCCCAGTTCCCAAGAACTTTGGCCATTTCAATGATGTGCACGACAGGAATCCATGAAAATGGAAATAACAGTCTCGCAGGACCCAAGCAATGATCTCTAGTTCTACCCCTAGACCAAACCCTTACCTTCTTGCAAACAGCATAGGTGGTAAAACTGGGGTGCTATCTTTGCCTCATTGCCATGCAGATGCTTAATAATCAATCCAAAGAAAAGGGGCAGTAAAAGAGTAACATATATTTTGATAGTGCAACAGCATAAATTGTTCATCGTCAGACTTAATAATAAATCCAAAGAAAAGGGGGATAAAATAGAATATGATACCTTGACTCCTACAATCAAGACATATATACATCCAGACTAATATCTGTGTGCATGGGGTACAATATACTGAGAAAGTTCTTAACTCGGTGTAGTCACATATACTCTTTTAGATTTTCTTAATTATAAGATGAATCTTAAGGACTAGGACCTTGTCCAAAGAAGGAGCTTATTCAAGATGAAGAAACATGGTAAAGATGGCATGGGCCTTAAGGAAATAAAGAATGTACGTCCAAGAAATATTGCAAAAAAGGTCAACCTTTTTATGGTAGAGTATATGTTCAAACTAGGATTTCTTTAAACTTCATGTTAGATGAAAATAAATTCCTTGATTGTCAAAATATATATATATATAAAGCATAGTTGCATTACTCGCAAATGAAATTGAATAATTGCAAGCCAGTAATTTTCTCACGCCGTTTTGACGTGTCATACAACACAGAGGTCAAACCTAGGATTTACCGTCAACCCCACAATTTTGTAAAAACAACTGTGTGCATTTTAAACATGTGCAAACAAAAGATAAACAATTTATATAAAAAAATGCGGTGGTTTTTTCAGTTATAAAAGGCTGCCAAAAGTTTTTTGGCATTGGCATTTTAAACTTTGATGGTTTTGAAAATAAAAAATGTTTAGCGACATTTTCATCACAGTTATTATAATTTTCATATTTAATACAGCTATATGTTTATTTTGAAGTCTACAAACTAAATTTTCATTATATATTATATGTTTTGTTTCTATGTAAATGTAATGTCCTACTTTTTGGCTTAACTTGCCTATGAACACTTAACTTGGTTTGTTCCCACAAGGTTAAGAGAAAGGAGAAGGGAGCGTTGAGGGGAGCTATCTTATGAGCAAAAATGTGAAAAATACTTGAGTATTCTAATTTTCAATTGAGTTATGCAAAAAAGTACTTTTGATCTAATTTTCACGTAAGGGTCATGAGCCTAAACCCTCAAAAAGGAGTTTTAAAAAAAGATAAAGTTGCTTATGTTCCCAAAAGACACATCCCTCCAATTTGGATGCCACACTTAGGGATGATTATAAAAAGCAAGCACGGATTCCTACATTACTGATACGGATATGGGGATACGGGGATTTGTTTTTTTGGGTTTGGATACGTTTGGATATGGCCATACAAATATATATATATATATATATATATATATATATATATATATATATAATTAAAAATATAAGAATATAGCCATATAAGTAAAATTAACCACATAATATGCATAGAGAAAACAAAATAAGTTAAATAAAAACTTCAATATAACATCCATAGCTTTATTTTGAAGTCCAAGAGCGAATAAATGTAATGTGTTAAGAGGTGAAGTGAATATCTAGACCTCCAATAACTGTAATGGTGTGACGTCTTGTGACCCCCTTGGCAATGTCATTTGCGATACGAAAAGCCATCCGGCATGAGGGGGTTTGCAGGGGCCCCTCTTGCCCGAGGGTTCAGGGGCAGAGCCCCTAAAAAAAAATTCATGCAGCGTTTGATAAAATGAGTATGATTGCTGATTTTAGGGTTGGGAATCCACTTTAGTTTGTTTTTAATTGTATTATGTTTGACTTTTCATTGGGCGAAATTGGAAAAAAAATTAAAAAAAACATTTTTTAAGTCCGAGAGTGTGGGGACACGTCCAAGGAGCATCCCTAGGTTGCGGATATGCCCGAAGACATCACCCAAATGTATCTAAGCGTATCCATAGCCCAGGGACACTCCCTGGACGTATCCCCTGCACTTCCCCTGCGCTCCCAAGGCCAGGGGGAGTATCCAGTAATGTAGAAGGATTCATTTGAAGGGGTATGCTAAATATTGATATTGAATTTTTTATCAAGTATGTCAAGCTTAATTACCACATCTTGAGAACAAAAACCTTCAAAAGTGTTAAGGGTTTGGGGACGAAAACCTCCATTCTTACTATTTAGGCAGCTCCATTCAAGGGCTATAGTTGAGTTTCAAAATTGCATGTTTACATGCAAGTGGATCTACAAGGGTGTTTTTGGACACCACCTAGATTGAAGAATATTGCAAAACCTATAATACGTTGGTTTTTTGAGAAATTGCAAGTCTTGGAGAGTGGCGACCTACATTGGGAACTTGTTCGTGGAGTTGAGAGCCATTTCCTTGTGTGGGGACTTGCCTAGAGGGTTATGCGAGTTGATTTGAAGGGTTCGTTGAAGCCTAAAATATTGCATAATATTTTGTATGATTTTCCAGCTTTGGCAATTTGAATTGAAGGCTGGTTTTAAGGTCTTGGAGGACTGATGCAAACCAAATAAAATACATATAATTTTTTGCACATTATTCCAGCTTGGGTGACTTGCCCTAAGAGCTTTTTGAAGGTCAATTGGTGATCTGTTGGTAAGCTTAACAATCTGATTTATTTCATATATTTTTCTGAGGTGGGGCGAATAAGTTTTTGAAGAATAATTGGACATCTTTGGAGGGCTTTTAGATTCCAATTTGACAAGGTACATTTATAATATTATTTCTAATTTATTTGGTAATAAATCACAAAGGTTTTAAGGATTTTTTGAGGGTTAACGCAAAGGTATTAATTTTGAAATTTTGCCATTAATTTCTAATTTGCGCGATTCACTTCAATGAGGTGTGGCAAGGGGTTAGGGTGCCTTGATTGGTCCTAAACAATTGAACATTTATTATTGTAAATATTGGTGGAATTTATAATCTATTTCTAGTAGGTTTGGCAAGGTTACAAATCTGATTTTCCGAGTTCTTTTATGCTATTTACTCCTGATTTTGGCAACTTGTGCTGGAGAGAATTTGATCATGTTGTAGTCCTAACATTGGCTAATTTTTATATGATATGCATGCTGAAATTTATCTTAATTTTATCTTCAGTTGTGGAGGGTTTCGAAGTAGGATTTGGTGACAAAAAGAGGACATTAAATTCAGCTTGGAGGCGTTGAGGGTTTGGGAGTTGGAAAACATACAAATTCAGCTTCTTTCTTCATACAGTATGAGCCATGATTGGCTAGCTTCACAAGGTATTTTTCTATTAATTTGTTGAATGATTGAAGGTCTAATAATTTTAGTTTGGTGACACAAATACAATACTAAGGTTTGTGGTTTTTACTTTCAAAAGTCAAATTTTACTTCAGATTTGTTTAGAGGTTTGTTGGAAGAACCCTCTTTTGCATTGTTGTTTCAATTTGGAGACATTACAGTGGTATCAGAGCCATATCTTGGCTATTTTGTGGGGTGAAGGTTTTGATACATGAGTGACAACAAAGAGGTTAAGTATTACTTGAGGAGTAGCAGGAGGGAAGCAGGGCTTCCACCGGTTGGTTCGCTTGAGCAGGACCAAGTCATGGGTGACATAGAACACCAGGAGACAGAGGGTGAGAGGAGAGACAAGTTGGCTGAGGAGAGGTTTGAAAAGTATTCTCAAACTCAGGGGAGGATGACAGTCGTGATGCAGGGATTTCTTTGTTCCCTCAGTGAGATGGGTGGCTTAAAGCCACTCATTGGAGATATCGGTGCCTCAAAGAGCAAGCCAAATGCACATACACCCCTTTCAGGGAATGAAGCATCCACACATGGGCCCACCCAGCCTACATTTGTTCAGAGGGAGGAGCACGCATCAATGAGGAAGCAGTTACCTAGTCCACATGAGGAATTATAGAGAGATGGATGAGTATGTCACCTTATCCACGATAGTTAAAGAGGCTATGATTTTTTGTAATGTCCTTTTTGAAATTAAAATAATATTATTACTAAAATAAAAAGTATTTCTAAATACTTAAAATAAAGTAATAATAGTCTAATTTGTTTTTCACTTAAGTTGGGACCTTTTGAGAGTCATAGGCACTTAAAGCTTAAAAGTGAATTTTATAAGGAATCTTTATATATTATCTTTTTTTTTTTTTAAAGGTAAAGTTCTCCCTCTTTATTTTGGGCACTACACTTGGAGGGATATAAAAGGTAAGGAGAGGCTCATTTGGAAGAGTTATGCATTTTTGATATTGAAATTGATGATCAAGTACGTCAAACTTGTTCACCACAACTTGAAAACGAAAACCTTCAAGTGTAACAAAGATTTGGAAACGAAAACCTTCATTCCTACATTCAGGGCAACTCTATTCAAGGATTGTAATTGCGCTTCAAATTTGCATAATTGCATGCAATTGAATCTACAAAGGTGTTTTATAATATCCCCTTGTTCAAAGGCAAATTGAATACCTAAGAGAGTTATTTGCATTAATTTTTCATTGTTTGGTGACGCAATTGAGCTCCATTTTCAAGGTTGGAGGAATTTAGGGTTGTAACTAGGGTTTTTGGAACTTCAAAACAATTTTTAGAAGACTTCCCATGGAGGGAAAATTCTAATTCTAATTTTGTTTAAAAGCTACTATTTTTGTGATCATTTTGAGCTAACTTTTGCATTGAAATTCCAAATATTCTGAAAGATATGAATTTTGTTAAGTTTTAGCAGATTGAGGCAATTACAAAAATTGAGGGCTGAAATTAAATAAATTAATTCAGAAAATTATTTGTGTTTCCCACGTAGGGCAAATTGTTTGGGGAGCTCGAAGACCCCTTTTGAAGGGTGGCATGCAAGAAAAACCCTCTTCTAATATTTGGTAGTATTTTATTTAATTTATTCTAGCTCGAGCAATTTGTATTTGAGTGGTTTTGCAGAGGTTTGAGGGCCATTCAATTCCCTAAAAACATTCAGAAAATTACTAAAACATTTTGCAACTTGGACGACTCACTTGGGGAAGTTTTAGGGTTGTTGTGGAAGTGGAAATGCAGCTGTAACTTCACTCAAAAATTAGAATATTTGTAGGGTTATTTTTCAGCCACTTCGCCAATATATCTTAGCCAAAAAAGTACTTGTTTTTAGTTTATTATTCAGCAATTTTTTTGGAGCTATTTTGGAGTGTCTTTGCTTGAAAATTCTTCAAATTTTCCAATTAGAGTTTGTTGGTTTTGTGGATCAGATTTCAGTTGTTTAGCAATTTTATCCAAATGTTTGTTGGAAAACCCCAGCGTAGTCTAACTGTCTCATTTATGAACATTACAGTAGTATCAGAGCCAATTTCTTGGCCATTTGTGGGATGGGAAGGTTATTGTCAACCAGGGACATGGGCAATGCTAAGTTTGAGAGACTTACTCAAGCCCAAGAGCGGTTGACAGAAACTATGGCCACATTTCTTCAATTAGTGAAGGGCATGAAAAGGGACCAATGCCTTGAAATGGAAAAGGAACAACCTTTTATTAGTTGGGAATTGATGGAATATTATGATGAATACTTGGAATGCACACCCCGATTCAAGAGAACAATGAGCTTCAATAAGTTTGTAGCTTGGAAACAAGGAAAGAGGCACCATGGGCAAGTGGTTGTGCATGATGATTTGGGAAGGATTGTTCTCCCTATCTTTGATGGGGACCCAGGGACTTCAGTTAGAGCATGGGTGGGCAAGATTAATGAATACCTTGATTTGAGGCCTAGAGGTGAAAAAATGGCCCCAAAGTTTGTCATACAGCACTTGGAAGGAGCTGCCCATGATTGGTGGCATCTTGGGTGGAGGACACAAAGGCATGACCTCATTCAAACATATGAGGGACAAGGTGAGAAGCTAATTAAACAAATTTGATAAGAAGAAGATGGAGCCTCCAAAATCAGAAACTGTGAGGGTACCTACGAGGGACTTTTCACTTACATGAGGAGCAGCCATTGAAACAACCAAAATCGGAAGTTTGTGGGCAGCCAAAAACAAAATTTCAGACATACAAAGAACAACCAACACATGGATTTTCTGAATTGCAAAAAAAAAAAATGAGGCAAGAAAAAGAGATGTTTTAGCTAGATAAAGGGCAGCCTAGTGAGGGTTTTCCACAAGCTATGGGGCACCCAAGGGAGTTGCAAATGGTAGATACTAAGGTGAAGTTAACAGAAAAGTCAGATCTTCAAAAGGTAAAGCAAGGAGAAGTTGTTAAACAACTTCACGAGTAATCAAAGGATCAAGAAGAAAGCTTGGGTAGTGACAAGGAAATCACAAGAGAAAGGTATGTTATTGAGAAAAATTTCTTCATTATCTCTAAGCATAGATCACTTTTTTTGCATAATTTCTGATTTCATGAAAAAACCTAGGAGAGTCAATTGTTGTTAGCACTTGGAGAGGAAGCACAAGTCCTAACAAGGGTGGACAGGGCAAAGGGATTTCTTGAAGGAGTAATGCCAAATAGGAAGAAAGATGTCATTTTGCATATGGAAGAAGGAAAATCATATTTGTATTTGGGTAAGAAATTGAGTTGTCATTGTGGTAAGTGCACATTGATTTTTTCTCATGATTGGTTCTATCATTATCTTGGCTGCAAAACTTACGCTATCACTAAGGTTGAGGTGAAGGGCACTCAATGGGGAAGGAAATTCTTCCAAATAAATGAGCACGACAAGTATCCATCATGGATATGGGATCCAGGTGAGCACTACAAAGGTAAAGTTGCTAGTGGGTCCTGTTGGGCCAACATTAAGAAGGGAGTAGGCAAAGATTATCATGGCCCCAGGATCATGGTGACTACTGTTCTTAACATTTTCAGTTTGTTCTCCTTAAAGTTTGTTGTCATCACAGGAATTATGGGCACTAAGAAGGTGTGTTTCTGATACCTCAACACCATGGTGGTGGTCCAAGTAGGTATAAGTGGATTTCCAGCCCCTAGATGTAGGAATTGGAAGAGGGAAAAGATTTACTACAGCTATGATAAGGAAAGGTTAAGGCACTAAAAGGGAATCCATACTATGCTCATAAAGCATGATGGAGTGATTGTCAAAGTGTTGCTAAACACTATTGTTTTCATGTGTAGGATCACCATGTGGACCGGTTGTCATAGCAACAAAGAATACCAAGAAGGCTGTAAATGATGTGCATGGGCAGCCACTTAGACTTTGTAGAAATTATTCAATTTGGTGCTTGAAGAACATTGGAGTTACTATGAAGAAGATGCAAACTCAGAGGGATAAGTGCACCCTAGGCTCCAAAGTTTGTGGGGCAATGAATTCTGAAATTGATGACGAGTCGAATGTTGAAGGTAATATGCAAACCCAGCTGGAAATCTATACAGAAAATTCTGATTTCTTGACCAATAAGGATCCACCGGAAACTACATCAAGTAGCATGATAGGTACTTTCTACATGAGCTTGAGGGGAGACGAAGGATGTAGTAGGGAAGAGGTTGCAAATTTCGAGCATAAGCAGCCAATAAGTCCAAAGAAGGTATATGCCCTAGTATGAAATTGGTAAGTATGGCCAAATTTGGAATTTGTTTGCTTTAGTGAGAAAAATAAATAGAGAATTCAGTTTGCACAATCAGCTTCTAACTTACAAGGGGAAGCACCATATTCCAAGTTGTAAAGAAGGTTTTGTGGAGTTGGATGAGGGCAGCAAAACTCTCGGTTTGGGCAAAAGTTGGGATTGTGAACAGCAGCATAGCGTGGAAATCTTTGAGGAGTTTTTGGTCAAGAGCACACCCATAAATTTCTGAGTTTGAATGGCCAAAGCCATTACTTCCTACCATCATGAAATTCACTTTATTTGACATGCTACAGTAGGTAAGAAATCAAGAAAACATTAATGCAAGGTCTGAATTTTGTCACTCGGAATTTTCTGAGATATGGATGCAATCACAGCGATCTTTTATGAGAGAGGTCGCTCATTTTTTTGACAAGGTAAGTGGGATAAAAAGGGGAAGATGTTGCCTAGTCAAGAAGTCAATGAAGTGGTCAAAAATCAGCTTTCAAGGTATGTAAGAAAACATCTAATTTACTTTTGCATGAGCATGATCCAAATATATGATCACTGATCTGAAATTTGCCTTGAAGATCAATATAAAAGATATGAGCAACATTCAGAATTAGTTGTGAAGTTTTAGAATTTCTCAACCTTTGGAATTGATGATTTAGAAGGGCCAAGTCAGCTATTTATTGAGGTCAAAAATTCTGATTTGTTGGGCACACTGCAGCCCCTAACCAATTTTGGAAATGTATATGAAGAGTCTGATTTCTTGTTCCATTTACAGCTACTAACAAATAATGAAAAGGCCTATGCTTGAAAGTACAACTTGCATGATGAAAGGGTAAACAATAAAAGTTGTTTTGTATGCCATAAGGGAGTAAATGTGAGAGGCAACTGTCACACCTTTTCTTGTCATACTTATGACAAATCAAACTCTTTTAAGGTGATGCATGATTTCATTTTTGTCCCTCTTAAAGTTGCACACATGAGTGACACATCAAAAGGCAAGAGGAAAGTGGCAAAGGGGACCTCTGGGAGCAATTGCATGGCTGTGAAATGCAAATACAGCCCTCTAATCATCATGTATGGGTCTCCTTGCAAAACATTCCATCCTAACAATGGAAGGCATAGGAGCATGAGCGCCAAGGATTGGATGACCACCATGGGGAGGAAGTTTCCAGCCCAAAAGGATCATGCAATGTGAAGTTTGGGGATACTTCCAGCCCTTTGGATTGAGTTTTAAAGTCAGTAAGAAGGATGGGGACTGTAATGTCCCCAAATGGGACAATTAGGACAACTTGAGTTTTTCAACAAACCATAAATGCAAAACTGAAAATAATATGAATGTTGCCCTAAAAACCAGCAAAACCTAACAACAATAGATGTCCAAATTCCAAGCAATAACACCCCACAATAACCCCAATAATTACTGAATATGCAATTACAATAAAGTATCTCTTTTTGTAGCAAGATGGAATGGCGATGTCGCTGGAATTTCCTTGCAATAATTATGATTTTTAAGACCTTGTTACAACTGTTTTTCCTTCCAATCAGCGTCGAAACCCTTGCACAAACTCACAATAAATATGCCAAAAATCCCTGCAGTTATTAAGGCTTCCAAATAACAAATTAAGACTGCCAATAGTCAATTTGGCCCCTCCAAACAAGTTGCCACACTTAGAAAAATAGGAGGAACAAATCTGTAATTCAAACCCTTGTTTTATCCCTTCCACAAGGTCTCCAAGTTCCCAAATTCAAATCGCCCCACTTGGAAAAAATTAAAATAATTTTCTGAATATAAATTAAATTATTTTCCTTCAATATTAGAGCCCAAAAGCACTCTAACAACCTATCCAAGTGAATCGCTCCACTAGGAAAAATTATGCAAATAATTTTATGAATTAATTCCCTTATTTCCAGCCCTCAATAATTTATTATTTGTCTTAATCAGTTGAAACTTCAAAAATTCGTATCTTCCAGAATATTGAGAATTTCAATGCAAATGTTAGCTCAAAATGATCACAAAAATATTAGCTTTCAAACAAAATTATAATCAAAATTTTCCCTCCATGGAAAGTCCCTTAAAATTGGTTCCGAAGTTACAAAAACCTAGTTATAGCCCTAAATTCTTCCAATATCAATAAAACTCTTCAACCAAGTTCGCCCACTTCTTTAACCTGCAAATCATGAATTTCTAGCTCTCTCAAAGATTTGTAATAATTCATTGATGAAGGTGGTGTCCAAAAACACATTTGTAGATCCACTACCATACAACTATGCAAAATTGAAGCACAATTACAGCCCTTGAATAGAGCTATCATATGTGGAAGAATGGAGGTTTTCATCCCCAAACTTTTTCGTGCACTTGAACGTTTTCGTCCTCAAGTCACTTGTTCAAGCTTGACATACTGCACAAGAATTTCAATATCCAAAAATGCATAATCTTCGAATGAACATCTCACCTTTTTCTATCTCGAGGAAAACTCTCGTTTTTAAAAATATTAAAAGAACCTCCTTATAGTTTCACTTTAGGCCTTAAATGCTCATGACCCTTAAAAAAGCTCCAACTTAAGTGAAAATTAGATCATTATTACTTTATTTTAAATATTTAAAAATACTTTTTATTTTAGCAATAATATTATTTTAATTTCAAAATGGAGACATTACAATCCTCTCCGTCCAAAATTGTTTGTCCTCAAGCAATTGCAAAAGCCATGGGATTGTCCCCACATTCTTTATGATGCCCTCACCAACTGAAATTGTTTCCCACTAAAAAGAAGCTCCAATATGACTTCCCAACTTGTTAAATTTGTATCTTGAAGGGTGCCCCCATGAGCTAAAAGTGTCATGACCACCTTCCAAAGACTCCCAATATCCCCAAAGAAATAACATATGATATACTGGTTTGTCTTTGATGTAGCTTCTCATAGTTATCAATGTACCTTCAAAAAATGTTTCCAAAACTTAGAAAGAAGTAACAATAATCTCAACTTGAAGCATATTTTGAATGAAAGTAGCACACAGATGCAATCTCCCTTGAGTGTGTCTCAAAACACGTGGCATGCCATCTCTCTTTGACTTCCCTTTATCACATCCTTCATGCATAGGAAGAACATCAAAATGATGAAATAAAAGCCTCGACAAACCTACAAGATAGGATTGTACCTCTCCTTTATCAAGCCAAAAGTGTGCTTCATCATGAACATTTTCAGAATACACCATAGGCTGGAATTTATCAAAAATATCAGATTTTTTACCTTTCACATGTTGTACCTGTCACCCCAACTTAGAATTTTCTGAGTGATCGAATTCAAAATTCATTCATGCACATATCCTTTCCATCATGAGCTGAAGAAGGCACCAATTTTTCATTTTTTTGTCATCAATAGGTTGTACATGACCCTCAAACTCAGAAATTTCTGAGACAAAAAAATCAGACTTCATACCACTGACTTTAGGATTTTCCCTTAGACAAAAAATGTCAACAAAATTGAATTTGAAGAGGGTTGAAGGTGGTATATGTAGTGAATCATACTCATGATTTTCTGAGTGTCCTTTTGATCAAAAATCCTCCAACAACTCACCTCTTTCCTTGCTGTCCACAACTTGGGCCCTTGCCCAATCCAAAAGGTGTGTCACGTCTTCATCTATACCTCCAAAATCACGCACATAACTTGGCATAGAGGGCTTCCCAAAGTAAATTAAGGACTGCCCTTGCCAATCAAGTGTTTTATCCTCGTCTCCTCTCCATGGAACACAAAAATCAAAATTATGCATACTTACCAAAGAGGTAGGAAACTGAATTTCCCTTGGAGCCATTGGTTGTCCATAATCAAAATTTGTAGCCTCTTGCCATGGCCTAAAAATCACACTTGTATCCCTCAACCGCTTTGTCATCTCAATCAGTTGTCCTTGTTTAGAAATCACCACATTCTTTGTATTGCTCTTGGCTATAGCAATTGATCTCCCTAATGTTCCTACACATGGAACAAACAATTTAGTAAAAATAATGGTGTTTAGTAACAACTTTTTTATCACATTATCAAACTTAAGGATCATGCAGTACATCCCTTCTTGATGCCTTGATCCTTTCTTGCAACTCCTTACCACCCAGATTTCAAAAAGGTGCGTTCATGTCCTTCTTGACATGGTTGTGGCAAATCTTTTCCCTCTTCAACCTTCCCTTTATAGTGGCTGGAAATCCACTCATATATGTGCAAACCATTTCCATGATGTTGGGGTGTGAGAGACACACCTTCCTAGGGTCAATACTCATCATGACAACAAGAAACTTTGGGGAAAAAAAACTGAAAATATGAAAAACAACAGTCAATGAATTACCAACAGCCCTTGCAATGACCCATGGGTCATAGCACTTGTCACCTATTATCACCTTCATGATTAGCCAAGTTGTTCCTTTGGTAAGTCTATATAAAACACAATATAGGTGGGCTGTACAAGGACTGTAACAGCCATGAATTGTTTCTTCTTCCTTCCAAAACATTGATTCATACCTTGCAAAATTTGCACCTTGTGACTCTTCACAACAAGCTTTTACCGCCCCAACATAGAACCATGTATTCCTTCTTATATCATGGCTCTTGGAGTGTGTTTTTCTATATGGCAATTGAATTAGAAATTTTGAAGTCGAATTATTGAAAATAACACATACCTCAACCCTTTCCAGTTGTTGTACCTTCCCACCTTGCATTCTTCCTCTAGTCACAACCATTTCATGTAGCATATAACATACAACAAATAAATTGTGATGCTTACCACTTTTATGGATTGTTTGCATCCTTTTAACATGCCTTCCACCTTGTTTATTTTCTTGGCATGTTCCTCATGAGGACCAAAATGTTGTGGGAGCAGAGTAGGGAGGTTATGCCACACTTTCTTGCCATGAAAGTCATTAAATTGCTTACCTCTATGTGTTGTATAAATTATAGCTAGTTGGGAATGAGCATTAGCATTTGTAGTGTTGATCTTGTTTACCCATTTCTCCTTATCAATGTGCAAAATGGATTTTCCTTGGTTTTTGAAACTATCATATTAGTGTTTAAAGAACTCATCTTCCCTTTTGAATTCCCTTAGGTGTTGCCTAACTTGGAAGACCATCATCTTTGCCTCCTTTGCCCTTCTTATCCACTCATCACACCTTTCTTGGGTCCTTGGTATGAGGACACAACTTTCTTCCCCTTGGTTAAGAGTATTTTGCTCATTTTTCTTTGACATAGAGAATGTCTTCATGAATGGTACACCTTCCTTGCTTACCTCTGAATTTTCATAGCTTCCTTCATGTGATCCTTCATGAGGGTTTGTCCCACTCTCTTTTCTTCTTGCAGGATTTGTTCCTTATTACAAGTGGCTGCCCCACCTGATCCTTCTTCCATGGTGTACTTTGAGATTACTTCTCTTGATTCAACCACCTCTTTGTCTTCTTCTTGCAACCCTTGTTGTTTATCAAATTTTTGGACACTTTCATTTGACTACTCTTGAATTTTTTATTTTTGTGGTTTTAAAAAATTCAGTCATTGGCTACCCCTTCAATAATTGAAAACCTTTCTTTGGCTGCCCCAAAGATTCCACCTTTTCAAATTGTTTGATGAGTCTTTCACCAAGTTCCTCATGAGTTTTAATGAGGTCATGCCCTTGTGACTTCCATCCTAGATGCCAACAATCATGGGCAGCTCCTTCCAAGTGTTGTATAACAAATTTTACAGCTTGCTTCTCACCACGTCTCAATTCAAGGTAGTCAATAACCTTGTTTACCCATGCTCTAACTAAAGTACCTAGATCTCCATCAAAAGTAGGAAGAACAATCTTCCCCAAATTGTCATGGGTAGCTATGTGCCCGTGGAGCCCTTTGCCTTGTGCCAAAGCTAGCCATTTTTTGAAGCTCCTTCCCTTTCTGTACTAAGGTGCAAATGTCAAATATTCATCATAATCTTCCATTAGATCCCAACAAACCAAAGGTGGGGCCTCCATTTCAAGGGGTTGATCCCTTTCATATCTTTCATCATTTGGAGTGTAGCCATAGTTCTCATTAATCAACCCTGAGATTGAGTGATCCGTTCCAACCAAAACTTGTCCCCATCATTGTTTGACAAATACATTTCCATCCCATGGCCAAAAAAATTGGCTCTGATACCACTGTAATGTTCCCAAATGAGACAGTTAGGGCAACTTGAGATTTTTCAACAAACCCTAAATACAAAACTAAAAATAATATGAATGTTGTCCTAAAAACCAGCAAACCCTAGCAAAAATAGATGTCTAAATTCTCAGCGATAACACTCCACAATAACCCCAATAATTACTGAATACGCAACTACAATAAAATACTTATTTTTATGGCAATGTAGCTAAAAAATTTTTGCAATAATTCTGATTTTTAAGATCATGATAAAGTTGCGTTTTCCCTTCCAATTAGTCTTGAAACCGTTGCACAAACTCACAATAAATATGCAAAAAATCTTTGCAATTTATTAGGGCTTCCAAAGAACAAATTAAGATTGTCAATAGTCAATTTAGCCCCTCCAAACAAGTCGCCACACTTATAAAAATAGGAGGAACAAATCTGTAATTCAAACCCTTGTTTTATCCCTTCCACAAGGTCTCCAAGTTCCTAAAATCAAATCGTCTCACTTGGAAAAATATTAAAATAATTTTTTAAATATAAACTAAATTATTTTCCTTCAATATTAGAGCCCAAAAGCACACTAACAATCTATCCAAGTGAATCGCTCCACTAGAGAAAATTATGCAAATAATTTTTTTAATTGATTCTCTTATTTCCAGCCCTCAATAATTTTTTATTTGTCTTAATCAATTGAAACTTCAAAAATTCATATCTTCGAGAATATTGGGAATTTCAATGCAAATGTTAACTCAAAATGATCACAAAAAAAGTGGCTTTCAAACAAAATCAGAATCAAAATTTTCCCTCCATGGGAAGTTCCTCAAAAGTAGTTTTGAAATTACAAAAACGCTAGTTACAGCCCTAGATTCTTCCAAAATCAACAAAACTCTTCAACAAAGTTCGTCCACCTCTTTGACCTGCAAATCATGAATTTTCAGCTCTTCGAAGGGTTTGCAATAATTCCTTGATGAAGGTGATGTCCAAAAACATATTTGTAGATCCACTGGCAGACAACTACGCAAAATTAAAGAGCAATTACAACTCTTGAATAGAGTTGCCCTATATGGAAGAGTAGAGATTTTTGTCCCCAAACTCCTTGGTGCAGTTGAAGGTTTTCATCCTCAAGTCACTTGTTCAAACTTGACATATTTACATAAGAATTTCAATATCCAAAAATGCATAATTTTCAAATAAATATCTCACCTTTCTTTTATATCCATGCCCTAAGTGTGGCATCCAAAATAAAAAGGAAACTCTCTTTTTAAAATATTAAAAGAACCTCCTTATAATTTCACTTTAAGCCTTAAGTTCCCATGACCCTTATTAGGGCCCCAACTTAAGTGAAAATTAGATTATTATTACTTTGTTTTAAGTATTTAAAAATACTTTTTATTTTAATAATAATATTATTTTATTTTCAAAATTGAGACATTACAAGGATTACTATTGTACCATGTCCAAAGTGCAAAAACAACTAAGAGTCTTCAGGTATAGCGGGTGTTTGAATTGGTCTTTGCAAAAACTTCTTCATTTGATAGGCATGGGAGCTAAATTATGGATGCATTTCAGCATGATCTTCCACCTTGACATAAGGGCACTTGGGCATGAGAGCTTGTAATCGTTTGAAAGCAAGCAATTTCAAGAAGGGAGGACTGTAATGTCCCCTTTTTTGAAATTAAAATAATATTATTGCTAACATAAAAAGTATTTCTAAATACTTAAAATAAAGTAATAATAGTCTAATTTGTTTTTCACTTAAATTGGGACCTTTTGAGGGTCATGGGCACTTAAGGCCTAAAAGTGAATTTTATAAGAAAGCTTTATATATTATCTTTTTAAAAGAAAAATGTAAATTCTCCCTCTTTATTTTGGGCGCTACACTTGGAGAAAGGATATAAAAGGTAAGGAGAAGCTCATTTAGAAGGGTTAAGCATTTTTGATATTGAAATTGATGATCAAGTATGTCAAGTTTGTTCATCACAACTTGAGGACAAAAACTATCAAGTATGACAAAGGTTTGGGAACGAAAACCTTCATTCTTACATTCAAGGCAATGTTATTCAAGGGTTGTAATTGCGCTTCAGATTTGCATGATTGCATGCAATTGAATCTACAAAAGTGTTTTATAACACCACCTTATTCAAAGGCAAATTGAATATCTTGGAGAACTGTTTGCATTGATTTTTCATTGTTTGGTGGCGCAATTGAGCTCCATTTAAGGTTTGAAAACATTTAGAGATGTGACTAGGGCTTTTGGAACTTCGGAACAACTTTTAGGGGACTTCCTATGGAGGAAATATTCTTATTCTAATTTTGTTTGAAAGCTACTATTTTTGTGATCAGTTTTAGCTAACTTTTGCATTGAAATTCTAAATATTTTGAAGATATAAATTTTTGAAGTTTCAACTGATTGAGGCAAATAATAAATTATTGAGAACTGAAATTATGGAAATTAATTTAAAAAATTATTTGTCTAATTTGTTTTTGAAGGTCATGGGCACTTAAGGCCTAAAAGTGAATTTTATAAGCAAACTTTATATATTATATTTTTAAAATAAAAAGGTAACTCTCCCTCATTTTGGACGCTACACTTGGAAGAAGAATATAACAGATAAGGAAAGGCTCATTTGGAAGGGTTATGCATCTTTGATATTGAAATTGATGATCAAGAATGTCAAGCTTGTTCATCACAACTTGAGGACAAAAACCTTCAAATGTGACAAAGATTTGGGAACGCAAACCTCCATTCATACATTCAGGGCAACTCTATTCAAGAGTTGTAATTGCGCTTCAGTTTTGTATAATTGCATGTAATTGAATCTACAAAGGTGTTTTATAACACTACCTTGTTCAAAAAAAAATTGAATATCTTGGAGAATTGTTTGCATTGATTTATCATTGCTTGGTGGTGCAATTGAGCTCCATTTTCAGGTTTGGAGGAATGTAGGGCTGTAACTAGGATTTTTGGAACTTCAAAACAACTTTTATAGGACTTCCTATGGAGAAAAAATTCTTATTCTAATTTTTTTTTAAAGCTACTATTTTTATGATCATTTTGAGCTAACTTTTGCGTTGAAATTTCAAATATTCTAAAAGATATAAATTTTTTAAGTTTCAACTAATTGAGGCAAATAATAAATTATTGAGAGCTGAAATTAAAGAAATTAATTCAGAAAAGTATTTGTATAAGTTTTCCAAGTGGAGCAAATTGTTTGAGCTCTAAGACCCCTCTTGAAAGGTGGCGTGAAAGAGAAACCATATTCTAGGGTTTCATAGTATTTTATTTTATTTATTTCAACTGGGCCGATTTGTGTTTGAGTTGTTTTGCAAGGGTTTGAGGGCCATTCAATGCCCTAACATTCAAAAAATTGCTAAAATATTTTGCAACTTGGGCGACTCACTTGGGCAAATTTTAGGGTTGTTTTGGAAGTGGAAACGCAGTTGTACCTTCACTCAAAAATCACAATATTTGCAAGGTTATTTTTCAACCACTTCAATATATCTTGGCCAAAAAGGTACTTGTTTTCAGTTTATTATTTAGCATTTTTTTGGATCTATTTTGGAGTGTGTTTTTGCTTGAAAATTCTTCAAATTTTTCAGCTAGGGTTTGCTCGTTTTGTGGATCAAATTTCAATTGTTTAGCAATTTTATCTAAGGGTTTGTTGGAAAACTCCAACTTAGTCTAATTGTCTCATTTGGGAACATTACACTTTTTCCGAGTTTTCAACTTGAAAACAAGGACAGAGTGGGCTTAGGATCAATCAATTGTAGAGGGGTAGCCAGGGAGATCTCCAACATGCGTTGGATAAGTTATCTCTCTCCACATTTGATGGGTCACAGAGGAGCTCAGCTAAGGCATGGATTCAGAAGGTGGATACCTTATTTTCACTTCAACCTATGGCAGAGGAAGAGGCCATTCAATTCGCCACTTTGCATCTAGAGGGAACAATGCACGATTGGTGGTATCACGGTTTGATCACACAGGGGCATCAGCACATACACTCCTATGAGGATTTCAGTAGGAGGTTGATTGAGAGGTTTGATAGAGCGGATCTGGAACTTCATTTCCATGATTTAGCTCAATTGAGGCAGAGGGCTTCAGTGGATGATTATGTCACGGAGTTTTAGAGACTTTCAGTCATGGTGACTGATGTTTCGGATAGGAGACTAGTGGTGTTATTCATAATGGGCTCGATTGACTCCCTAAGGGGATTGGTCAAAGCATTTGATCCACCTTCATTGAGAGAGGCCATTCAAAAGGCCTATGATTTGGAGTCTTCTACTCCAAGGGGCAGATTTCCACCTTTGAGACAACCAAAGAATACTTTTTCCCACCTTCAGGGCAGTAGAGAGGTGGCAGTTTGGGGCAGCCAAAGAGTAGCTATACAAGGCCAACCTCAGGGCAATCACGTGGGTCCCTTGACTAGACCAAACCAATCAGGTTTGGGGCAGCAGAAGGAGCTACCACGTAGTAGCTTTGATGTGAGAAATGAGCTGAGAAGGAAAGGTCTTTGCTTCACATGCAAGGACCCTTAGGGGAAGGGCCATAATTGTCGTGGCAAGGGGCAAGTACACTATAGGTACTTTCTGAAGAGAAAAATGAGGAGGAAGAAGTTGGGACAGGCAACTATGAGAACACCTTGAAGATAGAGGGAGAAGAAGCGTTGAGTGGCACTTTGGCATCTCGTTCAAGGGCTCCTAGGTATTATCCCTTTAGAGTTAAGAGATCATTGAAAGGTACACATATCACCATTCTTATTGATAGTGGGGCAACTCACAATTTCATTGATAGAGGATTGGTAACATCATGTGGGCTACAATTCGTGGAGTTCAAAGGATTTAGAGTCACGATGGCAGATGAATTCACCATCCCTTATACAACAAAGATTCCAAAGCTTAGGTCTCAATTTGAAAACGTGTGGTTGAAAATGATTTTTAATGTGGTTGGCATAAGGGAGACCAATATGGTCCTTGGTATTCAATGATTGCACTCACTTGGTGAGTACACTCAAAACTACCAAACTATGGAGCTTAAATTCAAGGTAGCAGGTAATGAGATTGTTTTGCATCGTTTGAGTGATAGAGAGGCACCTTATTTTTCTGCAAATAGTATGTTGGAAGTTTCATGAAAATGAGGAAGATGGAAAGGTTGCCCCTAGACATAAAATGCAACCCCTTCATTCCGAATTGGAACCCTCTACAAGACAAATGGTAAGTGTTGAAAATTATGATTTTTGTCATACTTATATTGAGAGGGATGAGATGAAATTTGATTGCCAAGGGCAACCCAACATGTGCTTTGGGAAGCACCCTATTCCTTCTTGCAAAAGTGAAACTAATGGTGTTATAAGGCAAATAGGACCTCTTTGGAATTTTGAAGGGATTGAAATTACAAGCAGTTGTTCACAAGGTTCGAATGGCAAGACAAGAGGGTCATTCTGTTTACAAATGAATGATAGACATAGTTGGGTTCGTCTATGGACTCTTTTGGGCATCAAGAACAATTTGTTTTGCATATGGCAGCCAAGGGGAGGAGCTGGAAAAAGTGGTATGAAATCTGAATTTTTTAGTTTCAAATTTTCTGTATTAAGAAAACAAGTCCAACCACATAGAAGAGAAAAAATTGACACTTTCAAGGCACACTATAGCCCATGTCGGGGAAACTTTGTACCAAAGTACATTCTGAAATTTGTCACACAAGAAAATCTGATTTTGAAGGACAGGTGCAGCAGTATGTGGGAGGCCAAAAGTTTGATTTTTGGGGTAAATTCCAGACAAGGGTGTATTCTGGAATGTTCACAAAGAAATAAGCTTTTGGCTTAATCAAGCATGGGAGGTACAATTCTATATTGAGAGTTGGTGGAGGCTTTTGTTTGATCAATTTCATATTCTACCTGTGCATAAAGGAAGTGATAGAAGGAAATCAAAAGGGAATGGCATACCACATGTTTTAAGGCACACTCAAGAGAGGTTGCATCTATGTACCATTGGCACTCAAGGTATGTTTTATGATGAGATCATAGTGATTTACTTTCAAATTTTGGGAACATCTTGTGGAAGTACATTAATCACCTTGAGAGACTACATCAAAAGCAAGCAAGTATTGCATGTCTTAGTTATTTTGGGTTATGAGGGTTTATTGGTAGATGATCATGACACCTTGGGCCCGTGGGGGCAGCCACTGAGATACATGTTTAGCAAGTTGGGAGTTCAAGTTGGAGCTTCTTTTCAATGGGAAGTCATTTGAGTAGAAAAATGCATTATGAAGAGTGTGGGGACAGTCCCATGGCTTTTGCAATTGCTTGAGGACAAGCAATTTTGGGTAGGGTGGATTGTAATATCCCCTTCTGGAGTAGCTTGCTTATGGACCCTTAACTTGGTTTTTTCCCACAAGGCTAAGGGAAAGAAGGAGAAAGGAGCGTTGAGGGGGGCTATCCTATGAGGAAAAAGGTAAAAAGTACTTAAGTATTCTAATTTTCAGTTGAGTTATGCAAAAAAATATTTTTGATCTAATTTCCACTTAAAGGTCATGAGCCTAAACCCTCAAAAAGGAGTTTAAAAAAAAAATAAAGTTGCTTATGCTCCCAAAAGACACATCCCTCCAACTTGAACACCACACTTGGAGGATGATTATAAAAAGCAAGAAAGGATTCATTTGAAAGGATATGCTGAATATTGATATTAAATCTTTGATCAAGTATGTCAAGTTTAATTACCACATCTTGAGGACGAAAACTTTCAAGAGTGTTGAGGGTTTGGAGACGAAAACCTTCATTCTTACTATTTAGAAAGCTCCATTCAAAGGCTATAATTGAGCTTCAAAATTGCATGTTTACATGCAATTGGGTCTACAAAGGTGTTTTTGAACACCACCTACATTGAAGAATATTGCAAACCCTATAGTAAGTTGGTTTTTGGAGAAACTGCGGGTCTTGGAGAGTGGCGACCTATATTGGGAGCTTGTTCATGGAGTTGAGAGCCATTTCCTTGAGCATAGTCACTGCATTCGAATTCGTGTTTGAATTTGCCGAGGAAAAAATTCGAAAAAAAATTGAAACTAGAAAATTTGAGATAAAATTCATGATTAAATTCGGTTTATAGAAATATACTTATTTTTTAAAATATACCAACCCACCATTAAAAAAAGATCACATTTCATATAAATAAACATGTCAAAGTAACTTTCAAGTTTCCACCAAGTATCTCATTAAAGTTATTAACATTTTGTTCAAAATGATTTGATGATAATCTGCTTTCCTAAATTTATACTAAATTTAATTACGAATTTAAATGAATTTAAACAAATTTAAACGAATTTAATCCCGAATTTAATCACAAATTTCAACGAATTTCAAAGATTTTTTTGTAGTTCGGCGAATTTGGAATTTCTACGATTAAATTCGGCAAATGCAGTTACAATGTTCTTGGGTGACAACTTGCCTAGAGGGTTATGCGAGTTGATTTGAAGGGTTCGTTGAAGCCTAAAATACTGCATAATATTTTATATGATTTTCCAGCTTTGGCGACTAGAATTGAGGGCTGGTTTTGAAGTCTTGGAGCGTTGATGCAAGCCAAATAAAATATATATAATTTTCTGCGCATTATTCCATCTTGGGTGACTTGCCCTATGAGCATTTTGAAGGTCAATTGGTGATCCATTATTAAGTTTAACAATCTAATTTATTTCATATATTTTTTTTAGGTGGGGCAAATAAGTTTGAGGAAGAATTGGACATCTTTGGAGGGCTTTTAGACTCCAATTTGACAAGGTACATTTATAATATTATTTCTAATTTATTTGGTAATAAATCACATGGGTTTGAAGGAGTTTTGAAGGGTTAAAGCAAGGGTATTAATTCTAAAATTTTGCTCTTAAATTCTGAGTTGAGTGAATTCACTTGAAGGAGGTGTGGCAAGGGTTTAGGATGCTTTGATTGGCCCTAAACAATTGAGTATTTATTATTTCAAATATTGGTGGAATTTATAATCTATTTCCAACAAGTTTGGCAGGGTTACAAATCTGATTTTCTGAGTTATTTTATGCTATTTACTCCTGATTTTGACGACTTGGTTTGGAGAGAATTTGATCATGTTTTAGGTCCTAACATTGGCCAATTTTTATATGATATGCATGCTGAAATTTATCTGAATTTTATCTTCAGTTGTGGAGGGTTTCGGAGTAGGATTTGGTGACAAAAAGAGGACATTAAATTCAGCCTGGAGGCGTTGAGGGGTTGGGAGTGGAAAACATACAAATTAAGCTTTTTTCTTCATATGGTGTGAGCCATGACTGGCTAGCTTCACAAGGTATTTTTATATTAATTTGTTGAGTGATTGAAAGTGTGATAATTTCAGTTTATTGGCACAAATACAACACTAGGGTTTGTTGGTTTTTATTTCCAGAATTCATATTTTACTTCAGATTTGTTTAGGGGTTTGTTGGAAAACCCTTTTTTGCATTGTTGTCCCAGTTTGGGGACATTACAGTAAATGAAGTGCTACTATGACATGCATTCATTTTAAAGATTAAATTTGTATGTTTACATTTCTACTGCAACATTTTCCCATTGTTATATACTTAAGGGAAACCAATTTCTGATGGGAAAACTAAGGATTTGAATCTTCATGTAGTTCACACGCTTTTCTTTATGACTTCTAGCTGATTGTCACAAACTATATCTATTTACAAACATCTACTATGACATGCGCTTAATTTCACAGATTAAATTTGGATGTTCACATTTCTACTGCAACATTTCCCTTTGTTGTATAGTTCAGGGAAACCAATTTTTTATGGGAAAACTAAGGATTGAAGCTTCATGCAGTTCGCTTGCTTTTCTTTATACCTTCTAGCTGATTGTCACAAACTATACATCTATTTACAAACATGTAATATGCAATGAAAAATAAGGGTAGCAATTTCTGAGGAGATACTAAAACATATTTTAAAAAAGTATCTAATCTGCACTTGCTTTTCCTGAAGAAAAGAAATGCTTCACAAAACAAGAAACTTAGAAGAGCAGATTACCATGAGCAGCGGCAACTGCTGGAACTGGAAGGGATGTAGAAAATATGAATGATCGGCCTCTTGATTGAATCAGCTGTTTCCATTTTTGGCTGTTGAAGGAGAGTCAAAAATCAGGCACGTGTCTTTAGTGTTCATAAGACTTGTCAGTTTGAAATTAACTGAATAAATAAATCCTTCACATGCAAACATAATACAGAATTTTCACTAATGCTAAAATCAAAAGACACAAGGAGACTTTGACATGTTTGAAGAAGCTTACTGCAAATGTGCAGCTCACCATCCAAGAGGATTCAGGTGCTAACAAGTAAAACATGTTTTCTTTCAAGGAGACTCGCTAAGAGAAAATTTTGAATGTCATGCTTTGCGTGCCCAATGCAAGATTTGTCAACCCAGTCTCTTGAAACTGTCAAGACAAGTTAGACACCCTGATAAGTTTTGTCTGGGTCAGCGCTTTTTTTTTGGTTTTTAATTAGTTGTTTTAGTTTTCACCAGAAAAACTTAAAAGACACCCAGCATCCTGATATATCATATGATATTACTAATATTAACATTTTATATTACATTATTATTAAATTTCATTGTATTTGACACTTTTGCATATTAATAAAATGATATTTGTATGCATGTGTGTGTGTGCGCGTGCATGTTAGAAGAGCAAAAAAATCCAAAATTCTTGAAAAAGTTTGGAAAATCACAATCCGGAATATATATATATATTCCGGACCGGATTTTTCCAAACGTTTTCGAGAATTTCAGATTCTTTTGCTCTCCCGAACGGATCCAGATTTCCGAACTTGGTAACTATGCTTTGCCAACCATTGTCGACCTTCAAGAATAGGTGTGTCGAGAACACGCATGGGTGCTAAGAATATTTTTCAACTTCCTGTTGCTCAAGGTTTTTAATTTGAAGTTCAGCAACCTTAAAGGCAAATGGTTGGGCTGCTGGGAGAGGGTCCTTAGTGGAAGAGAGCTAGATTATTCTTGAATTCATGGGTTAGGGAATTCAATTAATGTAATGTCCCCTTCCAGTTAGAGATTTATATATCAAAATGGTTAGCCTATCAATGGCCCTCGTAGGCTAATAGGGCATGGATAGAGGGTCCTCTTGGCAGTTAGCCAGGTGTTGGTTGGCTCATTGGATGATTGGATAATTATTTCTTTGGATATCTTGGATGTTGGATAACACATTGTGTTATATTTTTATATTTGCACTTTATGAATTATATTTTTATATTATAATAAAGTGTAAATATATTATATTGTTTATTTGGAATCTTCTAGAAGGGGCCAACCCCTTGGAGAAAAAGAATAAATAGATGTTGTTGGCTTGCTTCTCATCCATCCAGTTGTTGACATATCTATTTGATGAGCATCTTGTGGAGCCAAGGGTTTATGCGGAGTATTCGCATTTGTCTTTGGGAATGAAAACTCCCATTGATAGCATCACTGAGGAAGTGAAATACCCTCTGAAAGGTTGCAATTGTTGGAAGTGGCAATTCAGTCATTTCACTTGGGCAAAATTAGTGGCCAAGGACCAATTTTGTGTGGTACGATTTGGAGGAGTATTGGAGATAACTCATGCTTGAATCTACATCATTGGAGGATCGATTCACATCATCATCAATTGATAATAAGTTCTGATATATGCATTCTCAGTCGCTGCTACCAGCTTGTGAGAGGTTCGATTTTGCTTGTGGGAGCTTGCCATTGCAACGATTTCACTTCTTGACTTAGACGCACTTCTTGAGGGAGTCAAATTGATGATATTTCTTGCTTAAGAGGAGTGAAAGAAGCTGCATATTATTTATTTTTATATCAGATCAGAACAGGGGTGATTTGGAGATAAATTCAATTTGGGCTTAGGGAGCTTCCAATTCATTGGGTTTTGCTTGCTGCTTCATCTACATGGTTGGGTGCCACTTCTACCAGGTTCTCCTTGCATCATTTGGTGTCTAGCATTAGCATTTTGTTATTGTAACATCGTTGCCATTGGTAGCCATTTTCATATCAGACTTGAGCTATTTATATGTTGCACGTTGTAAGCCAAGAGTCTTGGCATATTTCATAGCATCTTTGTAGTAAAGTAGTTAATAAAGAAGCATTCAATTGGAGTCATCTACATGATATATTGTATTCATTTGCATTATCAAATAACTAGCTCTCTAGGTTGCATGCCAAGTGTTTGACAAATTGTCAATTGGCTGTAGATGCATTCCCTTATTTAGTTTCTCATCTATATGCATTTGAAAATTAAAAAAAGGGTGTTGCATTGCATTTGGTTCCTTGTTTAGACATCATAGAGGTTATTACAAGCTATCAACTCACTTCAGCATTCATCTCAAGCATCATCCATAAACTGAAAAAGCTCAAATCAGCAAACAAGCACATTGCACATCAACTGTTTGACGAAATTACAAGGGCAGTAAATTGAATAAATTCAGGTCAGATTGGGTTAAGCTCATTACAATTAAGCACCCTAGGTTCTCTCTTCTACTTCAGTTTGGATCAGGCTTCAAACCTTGCCTTGCACAACTAAGATCAAGATAATTCACAAGAAATTAATGGCTCAATTGGTAATTTCATTTCCATAGCGTAAAATTCAATTGATGAGGAATGAAGCTCCTGCTCCCAAAAAAGTAAACTTGAGAAAGGAATTTCAGAAGAGATTGATTAGATTGCCAAGGCTCCCCTTGGAGGAAAGATGAAAAATTGGCCTCCAATTGCATGTAGTGTTAACGAGTATGGTCAATTTGATTTTTTGTCTGAGAAGGATCTTCAACAAGAAACAGATAAATAAAGAGATTTCTTTAAATCAGTTAGCTGATGGTGAAGAGTTTTATAAGTTCAGACAAAATGAAGAATAGATCAGCTTGGCTCAAGAAAGTATGTCCAGCAGAGTAGGATTCTGACATTTCAGACACTAATTAAATGTAGCACGAAGATTGCAAAAACACAGAGGATCCTAGTGAGAATTGTGATTTAGAGTACATGAAGGAACCAGCCTGTTCAAATAACAAAACCGATTCTGTTGGGAGCCAACCTACCAAGCAAAAAAAAAGATTAAAAAGAAAAAGTAGATGCTGGCAAAAGATCAAGCAATAAAGAAGAAGCCAATGTAGAAGGTTGGACATCCGCAACGGTTTTGTGAAATAAATTACTAATCCACAAGATAAACAGTAACAAGAAGGAAAATCTGCTAAAGATATGGTTTCTCCCAGTGGATTCAAGTAAAGAACTCTTTCGAAGACCTGATCAGGAACTTGAATGGTAGAAGTTATGATCTGTGAACTATGGTAAATTTCATCTTTGATGTTTTCTCGAGCAGATTAAGTGCAGGTGTAAGTCCCAGATAATTTTCACAGAATAAATATCCCTTGGCAGTGGCATCTAATCCAAAGGGAAAACAATTTTTTTCCAAACAAAAAATGAAAAAACAACATGCAACATGTTTCTCTTTGATTATTTTACCCTTATTCTCTTTCAATTAATTTATTTATTCAATCAATATCAAGAAATTATTCCACATATAAACAATACACTGCACTATTAAATTCAAAAGAACAACATTCGATTGGAAATACCTTATTTACTATAGTTGACAATTATACAATTAAAATTATTCCTGCAAGCTTCATGCAATTAGCCTATAGGCTTTATATGTCCCCCACAATATCTGAAACAACATCAACTTAGCAAGAACAATCTGGTTTAGTTGGGGTTAGGGGTCTCAATGAAGAGATACCTATGACCATGCAGCCTTCAGATTTACAAAGCGGAAATAATACACTAAAATGCAGCAACAAAACAACTCAGTTCTTTATTTGATTTTAACAACAGGAAATTACAGCTTGCACATAATAACGATAACACAGCAATCTCAAATAAGATGTGTTACAATAGATCCTCAGATCTCTCATATGATCTACATCCTTTAGCTCGCTAACTAGCTAGCTCAGAGTCTTGAAGTATCAGTTATCTCAATTAGAGAACAAGCAAAATGGATAAGCAAACTACAAGAGTTTGACTTGAATATAAATATAAGAAGGGCATAAATAATGTTACAGATTCCTTATCTAGGCTACCTGAGTTGCATGCAATATTTGTGGTAGAACTAGGATGGAGAGAAGAAATATTGGTTGAATTTGTGAAGGATGAGAGCGTTGTTGCTATGCTACATGACCCAAAAAGGGTCTAAGAAGAGGATAATAGGCGTACCTTTTCAAGTGATCTGATATTTTTATAACAAATCGATATATCTTGTACCCAACTCTAAGGTACCTGATTAGGGCATCCCTCGCTGCTGGATACATTGGCTTCTTTAAAACCTATTAAAACACAAGTATTTTTTTTTTGCAAGGGACTAGAATTAGATGTGAAAATATTTGTGGCTGCATATGAAGCTTGCCAAAGGAACAAAACAGATTATGTAAGAAGCCTAGGTCTGTTTCAGCCCTTGTCTATTCCCACCCAAAAATGGGGATCCATCAAACGTGGACTGCATAGTGATTAATGGAGTGAGTGATTAGCTGAGAAAGCATATCTATTTACTTTATATGCATGTCACAAGCATTGATATATCTTCATAAGTTGGTGAACTGTTTAGGTAACATATTTATAGGTTGCATGGTCTTCCAAAAAATATTCTTAGTAATAAAGATCCAATATTTATAAGTAATTTTTGGAAGGAATTGATCAAATGTGTTGGGACCACTTTAACCCAAAGCACTACCATTCACCCTCAAATAGATGGCCAAATAGATATTGTTAAGAAATGTCTACGAAGGGTACTTGAGACATTATGATTTAGATCACAAATCCTCTCGGCCAAAATAGCTACATTTGGCAAAGAATTGGTATAATACAACTTTATCATACAACTATTCAAACGTCATCATTTAAGGCCTTGTATGATTATGATCCTCCCTTCCTAAATGATTTGCCCATCGAATACACTCAAGTGACAACTGCCTGCAATTTATTTAAAGAAAATCAGAAACTCCTGAAACGTCTAAGATAGAACCTTAAAGTGGGCCAAGATAGGATGAAATCTCGACAAAACTAACACCAAAATGAGTGAGGATTGTCAACAAAACCCTATAAGAAGTCTCTAAAATGAAAAGAAACGGAGAAAATTGAACCTTGATACTATCAGATTTACAAGATCTTGGCACAAGTGGGAAAGGTTGCATACACACTTGAGCTGCCAACAAGAACTTGAGTACACAAAACGTAAACAAACCCGTTTCTGCAAATTAGCATATCAACAAACTTGATATCAAACCAAACACAGCAGAAGGAAGGAGGGTAAAAACAATGATGTGCAGCAGAAAACTCCTTTAACACACAAAACACACAAAATCTTATTTATTCAAGAAGTGAATATTATGTGACATCTACACTCTTCCAAAGTCGGTAAAATACTTCTCAAACATACAGCCACAAGGCATCAGAAAAGAGCCACTCCTAACTAATCTTTCTTTATGTAAAGATTTATATAAACTAGAGATTCAATCTACCCTATAGCAGTGTACCCTTTCCCCAAAAAAATAGGGCAGTTCCAAAATGGCTATTCTAAATGATTCCCTTCCCACTTTTTCAACTACACTAACAACAAAGGAGGACAAATTAAATTCCAGATTTGGTGGTGCATCATCCACACCGTCTTTTTAAAATCATGAACCTCCTTGTTCAAAGTCATGTCGTAAGGTTGTTCTGATGTACTTAATCAAGTCAGCTTCTGTGATCCAGGTATTATAGAGATTTGGCAGGCCTTAACATTTTACAAAAAATATTTTATGACTGGAGCCTTGTAGCAGCAAATTTGGTATCCAACAGTTTTTCAATATGTTCTGTTTTCTTCTTCAACAGGTGCTTGTTCCATTTGATATGTTCCTTGTCATACAGATCATTGTTTGTACCGGTGTGGTGCATATAAAGATCAGCCACATTAAATATAAGACCGATGTCTAAATCCTCAGGCAGGCCATATATATAAGAATTTTCATTTATCCTCTTCAAGATCCTGCAAGGACCAATTTTCTTGAGTTTTAATTTGTTGTAAAGTACATTGAGTATAGCTCTCCACGTGTAGATGTACCATGAGGCATGAACAACTCCCCTTCCTAGAATATTTTTTCCCTCCTATGCAAATCAGCATTTTTCTTATATTGTTAATTTATTGCCTGCAATTTGTGCCACAACTGTTGATGTACCTATACTCTGCAAAATCTGCAGCATCCCGGCTGACTTGTGGGCCTACCAGCAGATCAATTAAAAGCACAATTCCTATAGGATTTACACAATACACAATTTGGAATGCAGATTTACCTGTAGACCTGTTATTGCTGGAATTATAGGCAGAATTCAGCTTTAGATAGAACCAAACCCCACTCACTGGGTTGTCACCGACCAAGCATCTCAGTAGTTTACCTAGGCTCCTATTTACCACCTCGACTTGACCATCAGTCTGGGGCTCGTATATTGAACTGTCTTGCAGCTTGCTATCCAATTTCTTCCACGAGGTCCCCCAAAAGTGGCTTAGAAATGTAGTGTCCCTGTCACTAGTTATGGTGTTTGGAATACCATGCAACCGCACTATTTCTCAAAAAAACAAATGAGCGACCTGACTTGCATCATTTTTATTTTTACAGTGTATGAAGTGGGCCATTTTAAAAAAGCTGTCCACCACGACAAACATTGAATCATGTCCTCTTTGGGTTCGTGGCAGCCCCAGCAAAAAATTCATGGAAATATCAGTTCATGATTTTTTAGGCACTGGAAAATATGTATATAGGCCCGTATTTTACTGCCCTCCTTTTGCAATTTGACAAACTTGAAACAAACCTATCACATCCTTCCTCATATTGGCCAAAATATTGTTTCACTCACCAAACCACAGATCTTACCCCTTCTAATGTGTCCGCTCAACCCACTTGGGTGCATTTCTCTCAATAGTTTTTCTTTCCTCGATACGGGGGCACATAGAGCTGGGACCTCTTAAAAAAAAATCCCATCAACTAATAAATAGTCTTCAAAAGAATGCATACTTGTATGGTCTTGACTACTTAGAGCTCCATATTCTGCCAAAGTATGAATCGTTTGCATATTCATCATTTCATTCCTCAAATCCAACAAACCCATTACTCATCACTGCTAGGAAGTGGCATATCCTCCTTAACGCATCAGCCACAAATTATTTTTACCACTCCTGTGTTGTGCAACAAATGTGTAGTCCTACAAAAATGAAGCCCATTTGCAATGTTTGTATGACAGCTTAGCTTGTGAATTTATGTCCTTGAGGGCTTGCTTGTCACTCATCAAAATAAATTCTCTATGTAGGAGATGATGCCTCCAATATTTTGATGCCTATACAACATAGAATTCCTTATCACAAGTGTTGTGTTGCAGGAATCAACGTCCCTCCCCCACGTTTCACGTCTCGGACGCCTCGGGTACCTGTCAGAGACGTCCCAGAGGCGTCCGGAAAGGTACCGATAGGGAGAAACAATGGAAGTCAACAAAAAAATTTAAAAAATGTAAACCCAGTCGGAACCCAACAGTATATAAATAAAATATTTAAGTATAAGTTTACATTTAGATATGGACATCTAGTTTCTTATACTTTAAGTTATATTTTATTTATATACTTTCAGGATGTTTGAGAGGGATTTTGGACCTCTAGGAGGTATAATGCAAATTCTATGTTTTGGAGGATCCTATCATATTTCATAGTTAGTCAGATTCCAGGGTTTCAGGGTTTCAGACTTGGCCATATTTCAAGGTTTCAAGATTTCAAGGAGACATCATAGGAGGTATGAAGGCTGCATGAAGGGATGTATGCGTGATAGAATAGTATGAGAATATCTCTCGCAAAGTGCCACAAGCCGTTCCCACCCCATTCCCTGTGCACCCCTTAAGGCATGGACTCTGTGAGATTCAATGCACCAATAAGCCCTTGTGAGAGAAAGTGTCAACAAATGATAAAGTTGAAAAATAATGGGAGTGGCATTCATGATTTTGTGGGCAATCGAGATGATTTATTCTAGATTTGAATGTACATTTTGTCTTTGAAGTAATGAATGAATGAATATTATATATTTTCAAGTGTTTTATCATTTATAGACAAATATTTTCATACTATGTAGTTTCAAGTGTTTTACTAAAAAAATGAGTAATATATATATACAGACGTACCCACAACATATCCAAATCAAGTTTTTTGAAAAATGGCGTACCCGTGTACCCGAGACGTCCCCGTATCTGTACCAGTACCCGTACCCAAACAACATAGCATAAGTGGTATACTTATTTTTAGCATCATTCAATTTTTCATTAAAAAAGGTCACAAGGTTACCTTCTTGGCCTAACACTCCTCCGATAGCTACCCCTAATGCATCATAGTCCAATGTAAAAAACTCTCAAAGTCTGGCATACCCAGAATTGGAGAGTCAATAATCCTCATTTTAAGCTGTTCAAAACTGGTGTCAGCGGCCTTTGTCCAACTAAAGACCTCCTTTCTTGTGCAATCGGTCAAGGGTGCAATTATACCACTGAAATTTCTAATGTATCTCTTATATAAGTTCACCATTACATGGAAGCTCCTCACCTCTACAATGCTTTAAGGAGTACACCACTTGAGAATCGCCTTAATGTTTTCCGTATCAATGCTCAATACATCAACTTAAATCATACTACAAAGGAATACCAACTTATCTTTGCAAACCTCACTCTTTGAAGGGTTTATGAGCAAACTTTTTGCTCTAAGTATGTCAAACACCACTCTCAAGTGTTCTACATGCTCCTCCATGTTTCTACTAAAAACCAAGATATCATCAAAATAAATTATAATAAACTTTCCAAAGTATGGTCTAATACTTGGTTCATTGTTTGCATGAAAGTAGCTAGAGCATTGAACAATCTATACGACATCATCACTCACTCATATAACTATAAACTATCCTTGGATTTGAAGGCAGTCTTCCACTCATCTCCTTCACCAGTCTGAATCTGATGATAATCACTTCTGAGGTCAATTATGGAGAAGATCTTGACACCCAACAAACAATCTAACCAGTCATCCATTATTGGTAATAGATATCGGAACTTCACATTGATTTTGTTAATGGCACTGGAATCCGTACAAAACCTCCATTTTCCTCATTTCTTGGGGGAGAGCAGCGCAAGCATGGCACACAGGCTCATGGTTTCCCTTACACATATATTTTCCAATAATTCAGCAAATTGTCTCCTCATTTCTTCATTCTCTAGAGGAGTTAATATGTATGCAGCCTGATTTGGCAGTTTGGTAACAGGAATAAGATCAATTTGATGGGTAATTCCCCATGAAAAAGGAAAACCAGCTGGAAGTCTGATGGAGTCAAATCTGAATATTGACTTATCAACTTCTGCAACTCTCGTGGACCATCTTGTTGATCATATTTCTTCTTTTCTCTAGAGTATAATAGATAGCAAATCTCTCCCTTGGAATCTCTAGAAAACTCCTTCCAGCCCACTGTAACCAAGGACAAAACTACTGTTTCAGTTGTCCTTTATAAGGCTTCAAAACATGCTGTTTCCCCTCCTGTTGTATCTCATAAGTATGTTCTCTGCCATGGTGGACTACATTTATATCATGTTGACAGGGCCTGCCTAATAACAAGTGGCAAGCATCCATAGGTACTACATCACATAGCACCTTCTCTTCATAAGAGTCAATATTAAAGGAAACAAAACAAGACTTATCCACAAGCACACTTTGATCTTTCTTCAGCCACGAGATCATTCCTCCCCTCTGGGCCATCTTTGTTTGCTCTGATACCAACTGAGACAAACAGACCTTTGTTTCTCCAAATTGGTAAATATACCAACTTGATACAAAATCAAACATATCAGAAGGAGAATAACAAAGCAGACATACAGCAAAAGCCCCTCAACAACAGCAAACGCAGAAAATTTTATTATGTAGCGTTTACCCTCTTGCAAAACTGGTAAAATACTTCCCATCTATGCAGCCAAAAGGCATCAAAAAAGAACCAATCCTAACCAATATCTCTCTACAGATCTATAACAACTAACAGATTCAATCCACCCTACAGCAGACATCCGTCCCTCTTTCCCCCTAAATAAGTGCAGTTCCAACAACTGCTATTAGCAGAAAAATGATTCCCTTCCCAATTTTTCAACTACACTAACAACACAGGATGAGGAATTAAATCCCAGATTCAGTGGTGCATCATTCCATGTCTCACGCTTGAATAAAGTAGTAAGGAAAAAATTTCAAAATTTCACATGCCTTGCCACATCTAGATCATGAAAGCCATGTCATCAGATCCTGAAAACATTTTGACCACCAGAGGAAAAATTAAGGAATACCTCATCCAATGGAAGGAGCTTCCCTTGGAAGATACGACATGGGAAGGCCCAGAACTACTGTAACATCTAGCACTGCAATTGCTTTGGGGCAAAGCAATTCAAGAAAGAGGGGCTATTATGACAATGCACATTAATTAATAAAATCATTAGAAATTATTAATCTTTTACTTTTGTTAGATAATGTACTTTTTGTTAGTAAACAATCGGTTCTAAAAATAAAAAATGTATCTATAAGTTATCTATCTTCATGTAAAGGGTAAAAGGTAGACACGAGGGAAAAGTAACTTTTATTTATTTATCTCACATGCACAAAGTGAAATGTTCAAAGGGGAAAAATAACTATAAAAAAACCCCTTGGGCCTTACAAGTTTCTCGTGTTTAGTGAAAGCAGTTCTTGTGCACAATTCTTGGACTTTGTTTTGGCCCAGGCAGTGTTCATACTGTCCTAGATTTCGGCATGAGTTAGCAACCACACCCTCTCGGGAAACTGATTCTCTTTCTATGCTCTATGATTTAAATTTCCTGCAATAGTGAACCTGTGTTCTTTTTTCAATTTCCAGAAAAACAAAAACCAAAAAAAAAACAGATTCCAATTTTTGCCAATAATTTCCAGTTTTGCTTTTCCATTTTCAGATTTCTAGTTTGCAGCAGTTTCCAATTTCCAATTTTTTCTTGTAGTTTCTGAATTTTTTTCCATGCATAGGGTTTATAGCAGAAAAAATTGGAAGTTTCAAAACTTCAATTTCTGTATGTTCTTAGACCTAGGGCTTCTGCCTAGAGTTTGTAGCAATACAGTCATTTCCTTATGCTTGGCAAAGTGTGGCCGATAATTATTTTCATATGACTTCAGATGAAAAATATCACCAGAAAACTGAAAGCACTGTATTCACCTGACTAGTTGCCTACAGACGTTACTCTATAGAGAACTTCAAAATTTTGAGTCTAACTAGAACGAAGTAGGTAAAGAAGTGACCATCCCCCCACCTTCTGGACCAGCCAACATTCATTAACGTTCTTTTTATTCCAATATTTTCTTAAAAGGAAAAAAAAAATTGGCCCATTGGATGTAAAAGAACCAAATGTTTATTTTGGTGTATCTTTTATGGCTTCCAACTTTTTGTCTCGATTGATCATAGCCTAGACTTTTGTAAAGTGTTGCTTCTTTGATACCATTTATGTATAAAGTTGATTATCTCAATACAAGACCAAGAATTGGCCATCTTGTTTTAACCACACTTAAAATCACATCGTGTTATACAAGACCAAGAATAGGCCATCGTGTTCTAGATTTTATAAGCATATAATAAATGGTTTTATTTTCTTGGAGTTTTCACCAGTGAATCAAATGACAATTTCCCATAGATACGAAGATACATGGGGGTGCAGGTACTGGTACATGGACAGAGATGCCATCCAAATCAGGGTATGTGAGTAAAAGAATAAGGGTATGGCTATATTGTATATAAATGTTGTCATCAATGAATGTGGGTATAGGGGCAGTTATGTGATCCTTGTCCCTGTACAGGAGTTTCCTAGTAACTATGAATTTCCTTATATAATAATAAAATTATATGCCTCCAACAAAGACAAAGACAAATAAAATAACCCTCCACCATCCTATTTACTATGCAAAATCTAGAACAAATAGTCGAAATGGAAGGGTTGCAAAGGTATTTGTTCACAAACTACATTTCTCAATTTCAGCCTTTGGTCACTTTTCACTTGTAAAATTGTGTCCATCAAACTCTAATAAATCATCCAATGGTTCCACATTTGTTGGCATACAAGGATGCAAGATTAAAAGCAAAAAATAAAAGATAGGAAGTAACCTTGAAGCAACAAATCCACCTTGGCAACCCACAGCCTTGCTCAAAGTGCCAATGCAAATATCAATGTCTCTTTCTAGATTGAACATCTCTGCAACTCCTCCACCATCCTTTCCACAAACAAGAGTCCCATGGGCCTAAAAACACTGAACTAAATTAGATATTTTAATAAATTCAGATTTTAGATCATAAAGGAAACCATTGATGCTGTCATCAATACCCCACATTAACTTATAATTTTTTACTTACATCATCAATAACCAATAAAAATCCATGCTTTTTACGAAGTTCAACAAGCTCAACCATAGGGGCAAAATCTCCATCCATGCTAAACAAACTGGCATTGAGCATTAAAAAAGATAAGTTAGATAAACACCCAAACATATAAGACTACAGATTCTAATAGAAATTCCAAACCGTCTTTTGTTCATCATACTAATATTTTGTCTTTTTGTAGATGTTTCCTTTCTTTAGTGAGTTTGTTGAATTTGTCTCTCTCATTTACATCAAAACATCTTCTCTTACCCTTTAAAATTTCAAATGCATCTCTATTTAATATTTATCATATTAACAACTCCTTTCAAGGTTGAAATGCCTCATGTTTAGGATATTGAAAGATCAGCCATGTAAATTGTTTTATTGAAGCATAGACCCAGTGGTGATATTCAGGTACTATTCAAATTAACGATATTTTCTGCTTGGATCAATTGATGTTGATTGGGCAGGACCCACAGGTGATAGGAAATCCAGAACGGGATATCCATTTGACCTAGGAACAAGGGATGTTTATTGGGCTAGCAAGAAGCAACAAAGAATGTCCCTTTCTTCCACCAAAGTGGAGTATAAAGCTGCTGTCCTTGGAGCTCATGAAGTAGTTTGATTAAGGCTGTTTGCTGATTTACAGGTGACTTGAAGTGAAGCAACAGTGATTCATTGCGATGACCAAAGTGTGCTATAAATGGTCAAAACCAGCTATATCAACCACACACAAAGCATGTAGAAGTACATAATCATTACATCCAGAAGCTTACATAAAATGGGCAAGTCGAGTTGCAATACCATGCAACTCAAGAACAAACAGCTAACATTAGTTTTTTTGCTAAAGGCACTTAGGGTAAGGGACCGTCAACCCATAAAAATTGTTATCTGAGATGCCAACTCCCAGTTGGTGTTAACTAACCAAACTAGGAAAATAAAAATATAACATGAATTTTGAAAAAACAAATTTAACCATCAGCTTTACTGCCCGTAGGGAAAATTCCCTTATTTAGCTCCAAGCATATTCCAGTAGCACGAAAGTTAACAAAAATAAAAGCTAGTGTCTTTCATCATTTATCAATCACACTCTTCCTTCTTTTCTCATTCTCCTTTGTTTGATTCGAACATGAAAAAGCACTAGTGCTCATCAAAGACAATTTTTATTTTATTTTTTTTGATTCATAGATCTCTTTCCTTTTTTAATCCCGTGTTTTAAAAATTTAAGGAAGAGGAAACCCTCCCACTTTGGCGCAATCTTATGATATTAGCTTTAATTCCATGGAGGGAAAAGGAAGAGTATAAATCATCTAGCCCAACTTTCCCTCCCCCCAAATGACCGCTAGATCTGCCACCGTACTTCCTGTCACGATATGTTGGTATGAGATCTCAACATTCTCAATTTCCAATTTAATTTCCCAAATGATATTGTTTATTTGTCAGTGATTGCACTACCCCTTTTCTATTGCTTCAATACTTAGAATCGAGCCCTTTCCACCTAAAGTTTTCACCATCCATTGTCCTTTGCCAATCCCATTCCTTCTAAGAGAGCCATTGCTTTTTCCTTATTATGTGTATTCAGTCCCAAGTGGACTGAAAACATTAATAGAGATTGTCCACCATCATCTCTAAAGATCACTCCCCCTCCTGCTAATCCTGAATTTCCTTTCGCAGCTCCATCAAAATTGATCTTGACCCAAATATTTAATAAGGTTTCTTCCACACATCTTTAGGATTTTCAACCTATTCCCACCAAATCCATTATCAAGTATCTTAATCAGCTTTCATCCTTTTAAAATTTTCTCATCTTCTTTTAATGGTTTATTTGATTCAGGCTTTCACATATTGACCAGTTCTAATACTAAAGCCTCTATCTTACCCGTAGTCTGCACACCAGGTTTTCCTTCTCTCAGAAAATTCTGGACTTTCTTTCCAGCCATAGATTCCAAATTGTAATGATTGGACTTATCATCTAGATGGTTTTCAAAATCCCATTTTGAAGTATTCATCACCACGCCAATATCCACTACCTTACTGATCTCTGGTCAGCCCACCCTACTTCCATAATACTAAGGAAACTTCCCCAAATCTTTCATGACATCTTGCAATATAGAAACAGATGATCCCCATCTTCTAAGTTGCTTTTGCATAAAGGAAATCTCAAAGGGCCATGAAATCCTCTATGGTAAGAGCCTTGTATGTCAATGCCTTACCTGAAATTGCTAACCATGGAAAGGTATTAGCCTTTGGAAGTGCGTGCTTGAGATCAACATTCTTGGATTGGAATTGCCATCCTTCCCTTTCAACTTTTGGAAAGAAATCTTCATATGCCTCTTTAGTTGAAATGTTTCCTAATTCGGCCTTATCCCATATAAGTTGATCACTCCCTCTCACGGGTTGACTTTCAAAATATTTTCTAGAACTTCAATTATATCTCTATCAAAATGATGGGGCCATTCCAAATGCTTCCCTTTTCTTCTTCCTTCTAAATATATGAGATAATTTCCAAAAACCGCTGACATTTTACCAAACCACTTGGACCTGATAAATTTACCAGTGTTAAGCTACATTACCGGATACGCCACCTACAAGTCCCGAGAACGCGTGGGGATACGGCGACGGGTACGGGAGCGCGGGAGGAGCGCGGGGAGACGCCCAGGGAGCGTACCTAGGCTGCAGATACCCCTGGGTACATCAACCAGACGTACCCGAGCGTATCCGCAACCTAGGCACGCTTCTTGGGCATATCCCCACGCACCCAGGCAGAAAAAATGATTATTTTTTTTTCAATTTCACCTTTGAAAAAGTCAAATGTAGAGTTCAAAATGCAATTAAAAACAAAATAAAGTGGATTCCCAACCCTAAAAGTAGCATTCATACTCATTTTATAACAAGATAACAACACATTGCTCTTTCATTGCATTTTTCACTCTAATTGCACATTAGTTCACTCTTGTTATTTTTTTCAGTTGCACAAGCTTGAAACTCCTTCTTTGTGCTAAACCTACACCATTGCTTCAACCTATTTGGTGCCAAGGAGCTTGCAAGGAAGAAGATTTGCCGATTTAAAGTAAGTTTTTTAGATTTGTGGTTTTTTTTTTGGTTTTATTTGTAACTAGTTTTTTTTTTTTTTTTTTTTTTTTTTTTTTTAAATTTTAGCCGTTATTTCCACAAATACCAAATGCGATGATTATGTTTTTTATTTTAATAGCAATTATTTTTTTTGTTAGTTTTTACCATTAAATTTAAATAGCAATTTTTTATTTTTTACCAGGGGCTATAGGGATTTATCAGAAATTAGAATGTCTCAGGATGCAAGTGTTAGTTCGGTGGGGCAAGGGATAACTCCCAAATCTGATTTACGAACGCCCCTTTGAAAGTATGTGACAATATTAGAACAGATGCCTGGTGGAGGGTGTTTTCATTGGCTTTGCTCACAGTGTAACGGTAAATTCAAGAGCTTGTATAGTCGAGTGAAAGCTCATTTGTGTGCGATTTCTGGCATTGGAATCAGAGTTTGTGGTGGGCCAAGCATAGGTGCAAGGCCGGGAAAGAGCTTGTCACAAGCAAAGATCCTTGAATACCATCAAAGAGCAAGAAGAGGCAGATGTCATTGTGGGGTAAAGATCGAAGCATCCTTTGAGAAAGAAAGGATCACCCCTTGTTGATCCATCTCGTGCTAATGTGGTGACCCCATCACACCCCTCTCTTGCTACACTCGTTGCGGCCGAAGAGGAAGAGGATTCACCTCTTGGTCACAAGAGAACAAAAGATGCAAGCCCATTGGAGAGGGCATTCCAAAATGAATCCGGGGAGATAGCAAAGCAGAGCATTGCTCGTTGTATTTACGCATGTGGGTTGTCATTTAGTGTTGTTAGATCACCATACTAACAGGAAATGTTGAGATCTATCAATGTTGCCTCTAAAAGGTTTGTCACCCCAGGTTATGAAAAGGTATGCACCACCTTATTGACAAAAGAAAGAAAACACGTTGAAGATGCATTGAAGCCCATCAAGGATTCATGGTTCGAAACAGGGGTGTCCATCATTTATGATAGATGGAAAGATATGGCAAATAGGCCATTGATTAATGTGATTTCAATGAGCCCTAAAAATGCAATGTTTTTGAAGGCCGTTGATTGTGAGGGGCAAGTGAGGGATGCATGATTCATTGCTAACATCCTGAGAGAGTCCATTGAGGCAGTGGGACCTCAAAACGTTGTCCAAATTATAATGATCAACGCTAAAAATTGCTAAGCTATAGGCATGTTGGTTGAGGCAAGGTATGGGCATATATTTTGAACACCTTGTGTCGTTCATTCCCTCAACTTTATATTGCAAAAGTTGGGGACAAATTGACTGGATCAAACAAGTCTATGAAGAGGCGAGTGAGATCCAAATGTTCATAACCAACCATCACATGTCCCAAGCCATCTTCAGGACCTTCTCAAAATTGCAATTGTTGAAGGTAACTCTTAATTTAATTTAATTTTACAAGTTTGTAATTTGTAGTGTTTTTATTTTTGAACAATTTTTTAATTTTATTAATTATTTGTTTTAATTTTGTATTAGGTTGCTGAGACTCGATTTGCCTCACACACCCTCGTCTTGAGACGACTTGTTAAGGTGCGTGAGGCATTGAGTAGCATGGTCATCAACAACCTTTGAGGTGTATGGAGACAGGCAAACAGTGAGAGGGCCACAAAGGGTAAAGGGTGGATTCTTGATGATGTGTGGTGGGAACGTGTGGAGTATTTGTTGAGTTTTATTGAGCTCATCGTCAGCATGTTGAGATATGTAGACATGGATCATCCATGTTTGGGTGAGATTTATGATGGAATTGACTCAATGATTGAGAACATTAAATCCATCATAAATACCAAAGAGCAAAATCTCACGGCGAGGTTCTTCAAGGAAGTGCAGTCACATCTCATTGAAAGGTGGAACCAAATGACCACCCCATTGTATCTTCTTGCTTTTGCCTTGACACTTAAATACTACAATGCATAGCTTCTTTCTTTGCCCAGGAAGGTCGCACCATATAGGGATGTTGAGGTTGCCAAGAGATATAAGGCAGCATTCTCTAGAATCTTTCTCGATCCAAAGGTAGAAGACCAAGTCAAAGAAGAGTTTGTGCATTTTATATCCTCGATGGATCACTCCCTTGGTACTATCCGTGACAAGTACAAAATGGATGATCACTTTTGGTGGTACCTCCATGAGCAAGCATCCACCCACCTTCAACCACTTGCAATAAAGATTCTATCACAAGTAAGATTTTAATTTTTTTACTCTACCCTTCTTTTGACCTTTTCGATGTTTTGTTTTAACTTTTAATCTTTTAATTTTTATTTTTATATAAATTCTAATTCACTTTATGGCTTCAATAGGTTGCAAGTTCCTCTTCAGCTGAGTGGAGTTGGGGCAGCTAAGACTTTATCCACTCACTTAAACGCAACAAGTTGGCTGCAAATAAGGTAGAGGGTTGGCTGCAAATAAGGCAGAGGATCTGGTTTATGTGCATTCCAACTTACGTCTTCTCTCACATAAACAACCTCCATACAAGAAAGGGCCAACAAAGTTGTGGGATGTGAACCCAGAGGTTGCTGATTTAGATGCCTCTGTTACCTACCTTTTTTTACTTGACACGGAGATAGACATTGCTTCACACGACTTGCATAGTGGAGCTAGTGGGAGTGGCACTGTTGTTGCTTGTGGTTCTAATGAACCAGATGATGATGAAGACATAGCAGGCAAAGAAGAATATAGTGAACAACAAGAATGTTGATTTGTCTTTATTTTTTGTCCATACATTGCAACATTTGCACCACGTACTTGTTATAAAACTAATATAAGTTCGACTATTGAATATTATGATATTTGACATTGAATTATAAGTATATATTTTGTGGTTATTTGACTTATTTGAAGTTATTTTGTTTCCTCGTTGCATATTATGTGGTTAATTTTGCTTGTATGGCTATATTGTTTATTTTTTATATATATTTTTGTACGGCCGTATCCAGCCGTATCCAAACCCGAAAAAAAAAATCATCGTATCCCCGTATCCGATACTCCTACCCGTTTCCGTATCGGCAACATAGAGTTTAAGAATAAGCTTTACGTTGTACCATGTATAACTGTTAAGGGAGGGTAGTAGAATCTATTTTAAAAATGGTCATAGTCAGAATATTATGTAATAAAGCCATAAAGTCACCAATTAAGTAATTGAGTGACGTTTAGTTATAAAATTGTTACTAGAGTTGGTTCTTTTCTAGTTACAATCTGGTTGACCACAAATAATAAAAAGTATGCCATGAAGACATGAATATGGGCATGCACTTGATCTCTTACTTTTATGATAGCATCTATAAACTAGAGAACAAGAGGACAAAAATGAATAAAATCAAATGGAAGACCTGTACCAACTATAAAAGCTCAAGAAGCATACAATGATTAAAATGATGTAGTTTATGATAATCCATATGGAAAGAAAGGAAGGTAATGCCAGCCCTTATATTGATCGACGTATATTTCAAAGTTAAGAATATTATGGTCCTTAGTTTGTCAAACTTTGCACCGTTGTTGGGATTCAAGGCATATTGAGATATCTCTTTTTAAACCCTTTACATAATATTGGCAGGCATTCATGATTGCTTCTTTATCACACCCAATGTGTTTGTGCATGATAAATGTCCCATTCAATTATCCATCAGGTGGACAATACTAACACTTGTGGTATCTTCATCCAAGTTTCATAAATGAAACATGTCTGAGAAGCCTGGAATACTGTACATATTGTATCCCTAGTTAGTGTAATCAACTATTTAGTGTAGTGTAAATCCAAATTGTACATTACAGAAGTGTTCATGGTGAGATATATGATTAATGCAAGTCCACTTTGTTGAGAGTAGTTCCTTCTCTCTCTCTTTAGCCAAAGAGATGTAGATGGTTTGGTAAATGGGTTGGTTGTGCCCAGCCCCACCCAGGTTCAAATCTTGTTGGGCGCTTGTAGGTCGGATGTGGCCGTTTGAGTTGACTTCATGATTTCAGTAGCCATTGGTGGTCGTTTATGTTGGTTTAGTCGTTCCCCAGGGTCTGGGCCCCTGTTGTGTCCTAGATCCGATTCGTACCTCCAGTCAAAAACGATAATCAATCAAAAATAAAGTAGTTACTGTTGGCCATTTTTTGGCCTACATACCAAAATTTTGCCTAGGTGTGAGAGGGTGGACATTCAAGCAAGACTTCGGGTTTTACACAGCAGAAGACTTCGGGTTTTTTGGAAGAAGTCTTTGGGTTTTACAAGAGACAACGTATTTCACTTTGACTAATCAGCAGTTGAAACCCCTCAGTAGAAGTAATTCGGGTTGGAAAACCTGAATTACTCTTGACAATGCAAATCGGGTTTTGAGAAGTGCTTTGCTTATGAAAGTTTTATCAATAGAAGTAATTCAGGTTTAGAAACCCAAATTACTCAAGATAGTGCATTTCGGGTTTCCTAGGGTGAATGACTTATCTCTTTTTATAAGTAACAAGCAATGAAGAATCCGAAGTAGGTGCCAATGAAGAGTCCAAAGGATTTCTTCGGAATAATTGTCAAACACAGAGGAGACTGACATTTTTTCCACAAGATAAAAGTCCAGAGGAAAGAATAAACCAAGGATCAACGAAATTCCAAAGGAAATGGCCTAAACAAAGCCCGCAGGAAGTCAAAGCGAAAAAACCCGAGGGAATAAATAAGGAAAGGAAAAATTTAGAAGGAAAGATATCCTTCGGACTTTAAACACAAAGGACACTGACATTTTTTCTGCAAGATAAAAGTCCAAAGGAAAGAATAAACCAAGGGTCAACGGAATTCCAAAGGAAATGAACCAAACAAAGCCCACAAGAAGTCAAAGCAAAAAACCCTGAGGGAATAAAGGAAAAGAAAAATTTAGAAGGAAAGATATCCTTCGGACAAAAAGTTCGAAGGATTCCTTCAAAAAAAATGCAAACAAATCAACGAAAAGGGGCAGAAAATAATAAAGCCAAGGAGATAATAAAAGTCCACAAGAAAACCAAAGGTAAATCCAGGGGGCAAGACATAAGAGCAAAAGAGAATAAAATCGAAAAAATTGGGAAGGAAGAAATCCGAAGGAATATAAGACCAAGGAGATAGCCAAAAACCCCGAAGATTATATATACAGGGAAAGCAGAATATTTGAAGAAAATCCGAAACCAATGAAAATCCGCAGATAAAAAAGAATATTCGAAAGAATTAGACTAAGGGAATAGCCAGGAAATCCGAGGAAATATAGACCAAATATAGACAAAATAATCCAAAAATAGAATCCCGCCAAAAATAGACAAGAATAGGCAGACCAAAATAAGAGAAAATACATGCGAACAAGGGCTATTTTGGCAGATTTCTAAGTTTCAATTGACCCACAGTTTGACTAGTCAAAGTCATGCTTCTCCAAACGTTCCAACAGTCCGAGTAGAGCTCATCTATTGACTCTTAACGTGGATTTCCATGCAAAGAGAGGTGGGCGTTTTAACAAGCCCAGCGGTCCACTTTCAAATGCCAAAGAGCTAGTCTCTAATTTTAGGCATGGCTCAGTCGATCATGCATAAGCAAAGTCAAACGTTTGAGCCCACAATCCACTTTTCAACGCAAGAAATTTTCATGCAAGACAAAATAAACTTTTGTAAATGCTGAGTTGATTTGAGTTTACTCCCTCTCTAATTTCCAATGCCAATCTCTTGGCTTTTTGTATTTTTTTATATTAATGACTTTTCCGCTTTATAAAAATGATCCCTCCTTTGCCAAGAAAACTTTTGCCAAAGATTGTGTTGTAACATTTTTCAGAATCAATGAGAAGAGGACTGTTTTTTCAATTTCCACCAGCTGGTATAGTGTATTTTTGTTATAGATTTGCCTAAGTGAGATTTTCCTTCTTCCTTATCAAATATGGATTCGTACCTAGTTATTAGCTGGTTATTTATGCAGATCACGTTCTATGTTTGAACGTCTTTTGCTGAGTTTATAGTGGATATTAATGGCTGTTTAGTGCCTTTCATCAGGGCTATTTTTCCATTTCCCTCAAACTTAGATCATTAGATAGAACCTTTTCATGAAATACTTATGTATATTGATCAATTGGAGTTGAAGTTTTGCCTCTTCTTTGTCTAAATCAGTGTTCTCAGAAGCTCAATTTGAACGGATCAAGCAAATTAGGTGTATCACCATTTTAGCTAGGATTTCCTTTCAAGCTCTTCTTCCCTTTTCTCCAGGCAGTTTGTAGCATAGAAGTTGAGATCCTCATAGATACATCTTACAGGGACCAACATTCTCTAGAGGTTCTTCTCATCATTGAGGCACCCGCCCTCGTGAAAAGATCCCATTGTTTCAACTGAAACGAGGATTAGCCATTTCAGCACGTCTTCAATTCAGGGTGCAACTCCAGGTTGACAACAGTTACCTCTTTTAAAATTGATAAATACAAGCTCTATAATTTGTCAAATTTAATAAAAATATTCCTTTCTTTGTTCTTCTCTTTAAGTATTCTACTACTTTCTTTCTTCAGCTCTTCTCTAGATCCAATTGCCCATATAAATTTGATGGTTAATCTAGCTCTCTATAATTATATACCAATTTCCTTTGTAAGCTCTATACCAATTATTCTCTTTACATCTCTCACCGAGTTCTCAGATGAACAAATTATTGCTTATGACAATGAAACTTGCGATAACAACGAAAGTAAATAATTTGATGTTACCCAGTATTCTGTTATGATATAGAAATTTTGCTATTAGTCAATCAGGAATTAACACAGCTGCCAAATAACTAACCTGTCCGTGACAACAACTTTCTTATTGAGTTTACAACATGACCTGCCATATTTAGAACAAACATAAGAACACCAGAGGTTTTAGGAGACAATGATATGAATACAAATGAACCCAACTACTAGACAAAAAATAAGCTCAGTGAAAAGCTTACAACAATTGTTCAAGATGGGTCATATCACAATGCATATACACAAAAGACTCTGCTTCCCTCTGCCTCTCAGCAAGACGAATGCCATCAATAATTGATGCGTGGTTTAAAGCATCAGAAAAAATGGCGATCTTGTCTGCATTTGTTGGTCTGCCATTAAGAGATAACAGGGAACTGATACTTCCAATAGCTGTTATCACCGCCATGTTTGCAGCAAACCCTGTAGGACACAGTAAGGAATCCTGGATAGAAAAATCCCCACTACAATCAGCTATCGTTGACAGAAAGTATTTTAGATAACAAATTGGGAAATAGACAGGTAAAGAAGAGTGTCCAATTCAATTAAGGTTTACACTTTCCAAAATAGTATATAAGAATAAACAAGAGAATTCATGAGCGAGTAGTAATCACCATAACAAGAAGAGTATGTGCATATGATTCAGGTCATTTACAAGCAGCTAAAGATAACTATATGATCCAAATTAACAAGGATTTGCATCCATGATATTCTTCTATTAATAAAAACAGACAAATAGGGATTCACGATGCATAAAACTAAAAATTATTAAAAATAAAATGTAAAATTTGTAAATTCCACCACACACACACACACACATATTAACTAAACTGGACTAAAGAGATGTTTGTTTTCAAATTTAATTTGTCAGTATATGTTCTTAGATTTTGGTCAAACATTGACCAAGGTAAGCGATTAATAATAAATATTACGAAACAAAGTGAACTTAATCGCCCACCTCTTAGATGTAGATATAATTGATCATGAACCACTTTCTTTCACAAATGCGGTGGCATAGCCAGCCATAGCTCCTTTGGAAAACTAGAACTTGGCTGCCAAATATATTTTGGGGGAAATGTCTAGTAACTAAAGTGCAATACTATTACAAAGATCCCCAGCTTCTGAAAATTCTTCAAATGTATTAACCTGTTGCTCTACTAACAGATAACATATATACAGTGTACACACCTCTTTCTTCTTCAATTCTACTAAAGCTGATTACAGTAATCTATGATGATATGCATATCCACAAATGAGGGCAGAACTCCTCAGACCCATCCCATGTTCTCTAGCAGACTACTAACCTATTAACCTATTGTTCTACCAACAGATAACATATATACAGTGTACACACCTCTTTCTTCTTCAATTCTGCTAAGGCTGATTCCAGTAATCTATGATGATATGTATATCCACAAATGAGGGCAGAACCCCTTGGACCCATCCCATGTTCTCTAGCAGCCTGAAAATTGCAAGAAGCAATATTTAGAGAAGATGCAATCACCAAATCAGATGACATGCTTGAGCATTGTGGACAGTCAAAGTACAACTTCCATAGCAACTCAAGGAGAATATAACTTCAAGGATTTACATTAGCACCTTAGCAGCAGCACTTCTAACAGTGGGATGAGCAGACAAGCCTAAATAATCGTTTCCTGAGAAAAGTAATAACTTTCTAAAAAGTTGTGGGTGTGGATCCAATACATGGTCCAAGAATATGTCAAAATCACGCGTCTCCTCACCTGAAATATAGATATGTTGAGAAACAAATACATTTTACCATGGCAAATTTATTACTATACCATAAAAAACAAGAGGAAGCACAATACTCCAAGTACTAATAACTAACATTATTTTCACATCCCAACATCAAGCAAAGTATATTCGCTGTAAATAGTAGTTAAGTTTGCCTATAATTGCTTCAAACAGGTCATACAACATCCCCATTAAACTTCTTGGAATGTTCTTGCCTATTCTGAAACACTTAATGACAAGGATAGATTTCACCTGCACATAAGAATCGCCAAAAGGTAGATCTTAAGACTGTTTTAAGACACTTTGTGAAACCCAATCTCAATTTATATGCAATAAAAAATCCAAAAATGGTTTTCAATGCAAAATTTTAAAAAAATTCATAATGCATGCATGCTTAATTGTTCCAAAAATGCATGACAGGTTCAGTGAAAGCAGTGGGTAACAAGGAGTTTTATGCCATAAGCCAAGGTTCCATTCATATGGGCTATTGAGAACATTGAAGTAGCCATGAAGGCACTGTCTGTAGAAGCCAAACATATGGAAATGCATGAGTGCACCACACAGATCTAAGCATCCCCAATGTTTTTCCATGGAGGCACCCAGAGGTGGGGATCAAACTTATGGAAATGCATGTGCACATCATGTGACCATATTACGGACCACAGCCCACCCCCATGCTCTCTTTGAGATCTACCCTAAGGTTTACCTGAACCTTCTTAACTGTGAATGAGCCAGAGCTCAATTCGCCCTCCTGTTGCCCTTTGCCTTGCAGCAATAGCATTTACTTTGTCATGTGAAAGAATTTGAGTTGGGGGTTTTTGAACTTTCAGTACCTGTTTGTCTGTTTTTCCTGGTGAAGATGGAGGTTTTCGACCCCATTTGTCAGACATGCTCTGAGTTTGAAAAAAGACTCAAGGGTGATGGGCTTCTTACAGTACCCACAGCAGGTAATTTGAGTCTTCCCAATGCAGGAGCTCTCCAATATATGATACCTATTGACCCCAGATATGCACATAAGGTAAACACACAAAGACAGTCCAAGTTTGATGATGCGTGAGTGAAATGCATAAAATCATTTTACACACTTGCAACATGCAGGATGAAGAGCAGGAGCGAAAGGGAGGATAACGCATGTGTAAAAAGAAACATCAATGCACTTGGAAAGAAACACAATTCCGGAAGAAACACGAATGTTGAGAAGCCAACAGATGTAATGCATCCAAGCAAGGAGAATGCAGATAGCAAGGGATAGATCCAAGTTGACAGGAATATGCTGAAAGAGAAAGAGAATATGCTGATGAGGATGGGCAGGTGCAAGAACAGTTGGCAAAGAATGAACAAGTTGCCTTGACAAAGCAACAGCTGGCAGAGGTTGAACGGGTCTAGGAATGCTATAAATAGGGAGGTCAACCTCTCACTTGAGACACTTGAACCTGGAAATGGTTACACATTTTCAAGAGTAGCATTTGAAGAAGGATGTGAGCTAGGATTTGAAGGATTCATGAGAGTTATCATAGTATGAATTGTAAGAAGGAATATAATCCATGTATGATGATCATTGTAATGTAACCTGAGAGTATGATTTGTAACATTTGTTGGATGATAATGAAGGTGGATTCTTGTATGAGCAAGTGGGAATGTGTTATGCTTTGGTTTAGTTTACTTAGTGATTTTATATGTTGTGTTGCTTTGATGATGCGCATGTGAATGTCTTCATGTTGCGTTCCCATAACAGGGTTCTCAGTGATCTCTTTCTGTGCCTCAAGTGAGTTCCTAAGTCTTTGGCTTAGGTAATATGCCAGCAGTGTGAGTATTTGTTTTTGTTGCACACAGTCCGATCTACACAGGATCAAGTGGAAGACTAAAAAAGCACAACATTTGGTACCATAATCGGGAACCTGTGTGAACATAGCACGGAGATTAGAGATAATTATGGCAAGGCGCATCACTATCGAGGACGTGGAAGCATGGTTTGAGGCGAAGTCACTGGAATTCACAAAAAGACATTGTAGGAAGTAAGGGTTTGAAGCCAAATAAGTGGTTGTGGGAAAACATTCAAAGCAATTTGTATGAGATCCTCTTTGTGAAGTTACTAGAGCATATTCATGCTTGGTTAGCTGTATATGTTGTTAGATTGAGTAGAAGCTATGGGAAAATGTATACATAGAATGAAGATTGGGTGAAAGAATTGATGGGTCTTGATGGGGAGTGGACTATAGTTGTGGATGTTTGGTGGAGAGGCACATTCAATAGCTACTTGTTACTATTTTCGGTGTCCACGTTCACGTGTCTGGAGGAAGCATAATTTTAGTTTTTGCATAAGCCTGGAGGCACGTTTATTGCGCAAATTCCAATCTAGATAAAGATGTTGATGGTTGACTGGGGAATTGCAAATATCAAGATGAGGAGCTAAATATGTTCGTGCATGAGCTAATAAAATTGTAAGCGGAGTTGAGTTAGAAGTTTGCCCATGTTTAAGGTAAAACAACTTCTTGTGATTTGAAGCCTCCAAGTGATAAGGAAGAAAGGATGTGTAGATACAGTGAAGGGAGGGAGAAGATGATGTTTGCCAAGGATCCCAAGAAGAGGGGAGGGCCAAGCGCAGTGTATGTCACTGGAACCCGTAAGAGGAGGGGTGTAATGTCCCCATTTCCTGTTCACAAGTAAACAAGTATTGAAGATCGTTAGTCTACTTTTCCCCACAGACAAAGGGTTCATTTTGGGGGATTTTATTTTATTAATTGATTAAGATTGCCCGAATAGTGATTTTGATCATTTGATCATATAAGGCAATTTTAGTTAGTAAATAGAATATTATTAAAAAGTAGTTTTTACCACTAAAGCATTTTATAAAAATGGTTTTAACCACTATTGCACTTGGGAGTTCAAATAATATTTGAAAAAAGGTATTTTAATTAATTGTTTTCCCAAAAGTGATTTAATCACTCTTGTAAATTGGGTAAATTAATTATTTATTTATTAAATTATTGCCTTAGAAAAATTTTAATTACTAATTCTATTTTGACAATTAATTTTATATTATAAGTGAGAAAACAAGTAAATGTCAGCTTGGAGGGAAAATAAAAGAAAAAATGATATTTTGAAAAGTGGTTAAGTAATTTTAAAAAGATATTGTCTCCAAAAGTAGTTTGCCCCACTTTGAAGACTATATATGGACATGAGGGCTTCTATTTTGGATATGTTAATTTGATATATTGAATCTTTATTTTGAAGAAGTATTGGGATGTGAATGCCCAAGGTCGTTGGTGATTGAAGAGTGATTTCACCCGAAAATCACATTAAAGACATTTTTTTTTTGTAGGTTGCTGGTTTGAAACAGTATATCCAATTTTTCTACATTTTAGGTCTATTTTTTAAGGCAAGTGAGCAAAGACATCAAATTTGACCCGAATGATCAGATTGAAGATATTTGTGAGGGATCTAGGGTGGAGCAAACCCCTCTAGGAGTGTGATGTCATACTCCCTAAGAGTGACATCACATTTAGGACTGTAATTTCTACTTTGTGTGCACATTTTGTGCTTAGAAAATTTTGCAATAAAGATCATTGGATTCCTCCTATTTTTATGGTCATTTTGGACCTTGGTATATCATTTGTGTTGATTCACTAAGTAGTTTTGGAGAAATTAATTTTATAAGTTTTTGTTGTATTTTGCCTATAAAAATTCCACAATTGATGTGGCAAAACTAATTTGAGAATCTGATCTGAATATTCATTTAGCACTTGCAAACCAAATTTCATATTTGTTGGAGTTGTTTAAGGGCAGAAAAAGTATTTTTTACCAAATCGCTTACCTAGGGTAGTGGTATAGTCTTTCTGGCAATTTATTTAGATTTTGGCATTTTAATATTGTGACTTTTCCATTTGAAGATAAGTGGGATTTGTGGATTTTTTGTACTTTCTTCCTTGGCCCTATAAGGGGACATTACAAGGGGAGGGCACATAGCTATCGCATAGAGGTGAGAGATGCTCTTGCTAAAGAGGTGAGCTACACATGGATGATCCTTTTAGTGATGAAGATACATGGGAAGAAGAATATAGAAATCCACGCAATGATGATGGAGAGGATGTGGATTACACAAGTCTTGCAGAAGACTTAGACTCTATCTTCCCACGAGCCGAAACATGTGCATGCTTAGATTTTGAGGAAGACAATAAGCACAAAGTGTTAGGAGTGAAGGTAGCTGATTTGGAGAACATGGAAGATTTCGTGGTAGAACAAATTGTAATTGAAAGGTCCGTTGAGAAGAGTGGTGCACACCAAAGTGGTAAAAGCGCAATGTCAAGGGTGAGTATGAATGTTGTGTCACCAATAGGAAGGCCGAAGTGCAAGGTTGGTTGGTCAGTGGGAGTAATCCAATAGTAAACCCTATAGCTGTTAGTCAAAGAGGTACCCCGCCAAAGGGCGGCGGGCCGACTACAACTATTGGAGGAGGAGATACCAGTGATTCTGGAGGTGTGACCTTAGGAAGTAGTGCATAACAAGCAGTTCATCCGATTATCTTTTATGAGATGTCAATGAAATTGCCTGAGTATCATGGAATTGTAGATGTTGATCGCATGCACTGTAATGTCCCCTTCCTAGCCTTTTCAGGAGATTGTCAAAGTTAGCTTATTCAGTCATTCCCGTAGGCTAACGAAGAGTGGTTAGAGAACTTTGGTGACCGTTTATCCAGCATGGTGTAGTGGAGAGTTGTGTTTCGGCATTTTTCTGAAGCATTTTTGGTGTTTTCTCCCATACTATTTTTAGTAAGTCAGTTTCGAGCGTCCGAGAAGCCAATTGTCAGTCGTACTATTTTTGGCAATGTTGGTGGGTGCAATTGGTATCAATATTTCAATGCTTGATGGTCCAGTGCAAGTATTTAAAATAACATAATGTTATTAAAGTTAAATTAAAATATTTAACTTATGTTATTTTAATAAAGTGACTTTTGAAGGGGACCTTGGGAGACAAGTAAAAATATAAAGTTTAAAAATGTTATAACTTAGGATGGGCGCCTAGGGAGACATAAGGGGGAGTCATAATTTAAAATTAAAATCTTTTAATTCCCTAGAAAGTGGCATGGGGTTTTGGAGAGGCTATATAAGAGCATTTTGGGCTCATTCTTTCTTTATGTTGGATGAAGATATTGAATGGTGCTTGTTCTTGGAGGTCATACTTCTCAGGGTTTGTGAGGACGAAATCCCTTGCAAGCAGCATTCTCTACGCTGTTAGAAGACACAGTCTGGAGAATTTGTGGTGGTTTCAATCAGAGATCAGAGTTGGGCTTCATTGGCCGTACAACTTCTAGAGGGGGCGCGTGAGTTGTTGACTGGGATGCCTAGGGTTTGGGACTGCTTATTGTTGGAGATTGGGCACCTAGGTTGGGTAAACGCTCAGCAATCTCGAGGGAAGCGGAGCTATCATCATTCGAGGGTTTTATCAGACATTTTCCTACCTCCAACTAGCTGGTTTCTACTACAGCCCATGGCCAAAGTGACAAACATTTTCTAGGTATGTTGGATTTAGATATTAGATGGTATTTTATGAACTGGATTGTTATAATCAAGGAAATCTTGATATTCTGATTGTAATAAAATTTTGGAAGTTTCCAGTTTGAGTTGACTTTTTAGTACATCAATCTCCCATTGGCTCAAGTGGCACTTTGTGAGAGATGTTGTAGGTGAAGCTCAAGATGGACAGAACAAGACCTAAGTATCCTTAGTTGGATACTCCAATGACTAGGAGTACCTTGTTGGTTCAACTTCTTTTCTAGATATCTTCAAAGACCTTATGCAAACAGGTCTTCCTCAAGTGTAAGCTCATTAGTCCTAATTCCTTTTCTTATAAGGTATATTTGCATGCACAAGCAAAGTGGACTGAACGTCTTTCTTATGAGAAATGACAAAGGGCATCCATATAAATATGACTCAAAACCCAAAAGTCACTACTCAAACTTAGTAGAGATCATTCGCTCGACCAAAGTAGTATAAAAAATGTCAAGCAAACAAAATATTACGTTTGCTCAGACGATGACGTCAGCTAAGGGGAAAAGCACTACAGGACGTCATTCGCCCATAAATACGTAAACAAGGATAGCAGAAAGAGAAAACAGGAACAATTGGAGGACAATTAAACAGATGATAGGATATGAATGAAGGGGATATAAGCAAATGATCATTGGGGAATCTCTCACAAAGCACCCCGAACCGGCCCACCCCAATCCCGATGCACTCCTTAGGACATGCACTCATGGAGATCGATGCACCGAGTGCTGCAAAAACAATTGTCAATAAGTGAAAAATAAGGTGTGTACATATGCCCCACCCAAAGCTCATCACATATCAAAATAGTGTAACACATGATGGTGCTTTAGAAAAGAACATAGCAATACGAAATAGAAGCTATAATAAATGTAAGATAAATATCCGGTGAATTAAAGTAAATAAGAAAGCATACATACATTCACTTACCTTGCTAAAATGTAAGAATGATAATGACATATGGTGCCAAAATAGTGTTGAGATAGATCTAGCAGGCCGAACGCATAATATATTGATGTAAGGTGTCAAAGTAGTGCTGAGACGGATTTGGCAGACCTAAAACATAAGAGAAAAATTGAAATTTTTGAAAAAATATTCTGTTTATACCATAAAATTCTGACACTAGGATTTTGTCACTTCTTCTGGTTCGTCAATAGGAGCTACAAAAACAAAGATATGGCCAAAAATATGGAATCTGAGAGAATTTTTGAAAAAATTTAATTGAAAACCTATAAATAGGGGATAGTTCCCATTCATTTGGTTCATTGCCATTTTGAGATTTTGATATTCTAAGCGCTCTGGAGAACTATTTCTAGCGCAAAGAGAGACAATGGCTAGGGGACGCAAAGACAGATGCGGGGGAGGGCGTCTTGGACCCGTCACAATGATCGTTGAGGTAGGTTTTGTATTTAATTCCAAGAAGGGTGGACGTGATGGAGTAAGAAATATGAACATCGAGGCAAATCCATCCAGCAAAGTTTGCCTCGAGCCTCGACTGATGATGTTATGCAGAGGCACAACCTTATTAATTGCTCCTAATTTTTTTCTCTTGTCGAAATCACTTTCCAACAAAATCCCATTTTTTCCTCCTCTTTGTTTCTTCGATTTGACACTTCTTGAGGCAAACTCTGCTAGGTTGGTGATGTTATGCAGAGGCACAACCTTATTAATTGTTCCTAATTTTTTTCACTTGTTGAAATCACTTTCCAACAAAATCCCATTTTTCCTCCTATTTGTTTCTTCGATTTGACACTTCTTGGGGCAAACTCTACTGGATGGATTTGCCCCAACGTAAGTGATTCCGACAAGTAAAAAAAATTAGGAGAAATTAATAAGGTCGTGCCTCTGCATAATATCACCAACCTAGCTGATGATGTTTTGCAGTCTAAAAGTCAAAACATGGTTGATGATGGCTAATGAACTAGACTTTAAGGGATCGCTGATGAAATAGGGTCAAAAATGACCGATGTGGTATAAAATTCATCAGATGGCCAATGATGTCATGTCAAAATGGCCAATGAAGTAAAATTGGGTAAAAATTGGCCAATGACTCTGTCAAGATGGTTGAAGAAGTACAAAAACAACACATGGCCAATGATGCACTGTCAGGATGGCTGATGCAATTGTTTTTCCACATTTTACTGTATTTTTGCATTTTTCTTGTGTTTGAGTTTATTTTTGTCTAACAGGTAATTGATTGTGTTTTGTTGTTTGAAGTTTTGTAGGTGCATAATTGAGTCCAACTATGGTGGACTATAGATGCACCCTGGCTTCCTAATTTGCTTGTCAAATTGTCAAACAGGGGCAAAGCTCCCCTAATTACTCTATGACTTGGAGGTATTATGGAGATGTGTCGAGTGCCTCTAAATGCAAACATGTTGGTCATGTCCTTGGATATTTGGCAGACCCACATAAACACAGGTGGAGGGGGATACTATGGAGTTGGCCATTACAATAGAGGATGTATGTCATGTCCCCCTTTTGGACATGACACTATTGAAGACTTTTAGCCTTGCCTAGTTTCCCAAGGGCTAAAGAAAAAAGAGAAAATGAAGGGAAACTTTTGGTTATACTTGTGAAAGCACTTTATTGTTATAACTTCACTTAAGTTGGGGCCTTTTTAAGGGTCATGAGTATTAATCCACTTAAGTGAATTATAAAAAGTATACTTTTTATAAATTGAAAAAAGATCAACAAATGTATTTCCCCCTAAATTGAACGTTTCACTTGGGGAGAAGTATAAAATCATTTGAGGGTTCTTGTTGAAGGGCATCTTGGATCATAATTTGAATTTACAAGTTTTGAGCACGAAAAAACATGATCTTTGGACTTGAAGACAAAAATCTTCAAGCAAAGAGATTGAGGACGAAAACTCTCATTCTTTTGTGCGCAACTTCATCTTGGTGCTGCCATTGATCATCAAAATTCAGAAAAAGCAAAAAAGAAGGATTTCCAAGTGAGGCGAATAGCTTGGAAAGTTGGCAAATTGTTCCAGGAGGGTGGCAACTTGCTTGTGGAGGTTGGCGACTTGTTTTGGAGGGGTTTTGATAGTGTTTGAAGGCCATTTCTTGCCCTAGTATTATGTCATGTCCCTCTTTTGTTGAGAACATCTTTGAAGACCTTTACCCTTAACCATTTCCCGGAGGCTAACGGAAAAAAAAGAAGGGAAAGAGAAATAAGTGATTTTGAATGAATATATGTAAAAGGTACTTTATGTTATAAGAATCACTTAAGTTGGGGCCTTTAAAGGTCATGATCATTTTAAAAGCAATCTTCCTTATGATTTGAATATGTGTTTCCCTCCCATTTGGGCGTGCCCCTTGGAGGAAGTTGTATAAAAAGAAATGAAGGTTTCATTTGGAGGCATGTTATGTTGGATATTCAAAATATTGGTCATTAAGCACGAAAATGCTTGAGCCATTGCTTTGAAGATGAAAACCTTCAAGCAAAGGAGTGGGGATGCAAACCCTCATCTCTCATCTAGGGCAACTTCATCTTGAGGTTGCATTTGAACATAATATTCAAAAAAGACAAAAATATTGTATTTGAAGAGAGGCGACTAGGGTTTGGAGCCTTGGGAGCTGCTTAGATAGGTTGAAGTTCCCTCATTGGAGGGCTACGTAGATTTTGTTGGAATTGACAGTTTCTAGCTAGGGCAACTTGGTTGTGCAACTGGTTTGTAGGGTTTGGGGGCTTATTTTGAGCAAAAAAAATAATCTGATTTTATTTTATTATTTATGCAATGTGGCAACTTGATTTGGGAAGGGTTTGACCTTATTTTGAGGTCATTATTGCCTTGAATATTCTGAAAATAATTTTTATAATTTTTCCAACTTTGACGAATTGGTTTGAAGGGCTGTGGCTCCAAATACACTCAGATTTTCATAATAAATTATGCTTATTAATTCAATAATATTCATGCAAATTTACGAGGGTTTCACTTGATATATCAACTACAAATTTCAATTAAATATTCCAGCTTGGAGGCGTCTAGGGTTTGAGGATTTATTTCCATTTTTGAGGGGAATAAATCGCTTGTTTGGACCAGTTATTTGGTACTTAGAGCTTAGCATATTTTTGTGATAATTTTGAGAATATCTAGTAGTTATGGTTTATTGGAAATAAAAATCAGCTTTGGCTATTTCCTTAGGGTTTTGCAAAAAAATAAAATTCTGAAAAAATCCCTAATTGGGGACATTTCAGTGGTATCAGAGCCATATCTTGGCTAGCCATGGGTTTTCAAGATGATACATGCAAGAGGGTGACAAAGAAATAAGGTATTATCTAAGGAGTAAGAAGAAAGTGGAAGAAACTCCACAAATAGAAACAATGTCTCACTTGGATCAGCCAAGAGATGAGATTGAAAATGAAGAACAAAGGTTTGACAGGTACAAACAGGGTTAGGAACAAATGACTACTATGATGGTGGAATTTGTCTGCACTATGAAGGAAATGAGTGACAAACCATCCAATGGGGATGGTAGCGCTTCTGGAAGTCACATCCTCACGAATCAACCTTCTAAAAGGATTGGAGGAGCCACACGTAGACCTAACCAACCTACCTTTTTGCAAGAAATTGTCATTCTGGAAGGGGAAGAGCAACCACCATTGAGACATAGTTCGTTGAGAGACTATGACGAGTACGTGACCTATCCAGCTCCTTTTAGGGATCAAATGGATTTTTAAACTTTCACTTCATGAAAACATGGCCAAATAGGTGGCAATAGGGCTGGCCAAAAGCACAAGGGCAGCCAAGGAAGACTTCACCATGCATTGGAAAAGCTTTCACTTTCCAATTTTGATGGTTCTCCAAAGAGTTCAGCTAAGGCTTGGATTCAAAAGGTGCACACATACTTTTCCCTTAGGCCTATGATGGAAAAAGAGGCCATTCAATTTGCTACTTTGCACTTGGAAAGGGCTGCCGATGAATGGTGGTATCATGGATTGGTCACTCAAAGGTACCAACTCATTTCATCCTATGAAGAATTCAATAAGAAGATTATCGAAAGGTTTGATTAGGTTGATCCAGAGCTACACTTTAGAGAGTTGGCACAATTGAAACAAAAGGATACTGTAGAGAGTATGTGACTGAATTTCAAAGGCTTTCAATCATATTAATAGATGTTTCAAAAAAAAGATTGGTGGTTCTATTCATGGAAGGCTTGGCTGATTCTATTAAGGGTTTGGTCAAAAGCTTTTGACCCTTCTCTTCAAGGAGCCATTCAAAAGGCCCTTGATCTTGAGTTTTTAGCACAACAAGGTAAAATTATGTTATTTCGTTCACAAAAAACTAACTCTTTCAAACCTTTTGGACAGCCAAAAGACAATATGTGGGGGCAGCCAAGGGGCAGCACTTTTGGACCACCAAGATCAGCTCATTTGGGGCAGTTTGGTAGGCCAAACCAGCAGCATTTGGGGCAACAAAGAAAGTTGCCAAGGGGAATTATGAGACAAAAAATGAATTAAGAAGGAAGTTGTGTTTTGATTGTAAAGACCCTTGGACACCAAGTCACCATTGTCATGGGATGGGTCAAGTGCACTACATTGAGGTGCATTCGGATGAAGAAGAAGAGGGTGAATAAGAAGGGGCAGCCACCTACGAAGAGAACTTGTAGATCCTTGGAGGAGAAGACTTGGATGGCACCTTTGCTTCACTATCCAGGACTCCTAGATACTACCCCTTTCATGTGAAAGGTAATTTGAAAGGTAAGGATGTCACTATTCTCATTGATAGTGGAGCTACTCAAAAGTTCATTGATAAGAAGTTGGTTGCTTTATGTGGATTGCAATCTATTGAGTTTAATGGTTTTCGGGTGACCGTGATGGATGGCTTCACCATCCCTTGCACCACTAAAATCCCCAAGTTGAGCATCATGATGGGAACACATCTCATTGAGGACGATTTCTATGTGGTTGGTATTGGGGAGACCAACCTAGTGCTTGCATACAATGGTTGCACTCTCTTGGAGAGTACACACAAAATTACCAAACCATGGAGCTCAAGTTTGATGTGAATGGAAAAGAAGTGATCCTACATGGTTTGCATGACAAGGAACCCATGGGGGCAACATCCAAGAGGATGGAGAGCATGATTCAAGAAGGGATTCCGGTAGGGGCAGCAAGGCAAGTTGTTTTTTCTGAGTTGGAACAGCCAACTCTCATGAATGAATTTGGTCATACACATGGCTTGTTGAGTGGAACAAAGGTGGAAAAAGGTTACCCTTCAAGGTATGTAGAAAATCATCAAATTTGTTTTTACATGAGCTTGATTCTAAAGTATGAGGGCAGATCCAATGTTTGCATTAAAGACCAATTTAAAGGGTGTAAACAAAAATCAGAATTGGATGTGAAGTTTCAGAATCTTTTGAGCTATAAGAATAGTGAGTTTGAAGGGCCAAATCAGCTAAACTATTAAGGTCAAAATTTCACATTTTTTTAAGCACATTACAGCCCCTAACCAATTCTGAAAATGTTTTTGCAAAATCTGAATTCTTGTACTCAGAAAATTCTGAGTTGTTACAACAAGTTCAGCCACTTATTAAAGACAAAAAATGTGATTTTTTAGGCATACCACAGCCAATGGTGAGTCCTGAAAGTGATTATACAAGGTCTGAATTTTCGTACCCAAAAAAATTTTGAGTTGATAAAGCAAATCCAGCCACTATATGAGGACAAAAATGTTGAATTTTTAGTCATGCTACAGCCCATGGTGAGTTCCGAAAATATATATGCAAGGTCTGAATTTTCTTACTCAGAAATATCTGAGTTGATGAAGCAAGTTGAGCCACTTATTGAGGGCAAAAAAGTTGAAATTTGGAGCAAATTACAGCCCCTAACAAGAAGGATAAGTGCACCTTATTACTCAGAAAATTTGGGGTTAAGGGCTATTGTATGTCCCCAAGGTATTTTTTCTAAGAAAAACTTTGTTATTCTTTTGTTGCAAGATTGGAAGAGCCTACCATGGCATGGAAAAGTTATCAAGAGGTGGTTGAGAGGTGACCACACTAGTATGGACACCAAGAATGAAGATCAAAGGGACTTTTCCATTTGGGGCAGCAAGAGATCACTTTCCAAATGTTCTTATTTTAGCAGCCTTAGTTCCTTTTATATGAAGTTTGTGTTTTTATGAACATCCTCCAAGTTCAAGGATAACAATAAGTTCAATTTGGGCTTCAAGGTGGCAATCTCCTTGATGAAGGGACTATGGACTTTGGTGGCAATTTGGGAACTTCCAGCCCTTGGGAGGCATGTTTGGGGAAGCTTGAGGCATGTTTGGGAGAGTTGGGGGCATGGTCATGAAGGTTGCATGGTATGGCATGAGGAAACAAAGGTGAAAGGCAACTGTAACATCTCTTCTTGTCATACTATGACAAATTCAGCTCTTCTAAGGTAAAACATGATTCCAATGTTGTTCCTCTTAAAGTTGCATACGTGTTTGGCACACCAAAGGGCAAGAGGAAAGTGAGAAAAGGGATCTCCAAGAACAATTGCATGGCTGTAAGTTGCAATTGCAGCCCTCTAATCATCATGCATAGATCTCTTTGCAAAACATCCCATTCTAATATCGGAGGGTCTACGAGCATGAGGACCAAGGATTGAAGGATCACCTTGTGGAGGATTTCCAACCCATAGAAGACACCACAAAACACAATGGAGAACTTTCTTTTTGACTAATGTGTTTGCTTCTTGTGCAGGTGTTGATACAAGGGCAATCAAGGCCCAAATATTTGAAGATTACATGGCTGGAATGCATTTTCCCAACCACTTTGGTAATGCTAATTCAGAAAGTTTCATTGCTTTTATGATTTTATTGGCAGTTTTGAGGTACATGGGCTTAATAGCAAGAGGAAAGAGGATATGGTACTGCTGTTTTTCAGATTTCAGCTTGCATGAACAACAAATAATCCTCATGAACAGCAGTAGAAGGCTTCACCAAAAGGATTCTCCCACATGGGATAGACCAAGGTTTGAATTGTGTACAAAATCTATGGTGGGAACAGCCCTATGGGTACTTCAATTGCTTGAAGACAAGCAATTTTGGGCAAGGAGAATTGTCATGTCCCCCTTTTGTTAGGGACTTCTTTGAAGGAAATTAGCCTTAACCATTTCCCAAGGGCTAAGGGAAAGAGAAATAAGTGATTTTGAATGAATATATCTAAAAAGTACTTTAAAAGGTATTTTATGTTATAAGAATCACTTAAGTTGGGGCCCTTTAAGAGTCATAAGCATTTTAAAAGCAATCTTCCTTATGATTTGAATATGTGTTTTCCTCCAATTTGGGCATGCTCCCTTGGGGGAAGTTATATAAAAAGAAAGGAAGGTTTCATTTGGAGGCATGTTATGTTGGATATTCAAAATATTGGTCATTAAGCACGAAAACGTTTGAGCCATTGCTTTGAAGACGAAAACCTTCAAGCAAATCTCGAACAGCTTCATTTTGAGGTTGCATTTGAGCATAATATTCAAAAAAGACAAATATTGCATTTGCAGAGGGGCAACTAGGGTTTGGAGCCTTGGGAGTTGCTTGGATAGGTTGAAGACCCCTCATTAGAGGGTTGCATGGATTTTGTTGTTGGAATTGACTATTTCCGCTATGGTGACTTGGTTGTGGAGCTCATTTGTAGGGTTTTGGCACTTATTTCGAGCCAAAATATGTTCTGATTTTATTTTATTATTTCTACAGTGTGGCGACTTGATTTGAGAAGGGTTTGACTTTATTTTGAGGGTCATTATTACCTTGAATATTCTGAAAATAATTTCTATAATTTTTCCAGCTTTGGCAAATTGGTTTGAAGGGCTTTGTGTCTCCAAATACACTCAAATTTTCATAATAAATTATGCTTATTAATTCAGTAATATTCATGCAAATTTATGAGGGTTTCACTTGATATATCAACTGCAAATTTCAATTAAAGATTCTAGCTTGGAGGCGTCTAGGGTTTGAGGATTTATTTCTATTTTGGGAGGGATAAATCGTTTGTTTGAACCAGCTATTTGTTGCTTAGAGCTTAGCATATTTTTGTGTTAATTTGGGGAATATTTGGCAGTTAGGATTTGTTGAAAATAAAAATCAGATTTGACTATTTACCTAGGGTTTTGCAAAAAAAAACAAAATTCAAAAAAATCCCCTAATTTGGGACATTTCATATTATTATGTGTTTTTTATATAATATTTCCAGCCTTGGAAGATTTGGAAAAAGGACCTAATTGAGATTTTAATGGTCAAAAAGTGTTTCTCAAATATTCTAGAATTTTCCACTATTTTATAAATATTTGATATGATAAATTCAGCATGTTTGTGAAGGAAAAACATCATAAAAAGGTATTTGCTTGCATCTGTATTTTTTTTAATATTTTTGAAGACCTATTGAAGGTGAAATACCATAGACATTGTTGTCAAAGAGCTGCCATAAATCATACTAAATTTATGAACCTAGGCGCCCACGGTTTGAAGGGCTAATTTGGATTTCAGAAAAATTAATCTTTGCTATAAGGGTTCATATTTGATTTGAAGGGTTTAGCATATTTTTATGTTAATTTTGAAGTGCATTTGCAACTACGGTTTGCTGTTGTAAAAATCAGAATTTCCTCTTTTGCTAGGGTTTCACATAAAAATCAGATTTCAAAAAATATCCCTGATTTGGGGACATTACAATGTAAACATTTTACTAAGGTTACCAATGGAGAGGAGACCCATGATATGCGACATTCCAAAGACAATGGCAGCGAGGCAAGCATTGTCCCGATGGACGACAATTTCAAAGAGATACCGCCTGCATGCATACACAGTGAGGTTGCAAGTTGTATATGCAGCAGCAATTCCAGATATCCAGAAGGAATTTTGGGCATCATGGTGATGGAGTCTTGTGTCGCAAGTATGACAAAGGGGTGTTGCTTTTTGCGATAGTGACGTGCCAAGGAGCTCTCAAGCAGGGCATGATATATAGTATGGGTGTGGGGATATGGTTGCAGTTGGTGCACAACTCTTTCAACATTTGAACTAGACAACATCTAGCAATCAAGCTAGACATTATTTTTGTTGTGTGGATAAATGAGCGATTTCCCATATACACGCCAACAAGTACCCCACTACAAATAGAAGATCATTTGCACCAAGTCAGATGATGGGCTCGGGGGCCTTTGGTAAGAACACAGGGAGGGTATCTGTGGTTAGAGACTATGCAACGGGATGCTATCACATGGACTATGTATAGGGACAGTAGATGCATGGCCGACATGGCCATCTATAGTGTGGGCTCGAGGATTGTCCAACTCGACAGGGCACTTCACCAAGTGGGTCGAGCCACAATTATCTGACAAGGTTTCGAGATAGTTCAGACAATCACACCCAACACCACATATGGCCTTTCCCCCATATAGGACAAGACATGTCAAAGAGCCACAAGGAGTAGGAGGTCAAGGGCCACAACTATAGGGCCCTATTTTGAAACCCTGATGCTCTCCTTAGCCTCAGGGGAGGAGACAACATCAGCAAATACATGTGATGATAGCAATGAGAGGAGAGGCAGGGAGTCCAGTACAGGGCATCCCCAAGGCACAGGAAGCTGCCCCAATTCAAGAGGCAAGCAAAGGAGAGACCCCAAATTTGGGGGAGGGAGTGGAAACTACGGCGGTTGGGCAAAGGTCATATGTTACCCCAAGGAGTCCATATTATGGAGATTTTAAAAAGAGACCCACTGAGACATGCCAAATATAAGAGGCCAAACACACCAATTTTGTTGATATAGAGAGGGAGATGGAAGGCAAGGCTTATGACCCAGCAAAGAGATGTAGATACGGAGGATGAGGATGATGATGTTTTCCTCGGTGGTCATCAAGACGATGAGATCGTCTGTTAGGAGCAGGCACACCTAGGCAAGATATATGTTAGTTTTGTTATATCATTATTTACTAGAATTATAGATAGTCACGCTAGAAGATAGGATAGCGTGTAGATAGGTTGATTGTGATATATAGATGTCTAATGTATGATTTTATGGGATTTTGTAAAAGCGAAAATGAGGTGGAGGTCTTTGATCGAGACCACATGTCATGATAAACTAGATGGCATGCTTTCTCAACACGATATGACAGCCATGTCAGATCCAATAGCGCCATCTACAGGGGAGCATATTGGATCATTTAGGCTAGGAGATGTTGCATGAGTTTTACAGAAGTGAGGGCATGACCTAGTTCCTTCTACATCCACTGTAGTGCTCGTGGAAGGAGATGTTGCATTGGTTTAACAAGTGGTAACTACATAGCAAGAGTTTTCAAGAGAGTGGGTGGCTCATCTAGCAACTACACTAGCAGGGATAGACAGAGCACACTCTTACAGCACAAGTTGCAGAGCTACAAAGGTAGTTAGTCATAGCAAAGGGAGAGGCCCGAGGATTGCATGCAAGGAAAAAATCATTGGCTTAATCCCTCAAATTGATTGGATCACAACATAACGTAGCCCCTCACCCACATAGGGATGAAGGTGGCGCATAGTCAGATGTACATGATGTATTTGTTTTGTATATGATATAGAAATCATTATATATATATATATATATATATATATATATATATATATATATATATATTCTTATATTTGTTGCCTACATGTGTGGTGTTGTACTTGATGTTGATGTTGAGTAGATATAGCATTGTAGCATGGTTTTATGTTGTTGCCTAGTATGTGTCATTCCTTTATACCAAATGTGAGCATGCATACAAAAAGAATGAAAGGAAAAATGTAAAAATAACATCTAAAGTTAGCAGATAGAAAAATCTAACAAATAAAAGATGTGTAATAATGGGAAAATGATTGTAAAAACATCAAATGTAAGTAGATAAAAGACATTTTAATCAAACATAAGATGCGTAAATAATAATATAGTTGCAAAAACATCAAAATGTAAGTAGATAAAATAAATTTATGTCAAACATAAGATATGTAAAAGTGTAACGGATTGTAAAACATCAAATGTAAGTAGATAAAAGAAATCTAAGTCAAACGTAAGATGTGTCAAAATGGAAGCAAGAAAATGAATAAAAACCAAATCAATGTTTTGTAGGATGACACAGCCATCTAGAGTCACAACTACTATGACAAAGATGACGCGGATATTAAGGTGATGGGAATTCATGAGGCAGCCCTGGTTGTATTCCCAAGGTCTTACCATGTAACACACAAATTGAAAGCCAAGCGGCATAAAAATGATGGAAGGGATGTTCCTGAGAAGGGCCTAGTTGTATTCCTCGATGTCTTACCAAGCAACTCACAAACTAAAATCCAAGAGGAGTAAAAAATGAGAGATATGAGTCAAATTTGAAGCAAAGAAATAGAAAAATGGAAATAAAGACCTGGGAGGTGGTCAACTAGCAGCAATATCCATCAAAGGGATATTGCGGATGGGATAGTGAAAATATGGAGACGAAGCACCCCAAGGGTAATGTGAAAATCCTTCACGGGGATTAGACACTTTAATCTAGTGAGTTAGACTAAGGGTTTTCGATATCAAGGACCTAGAGAACCCCACACCTAGCAAGTATGAGCTTGGTCTAACAAGTGAAGTATAAAGATCATCCCATGAAGGCTATGCATGAAAATTAAAGATGCCTACCCTTCCAGGACATGTTCCTCATTCCTCAAAACCCTGATGAAGCCACTGGTCACTACGAAGATTAGGTACTTGCATGAAAAGGCAGGTGGCACTAATGATATTTATGAAGCCTCCGACCCCATTCTACTAGCATATTGCACTCCAATGAACATTCAGCGCTACTGTGAGCTTCAATTAAAATAAGGGGCATACCAGTTATATGATCACGTCTTTTGGTGTGATTTGACTTTTGATTATTTTTCTTTTGCCTTTCGATTTTTTTTCTATGAATTTTTGGCTTTTGATTTTTTCCTTCTCCATATGAACTTGGAAGACCAACAATGGGTGTATAAGATGCGTAACACAAGAGAGCTTACACCTAGCCTCTAAAAGGAGAACCTAGAAACTAAGAAGCTTAGATACTCCTAGATTTACACTCTAGATAAAAGTGCAATCTTATCTACAGCCTAAGCATGCCTCAGGTGAAAGATAGGGAGTAGAAAGATGAGGACAGTCAAGAGTCAGCAAAATATAAAGTGATATAATGAGGATATGCTAGTAGCTGACCACAAGAGATGAAGCTTTTGCTTCAAAACAGACGGGATATAGGGAATTAGAAGTACATGTAAATGTAGATCAAACTGCATAGTAAGTGCACGAGGATGAACATAAGCCCATGAGGGGAGGTGATATGTAGGAAGAGGATGGTAATGTGATTAGATAAATTGTGCAAACTTACAATAGGTCTTGCACAAGCAATGATAGATGTAAAACCCAAGAAGAGAGGTATAGGTAAGGTAAACCCAAGTGGGGAAGCATGAGAAAGATAAATTATCAAAAAATCACAAAGGATGCAATGGCTGAATAAGCCCAAGAGGGAAGGATATAAAGAAAAGAAAATATTACCAATAGATCACAAAGAATGCAATGACCAATAAACCTAAGAGGGAAGGATGCTAAGAGAGAGAGAAATTACCAAAGGCTAACAAAGGGCATAATGGCCAAATAAACCCAAGAGGGGAAAAAGATACTAAAAAGTAAAACACAGTAAAGTAAAGAACATGATACATGAAAAGTAAAGAGCAAGAAATGACAAGTGCTAAAGACAAATGATATGATATCCAAAAAATAATAAAATGTATGATACAATATATGACTGCTCACAAATGTCTCAGAATATCATTACATACATCATCAAAGACATTATAAATCTCGCACTGCATCTAATTACAAGCCTTAACCATGGTCTCCCACTCTCTGAGATCCACGCAAGGACAATCTTGCGAATAGCCTCAATAGAGAAAGTGGGTGTGGTACAATTGGGAGGATACTGATCGTCCAGCTGTGAATAACATACAGGGAAGCAAATCTTCTAGCCGAAGGAGGTGTCCTAGGTGCAGAAGAGGTTATTCCTCTGTCCTCTGAAAATGATGTGACTGCTTTGGGGGAGCTCGGTGCAACATCCTCTAAAAACTATGGATATGTTGTTGATATGCTCAACACTCTTTAGTGGAGTGTGAAGAGCACTCATGTCAGAGATAGTAGTATTCCCATTTCTTGGGACATACGCGGGAGTTTCCTTTGGAGGATACCTATCCAGCTGAGGAGATGAAAGTGGTGACTAAGTATGAAGCATCTCTAAATGTTATCGTTGAACTCAACAATTCATTGAAAAATGAAGTACCATCATGAAAGTCACAAAAGCACCTAGGTGAGGAAGACTAGCATGGCCATCAACTATCCATCAGCGGGGCTTGTGCTTTCTCTGCTCTAAATATCTCGTGCGCTCTACAATTCTGAACTAGATGCCCATAGGCCTAATGCCTATAGCAATATTGGGTCGGATGATGCCCTAAATCTTGCATCGAACGCTTCAATGTTGATGGGCCTGGAGCCATCATCTTGCATGGAATAGTATTATCTATAACAAGGGACCTAACATAAGGGACCAAATCAGTGTTAGAATCATCAAATATGCTATAGCAAAATCATAAGGAAATTAAACATCATCATGCATGTCAAATCAAGAAAGCATAACCATGTTGATACTAGGGTTGAAAGATTCTTGTTTGTGTGATTGTTGAAGAGGGGTTTGGTAAAGTAGGATTTCCACATGCTTTGCTTGAGCACAGCCAAACAAATAGGGATCATTTAACGTATAGCCATCGTCATCATTAGGGGTCGTGAGATCGACATGGGGAGATTTGACCACAATGTTACTAGGAGGATAAGTGTTGGTAAGAGATTGTTTCAACTGCCCTTTTGCAAGAACGGTGTCGCAAGGCAGGAGGAAAATGAGCCATGATGTAAGGGGGAACATTAGAAGTTTATATTTTTTGGTTGATCTCATAAGGGTCATTGTCGTCAAAATCAAGAAGGTTTGATGGGATGCTCCCCACAAGCTCAGGGTGGCCACTATAACCTCTCAATGAGTCGTTAGGATAGTTAAAAGTAAAATGTTGATATTCTTGGAAGGGTATTCTTGGAATCTCTTCAATGGTGAGTATCTTGAGAACACCGCATTATTGAAATTGCTCAAAATTCCAAGGATTGGTGTCACCTTGAACTTTGTAGATAGCTCCAAATTAGTGGAACTTGACACATTATCATGCAGAGGAAGCGATGGCCCTCATATGATGAGTCCAAGGGCGACCAAGCAACATATTATAGGAAAGAGGAAAGTTGAAGATCATAACCTTCACCCTAATTGTTCTAGGAGGTACTGTGATAGGAAGCCAAATGCATCCCATGGGAGCATGTCTTCGGTTATATCCTTGGCACATGCTACAAGTTGTCTTAAGATTGCTTGTTGAACATCCATGGAATTTGATCAAATCTAAAGAAGCAACACAAGTACCCAAACCTTCATCAATGTGGGCTCTCTTAACTTGGACATCACTAATTCGAACACTAATGAAAAGAGGGGGATCATCCACACAAAGGAGGATCTTTTTGGGAATCATAAATTGAATTAGAAATTTAAGAGATAAAGCTTGATCAGTTATTTGATCAATTTGGATAGATAACTCTTCACATTGTCGCATGATACAATCATCAAAACCGTGTAAGGTAGCTTCTTGCCCCATAGGGGGTGGTTGAGGAATATTCATGTCAAAGAGGGTTTGCATTAAGTGGTTTTGATATATAGGCAACGTATACATGAGCTCAATGAAAGGAAACTGGCTAGGAAAAATAGACAGTTCTTCAAAGGGAACCCATTCCTCAAAGCTGGATTGTATTGTTTGTAACTAAGAAACAGAGGATTGGATAGTATCAGATTTAGTCTCGGTATGGGTTAAATCTGAGTTTTTATTTTTTTTGTTTTTGTTTGACATCATCAATCAAGCCGAAGACACGGGAATATTTAGACAACATCATCGATCAAGCCAATGAGGTTGGAGAAAACATAGCAATGGCATGGCCGACAACATGTCAACGACGTCACAAATGTTAGGATTTTCTAATTCTTATGCTTTCGGAGGAGAGGGTACAAAAAATTGACTTGCAGGGTAGGCCTAAACAATTTTGTAAGTTCTAAAGGTGGTTGTAGGAAGATTTGAATGTTAGGTTGAGGATTAACACAAGCGATAATATGCTTCATAGCATGGATGTTAACTACATTTTCCTCGTGTCTTGGGGAATTAGGATTAGTCTTAGTTTCTATGGCATTGGTGGTTAGAACTGAATTTTTAGGGTTTTGAGGTGGGGGAAGATAAGAATTATATTGAGATTTGTTGTTGTTTCCTTGGGAGAGTGATCTGGAAGAATATTTTGATAGATTTGAAAGTGAGAAGTAGCTTGGTTGGGTGCATCACGCATTGTACGATTTTCATGATGTTTTCACATCTTTTTGAAATCTTGTGTAATGTCCCCTTTCTAGCATTCATAGCATGATGTTGTTGTTAGCCTATTTCCCTATGGTCCCATAGGCTAACCAGGACATTAAAGGGACTTAGAGGCCATTTGGCCTAGACAGTTTCAATTGCATATCTTTTTGCGGGGTTTGAGGCAGTTTTGGGCATACTTACTATTTATAGTAAGTCCTAAATGGACATGGCTGGACTTCTAGGGGCAGTGACATGTCGATGGTAATTGTTTAAAATCGACAAGAATATTTATTTATCATTGATATGATTTATTTATCATTTAATGAAGTTATTTTATAAAGTTAAATTTAAATATTTAACTTTATTAATGCATATTCTATAGTTTGTGGGAATTATTTAAATAAAATAATCCCCTTTATTTTATAATTCATCGGATACATAAGTTACATAAAGGGAGTTATGTTTTATCCCACATTGACAAAACAAAGGAATGGACTCTTGTGAGAACTCTATAAAAGAAATAGAAAAGCTTCCATTTAGGGGGTTTTTGGATGAGATTAATGTTATGCTGTTGGATTTACAACAAAGGGCAGAATAATGATTTGCTACAGGAACCGTGAATAGTGTTTTGCTACAGTGTGCGTGAATAGTGTTTTGCTATAGTGCACGTGAATAGTGATTTTGCTACAGTACCCTGTGAATAGTAAAATTGCTACAGTGCTGCTATAGTGCGTGAACAGTGTTTGCATCAAGTTTACTTATTTATTCTCGTTGATTAGAGGTCTGGAAGGCTGCCATTCTCTTTGTGGGTCACTACAGCACTAATTTCCAGGCTTCTATCAAATTTTCATATCTAAGCATTGTAATTTTTTAATACAAATTTGAATATTTGTTGCAGCCCATAAGGCAATTGTATGTGCACATTTATATTGTAAATTAGTGTTTAACAGCAAATAAGGAGTTTCAAGTTTTGCATGTATTGTTGTATGTTTGTCAAGTGTTTGACAAAATGCCATGTTGATCATTAAGCAATTTAATTGATATGACATAGTAGTTCACAAGTTTCTTTCATTGGAAAAATAGGGGTGGTTATTACAGTGGTATCAGAGCAGAAAATCATGCCATCCCGAAGGGTTAAAGAATGCATAAACAGGGACATGTCTAGTTTTGATCAGCAACCTTTCACTCACCATTACAACACAAGAAGGAACAGAGCAATAATAAATGCAGGTCCAGAGGAACAAGGGGTTCTAGAAGAACATAGAACTACAGGAGAACAAAACATTGACAATATGGGTGAGAAAAGAGACCCAGGTGAAGAGAGATTTCTACAGGTTATTGGACACACTAGTTCAGGGACAACAGTTAGTAGAGCAAAGAGCACAACAACAGAATCAACGATTGGACCTATTGACACAGATGATGGCACGCCAATTGGGTATTGACATGAACAACTTAGGAGGTGGAAATAATGGTGGCATTAATCAGAATGGAGGTAATAATGGTGGACAAAATGGAAATGGAGGTAATGGAGGGGGAAATGTAGGCAACAACTTGGGCCATGTAGCTCAACCCACTAGAACGGTGAGCTCTAGACCGCTTCTACCTACCTTCCCCCCTAGGGCACCGGCACAGCCTGCCAATGAACCTCAGATCACAGATTTGCAGGATCAATTCATAAGAGATTGGGAGAGTGGAGGCCCTGAATTTCAAGCAGCGGTATCTTTACGAGACTATATTGATGTGAGGATGAGACACATGCCTCGTGCAGGAAACAGGTACCAAAACTTTGAGTTACGGAAGAAAGTAGGGAAATTGTCTCTACCTTATTTTGATGCTTCTGGGAAGACTACGGCACGAGTTTGGGTGCAAAAGGTGGATACCTATCTTCAGCTTAATCCTATGCCCGAAGAAGAAGCCATTAAATATGCCGCTATACACCTTGATGGAGTTGCACATGAGTGGTGGCACCATGGCATGGTGACTATGGGTCATGATCAAATCACTTCTTATGTTGAGTTTACAGAACGATTGATAGAGTGGTTTGATAGGAAGGATCCAGAATTGCATTTTAAGGAGTTGGCACAGTTGAAACAATGGGGACCATTGGAGAACTATATCTCTGAGTTCCAGAGACTTTCAGTATAAGTCACAGATATATCACCGAGGAGACTTATGGTGCTTTTCATGGATGGATTGGCTGATCCATTGAGAGGGTGGATTAAGGCCCTCAACCCACCTACACTACAGGAGGCTATTAAGAAGGCTAGGGACATGGAGGCTTCTAGTTCAAAAAGCCGATTTCAGTCTGAGAGTTTACCACAGAAAAAAGAAAAGGATAAGAGACAAAATGAATCACATCCACCACGAGCAGATTCAGGAAGACTTGACAGTGATCAATTGAATGAGCTTAGAAGGAAAAAACTTTGTTTTCATTGCAGAGAGCCATGGGACCCTTCGCATAAGTGTATGGTTAAGGCGAAGGCAAAACAGTTAAGAGTATTTTTCTGTTGAAGAATCAGCTTCAGAAGAGTCAGAGCAACAGTTAGATTCAGAAAGCAGTGATGAAGAAGAGACTATGGCAGAGGAGTTTAGAGAAGTTAAGACCATTGCCCGACTTACCAGCACCGAACCGTCAATATCCTTCAAGGTAAGAGGTGTGATTCAGGGGCAGCGAGTTGTTTCATTGATAGACATAGGAGCCACCCACAATTTCATTGATGCAAGCTTTGTGAAGAAGCGAGGACTTCAGACTGAGGAACATGAGGGATTCAGAGTGATGGTAGCTAGTGGAGACAAGCTTCTTAGTACTCGGATGATTCCTGATCTCCATATGCAGATTGGAGACTATGACATGGTAGGCAAGTTCTATGTCGTTGACATGGGAGATTATGATGTCATCCTAGGCATGACATGGATGAGATCTCTAGTGGAGTTCACCTTCAATTTGGAGAAATTGGAAATGAGATTTGAGCACCAGGGTCGGAAAGTGGTTCTCAGAGGATTATCAGATGGGGGACTTAGAGTAGTCTCACTTAGGAGGATGGAACGTTTGTTTAGACGTGACCAGATAGAGTGGGCAGCAGAATGTATGATCATGCCTACAGCTACAGAGCAACAAGTTAAGGAGTACCATCCAGACATTCATGAGGTCATATCCAAACATATAAAGGTGTTTGGAAGCATTCCACTAGGTGTTCCACCAGAGAGAGGAATAGAGCATGTGATTGGACTGGAGGGGGGGCGAAGCCTGTGATTACCACCCCCTATCGTCATCCTGAGGTGCATAAGGATGAGATCGAGAAGGCAATAAAGGAGTTGCTGGAGATGGGACACATTAGGCCTAGCAAAGTCCATTTGCCTCGGGAGTGGTCCTAGTAAAGAAAAAAGATGGGACAATGCATATGTGCATAGATTACAGGGCTCTCAACAAAAAGACAATCAAGAACAGGTACCCCATTCCGAGAATAGATGAGCTAATAGATGAGTTACATGGTGCATGCTACTTCTCGAAGATAGACTTGCGCTCTGGGTACCATCAGATTAGAATGAGAGCAGAGGATGTAGAGAAGACAGCCTTCAGGTGCCATTATGGCCACTTTGAGTTTTTGGTCATGCCATTCGGGTTAACCAATGCTCCAGCTACTTTTCAGAGTTGTATGAACCAAGTGTTCAGGAGTCAGTTAAGGAGATTTGTGCTTATATTTTTTGACGATATCCTGATATATAGTAGGGCATGGGAGGAGCACTTGCAACACTTGGAGGTATTGAGCATACTTGAGAATGAGTCCTTTCATGCCAAAGAATCTAAATGTGAATTCGGCATGACAAAATTATTGTACCTTGGGCACATCATTAGTGTGGATGGAGTGAGGGTGGACCCAGAAAAAATCAGAGCTATAGTTGAGTGGCCTACTCCTACTAATCTTACCCAACTCAAGGGGTTCTTTGGTCTATGTGGTTTCTACAGGAGGTTTGTGAAGGGGTTCTCACATACAGCAGCTCCACTTACGGATTTGACCAAGAAGGGAGCCTTTGTATGGACAGAGGCAGCTCAGAAGTGCTTCGAGCACTTCAAATAGTTGATGACATCTTGTCCAGTATTAGCACTTCCAAACTTCTCCAAAACATTCGAGCTTCAGTGTGATGCATCTGGGGATGGGGTGGGTGCAGTCTTAATATAGGAAAGACATCCTATCGCTTTTGAGAGCAGGAAGCTAAAGGGAGTGGAGAAGAGCTACTCTATATATGATCGGGAAATGTTGGCCATAATGCATGCATTGCCCAAATTTAGGTCTTATCTGGTTGGAGGTAAATTTGTGATTAAAACAGATCATAACAGTATAAAATATTTCATGAGCCAAAGAGATCTTAATGATAGGCAACAGAAGTGGATCACCAAACTACAAGCATATGATTTCGGCATTGAGTATGTCAAAGGGAAGAAGAATGTAGTGGCCGATGCACTTTCTAGGAGACCACATGTATGTTCCCTAGTTGAGATTTGAGTAGACTGGAAGGAGAAAATAATCTCTGAATATGCTAAGGATCAGTCGGCAGCTGATTTGATAGAGGGATCTCTACAGGACAATAGATATGTGGTGGTTAACAACCTTATCCTATACAAGGATAGGATTTATTTGGTACCTTCTTCGCACATCAAAGGTACTATCTTAAGAACATTCCACGCTGCACCTATCACTGGACACCCTGGGTTCTTCAAAACATACCGATAGATTCGTGAGAGGTTTACTTGGAGAGGACTCAAGGATGATGTGCAGAGATATGTTAGAGAATGTGCAGTTTGCTAGCAAAACAAAGATGAGCATACTCCTCCAGCTGGATTACTACAGCCTTTACCCATTCCTGACAGGAAATGGGAAAGCATTTCAATGGATTTTATCACAGGCCTACCCAAGGTGCAGAGTTGAGATTGTATTTATGTGGTGGTGGACAGGTTAACTAAATATGCTCATTTCTTTGCTATTACATCTACCAGCACAGCAGCACAGGTGGCAGACTTGTTTTTTCGAGAGGTGTTTAGGCTTCATGGGATGCCTAAGAACATAGTCAGCGACAAGGATAGTAAGTTTTTGAGCTTATTTTGGCAGGAACTTTTCAGATTGAGTGGCACTGAGCTCACTCCTAGCACTAGCTATCACCCACAAACAGATGGGCAGATGGAGATTGTTAATAAGTGGGTTGAGGGGTACTTGCGAAACTATGTATCAAGGCAACAGAAGGCTTGGATCAGATGGCTTTATTTAGGTGAGTATTGTTATGATACTACCTATCACATGACGATCAGGATGTCTCCGTTCATGGCGTTATATGGGTATGAAGCTCCTCGCTTCACAGATCTTCTTTTTGGAGATAGCAGGGTACCGAGTGCACGGAATTGGTTACAGGACAGCCAAGATATTTTGAGATCACTTAAGGAGAATATTCAACAGGCTCGGAATCAGCATAAATTATATGCTGGCCAACACAGGATGGAACGTAGTTTTGAGGTTGGGGATATGGTATACTTGAGACTTCAACCCTATAGGCAGTCTACACTTAAGAAGAGTGGTGCAGGGAAGTTCAAACCAAAGTTTTATGGGCCATTCAGAGTTGCTCGCCGCATTGGCGAGGTGGCATATGAACTGGAGTTACCAGCAGATAGCAAGGTGCATAATGTGTTCCATGTCTCCAAGCTTAAAAAAGCGCTTGGTCATAGTGTTGTTCCATCTGTAGATTTGCCCCCTCTAGATGAAGAGGGTAAGTTGATATTGATTCCTGAAGCCATCATTGATACCAGGGAGAGAACACTCAGGAGGAGAGTCATCAAGGAGTACCTAGTCAAGTGGAGGAACCTACCAGTGGAGGATGCTACTTGAGAAAATGAGCAAATATTACAGCATTCAGAGTTGAAATTGCTTGAGGACAAGCAATTTTGGGAAGGGCGGACTGTAACGTCCCCTTTCTAACATTCATATCATGATGTTGTCGTTAGCCTATTTCCCTATGGTCCCGTAGGCTAACCAGGACATTAAAGGGACTTAGAGGCCATTTGGCCTAGACAGTTTCAGTTGCATATCTTTTTGAGGGGTTTGAGGCAGTTTTAGGCATACTTACTATTTATAATAAGTCTTGAATGGACATGGCTGGACTGCTAGAGGCAGTGACATGTCGATGGTAATTGTTTAAAATCGACAGGAAGATTTATTTATCATTGATATGATTTGTTGGGCATTAATGAAGTTATTTTATAAAGTTAAATTTAAATATTTAACTTTATCAATGCATATTCTATAGTTTGTGGGAATTATTTAAATAAAAGAATCCCCTTTATTTTATAATTCATCGGATACATAAGTTACATAAAGGGAGTTATGTTTTTATCCCACATTGACAAAACGAAGGAATGGACTCTTGTGAGAACTCTATAAAAGAAATAGAAGAGCTTCCATTTAGAGGGTTTTTGGATGAGATTAATGTTATGCTACTGGATTTTCTGGAAATCTGATTTTCGAGCTTGGAGGACGAAATCCCTCTTTGCTAGCATTCTCTTCGTTGTTGAAAGACACAGTCAAGAGAATTGATGGTGTTTTCATTCAGGAAACACATTGGGCTTATTGGATTTACAACAAAGGGCAGAATAATGATTTGCTACAGGAGCCGTGAATAGTGTTTTGCTACAGTGTGCATGAATAGTGATTTTGCTACATTGTGCATGAATAGTGATTTTGCTACAGTAACCACAGAAATTTGAATGTAAACCACAGAGAGAAATGCGCAAGAAAGTTATGCAGCTACAGAAGGTTCCAAAATAGGTTGAACAGAGCAAATTGCAGAGCAAGGACATGAGGTCCAAGAAAGAGAAGCAAAATAAAACCTTTTTGGAGAGAGAAAAACATGCAGGGTGCAATGACAAAACAAAGCAAGTTAACACATGGACGCCCACTGCTAACTTAATCAGCTCAAGAGGGAACAAGAAGAAATAGGCATGGCACCCCAAAGAACTATTCCAAAGGAAGGTGGATGGGAATAGGCTCATATTGTACTTTAGATAATGTGTAGGGGAAGCCATAAATAAGGCATTTGCCAAGACAAAATTGTAACACAAATATTTATGGTTTTCTAGTTTGCTTCTGTTAACATATTATTTGTTTTAGGTTAATAAGTGTTGACAATTTGCTGCCCTACAGGAAAAGAACGGATGTTTATTCAAGCAGTTGAAAGAGCAGATTCTAAAGAGAACAGATGTTTTGTGGTTTTCCAAAGGGGCAAAGATCATTTTGAAGTTCCAAAGGGTTTGAATCCTTCGGACTTTTTGTCCGAAGGGTCACTAGCCGAGGATTCAATTCCTTCGGACAATAAGTCCAAAGGAAATGACACTTGTCTAAAGCCGAAGCATCACTTTGAAGAGCCGAAGGGTTGTTGCCTAGATTCCAAAGGACACTACAAAAACCCAAAGGGTATCTACCCTTTGAGAAAGAAGACAAACAATAAGCCGAATGGCCATTGCAGAAAATCCGAAGGGTTGTTTACTGAGGAGAGGCCACTTGGCAAAATTCCCGAAGGGTATGTGCCCTTCGAGAAAGTTCTTTCACAAAACCCGAAGGTCACTTGGAGAAGCCCAAAAGGCAACTTGAAAAGGGAAAGAAATGATCAAATCCTTCGGACATTTTGTCCCAAGGAAGGGAACGGTCCATTTAGGAATCCCGACAGGTATGTTCCCTTCGGGAAAGTTCATTGCAAGAATCCCGAAGAGTATGTGCCTTTTGGGAAAGTTCGAAACAAAAAAGCCGAAGGGTTACTTGCCCTTCGGAAGAGACCATTTACAACAAGCCCGAAGGGCATTTCGCAAAACAAAGGCAATTACAAAAAGTCCGAAAGGGGCATTTCCTTCAGACTTTTTGTCCGAAGGAATTGTCCGAGAGCAGGAATGACACTTGTCTAAAGCTCGAGAGAATTCCTGCGGAAAAATTGTCCACGGGAAAAAGGGAAATATGTGAACAAGAAGTCCGAAGGAATTCTTTCGAAAGTTTTAAACAAGGGTAAGACATTTGCAAAGGGACAGAAGAAAGAAGCGGGCAAAAGTCCGAAGGAATTCCTTCGGATAAATTGTCCGAAGGAATTCCTTCGAAAAAGGAAAGGAGAAACCCAAAGAGGAAAGTCTCAGACTTTTTGTCCGAAGACACAGGTCCGCAAGAATAAGCCTGAAAGCATAAACCGGAGGAAATAAAGGGAAAAAGGCCACAAAGAAATGGACAAAAGAAAAGCCGAAAGTTTCCTTCGGACTTTTTGTCCAGAGGAAATAAAAAAGGATTGACCATTACAAAGAATCGACAACTCCAATGGAAAGGAAAGAAGAGCAAGACAAAGGAGATGAACAATGAACAGGGAAAAGCCAAAAGAAATTCCGTAGGAAATAGCATAGACAAACAGCAAGACATGCACAAAAACGAAAAACCAAAATGGAAAGGAGTTCAAGTCAATAAACAGGTTAATAAGCATGCAAAATGGTCCAAGTAGGATTAGACACGTCCAGGTGTAACCGTTTCAAACACAACACCTTCAGTTCTAAAAACGGAGACTCGTTTGCACAGACTCAAGTTGTTTAACGTTGAAAGCTTAAAGCCTTTCAAACGTTCCAACAGTTCAAGCAGAGTTCCAAATTCGGATGTGGAGTTGATTGTTCATATTTGTGGAGTTGACTGTTCTTAATTTAGAGTTGACTAATTGTCAAGTGCCACATCTACTCATTTTCATGCAAAGGAAAGCGTTTCAAACATTCCAACTCAGCCTCAAGTCGATTCAAACTTAAATCAAGATATCCAAAGTTGGCGTGACATCATGCATGAGGCAAATTAGTCAAAGCTTGAGCCCATCATCAATTTTTTCAACGCCAAAGGATTTTCATGCAGGACAAAAGGCAAGAAAAGACAAAATTTAGAAGGATTTGTTATCTTGGCATAACAAAAATTGGACTTGAGCTAATGAAAGAGTTGTTTTCTTCTTCTATTTTCAACGCCAACCTCTTGGCTATTGTGTATTTTTCTATATAAATTGGTTTTTCAGCCTTGAATTGTATCCCTCTTTTGGCAAGACAAAATTCTGCCAAAGACTGAATTGTAACCTTTTTGCAGATTAATAGGACTATTGTTTTCAGATTCCAGCTACTGATATAGTGTATTTATGGCATTGATTTGCATACGTGATAGAGTTTTCTTCTTTGTCAAGTCTTGATTTTTACCTAGTTACTAGTTGGTCAGATTATGCAGGCCATGTTCAGTGTTTAATGTCTTTTGACTGAGTTTACAATGGATGCAAGTGGCTGGTTGGTGCCTTGAATCAGGGCTATTCCATCATTTTCCTCAAGCTTTGATCACAAGATAGAACCTTTTCGTGAAATACTTATGCATATTGGTCAATTGGAGTTGAAAGTTCAGCCTTTCTCTTGAAAAAATCAATGTTTTTAGTAGCTTTAGTTGAATGGAACAGTCAAAATACAGGGGTGTCACCATCATTAAATAGGATTTTCGTTCAAGTTTCTCTTTTTTTTTGGGCAGTTTGTAGCGTAGAGCAAAAATCCTAATTGATACACCAAAGGGAGCTAACCCTCTTAATCTAGATATTCAATCCACTTATTAGGTCACCCACAACCTAGGATTGTTTCCATGTTTCAGCAAACTATGAAAGCCTAATACTACCTTTGCAAGGGTGCAAGTTTGATTGACAACAGTTTTTGGCATGTCCAATGGGACCACAAAGAAATTATTTGCATATCTGAAAAAAATTTGCGACAGAAGAAGATATCATCCAATTGTAGTGTTCATAGCATCACTCAGGCAGCGCTTTCATGCCAAAGGTTACCACAAGATCAGTAACTAAAGGTACTCCTTTTGAATTTTTATCATATAAGAGACAAAGGTTTAAGAGGGTAAAACCATATCCTCAAAAGCAATATTTGCCTCCTGATCAGCCTATTGTTCTAAGCACTCCAATCCCCACTTTCCAAATGGCCATCAAAAATCAAATGTTTGCTCCATTCAATAGAGGTAGCCCACTGAATTTGGCCCAATTTGATGACATTATGATGTCTATCCTCAAGAGTATCCCATTCTTCACAGGAGAAAATCAAACCCCTATTGAGCATATCCAAGATGTGGCTAATCTCTGTTCAGTCCATAATGTTGTTGATGATAATGTTGCTATTAGATTGTTAGCTGCCTCCTTCAAAGGAAAAGCGTTGCAATGGTATAGAAATTTGCCACTTAACTCCATTTCCACCTAGGATGAATTAGGTGCAGCGTTAGTCAAGCAATTTGATGACAAATTTGATCACCTATATTTAGTTGAACAATTGACCACCATAACAAGGGCTCCTCATGAGTTCATGTCCAATTTTAACCTCAGATTCCAAAAGACATGGACTAGAATACCTGCGTTGATTAGGCCATCCTCTGAATATGCATTTCTGTACTATTTGAAACTCTTAATTCTGACATTAGTGTGATGATACCAATCAATGGGTGGTACTACCTTGCCAAATGCTTATGAGATTGCAATAAGGGCAAAAAATAGTTTGATACAAGCTGATAAGCTTTCTCCAAAACCTCCAATGCCTATATTTCCAGAAATAAGTTCTATACCAGCGCCTCAAGTTCCTCAAATTCCATCTTTAGCTCCTATTCCAGCACCTCAAGCTCAAATTGCAACCCCTACTAGCCAAGTTAGTGAGATAGAAGAGTTGAAAAGCTTGTTACAATTTTTTGGGAATGAAATAGTGCCTCTTAAAAGGCAACAATTTCAGTCAAATAGGCCCTATCGACAGCAAAATCAGAACACCTATCAGTCATTCAAAAATCAAAGGCCTCCTTATCAGGGTTTTAGAAAGAATAGATCACCTTATCAAGCACAAGGAGCCATAACTCCAGCTAAGCCATATGCTGCCCTTGATCCTAATGTTCCTTCCACTTCAAAGGTTATTGTTCCCACCCCACCTCAAAACAACATGATGCAGGATTCAGGTTGGCAGCCCTCAAATCTCAATAATGTTCAAAACCAAGCCTTGGTATCACTGAACATCACTATGCCACAAATGACACAAGAGTTCTCTTTTCAAGGAGGTCAATATCAAAATACAGGTTTGGCATCACAAGGAGACTCAACAAGTTCAAGGGCACCCTGATGCCATTAATGTAAATTGGCAAGTAGATAATCATGTTGCTTTTACTCTTGGTGTTGAAACTAATAATTCAAGTGGTCAAGTTGCAGCTGTAACTAGAGCTAAAAGAAGAGCCATTGAAGAAGCTCAAAAGATGACAAATGCTTCAAGTACTCCTAGGGTTGTTTCTAAGAGTACAAAAGAACAGTTTGCTGCCCCTACAACTCAGAAAAATCAAAATACAGAGGTTAGTAAAGTCCATCAACTACCTCTAGTTCGTGAACAACCAGTGCTTCAGAAAGTACAGCCAAAAGTTAATGGATCTCATTTCAATATAGTAGATCAGATGAAGAAATCTAACATCAACATTAGCATGTGAGATTTTCTTTTCATTCCAAGACAAAAAGATAAGCTCATTCAAGAGCTTTCAACTCTCAAATTGTCTCCAAAATCGGTTGAAAAAGGTGGTCTTAACTAATTTGGATCAGCGAGCAAAGCAACAAGTACAGCAAGTAAATAAGATAGCAAAGGTGGACAAAACTGAGATAAAATCAAAGAAAACTCCTCCTTTCTACCTTTCTTTGATAGTAGGTGATACTTTGATTCATAACTGTATGGTGGATAGTGGAGCTAGTAGTACAGTCATACCTAAACAGATTGCAGATAAGCTTGGACTTGTTTATGAGCCAAATACTAAAGGAGTTTTGCAATTGGATGGGTCACCAACGAAAACAGTAGGCATCATCAAGGATCTGAAATTGACATTACATGCATGTCCCAATGTTATTATTCAGCAAGATATTGTGGTAGATTTGCCTCCCTGCTTTGCTATGTGCCTTTCAAGAGACTTCACCTCAAAAATTGAGGGATATTTATCAGTTGATTGGACTTATTTGTTGTTCAAAACCAAGGATGGTACCAAGGGAACAATTCATTCTGAACCTATTGCACGTTTTCATATGAAGCCATATATGCCAAGTGTTGTGAATACTAACTGTATCATCTTAGATGAAGTACTAAAAATTAGTGATGTAGAAAAGGAATCACTTTTGGATGGAGTTCCAGATTTGTTTCTTGATGAGTGGGCTTCTACCTTGCATGAGCATGATCCTTATAAGTTGATTGAAGAAGAGGGTCTTGGTGTGTATTGCCTTCATGAAAATGATGCACCAATTCCAGCCATGGTCAAAGAAAATGAGTATAATGAAAGTTTGTGGCAATTATACTTTGATAGATCAAGGAATAAGCATGGAATCGGGGCTGAAATGATGTTGGTTTCTCCAACAAAACAAAGGTATTTTTCTTCTATTAAATTTTGGTTTGGCTGTTCAAACAATGTTGTTGAGTATGAAGCATTAGTTCACGGTTTGCAGTGGGCTAGGAAGATGAAAGTCAATTCTTTGCAAGTGTTTGGTGATAGTGAACTTGTAGTTCACCAAGTAAGAGGTTTAAAAATATGTAAAAATTTGTTGCTTAAATCTTACAAGCATAGAATATGGGATTTACTTGAAGGATTTCAGGCTTTTAATATTCAACCAATACCAAGAGATAAGAATAAACATGTTAATAGGCTAGCTGTTGTTGGGGCACAATTTAGTATCCCAACTGATGTAAAAAATAAAAAAATTCAGTTACATATAAAGGTAGTTGTAAGGCCGTATATTCCAGATAATCATGAGAATTGGCAAGTTTTCAAAGATGACAATCAAATCGTGAGATTTTTGCAAAAAAACGTTGAGTTTTCTTCAAGAAACCAATCAAAGCACTTGTAGCAATATGGTGATCAGATTGTGCAACTGAAAACGAATAAACTACCCAAAAGATTGGTCACACTTGAGAACATTTTCAGTGGTGATGATGAACTGAGAAAAGAGAAGTTACCCTTGTCAACAAAAAAAGAGCACTATGCCAATGTGGAGATTGCAACTGGTAAGGTTTTGAAATTGGGTAAGGTATACATTCCTTCACAAAAGAAAGCTTTCATTAAGTTATGCACAAGTTTTGCTGATATATTTGCATGGCAATATAGTGATCTCAAAGGTTTTGGTACAAGTTTGGCTCAACACACCATTGAGTTACAGGAGGAAACTAAACCAGTGGGGCAAAGACAAAGGCCCATCAATCCAAAGCTTGAACCTTTGATGAGAGTTGAGCTTCACAAGCTCATAGAATCAGCGATTATATTTCCAATCAAGCACTCAACTTTGGTGGCAAATCTTGTTCCGATACGAAAGAAGAATGGTGAGATTCGTTTGTGTGTTGACTTCCGTGATTTAAACAAGTCTTCACTTAAAAATTACTATCCATTGCCATCAATGGAACAAATTTTACAACTTGTTGCAGGTTTAGAGAGGTTTTCTTTGTTGGATGGATATAGTGGTTATAATCAAATTTTGGTCAAAAAAGATGACCAATTTAAAATAGCCTTCACAATCAAGTGGGGGACATTTGCATACAGAAAAATGCCATTCAGTTTATCTAATGTTGGAACAACCTTTCAAAGAGCCACAGATATGGCATTCCAAGGCCTTCTTAACAGGTTTGTACTTGTTTATTTGGACAATATAACGGTGTTTTCAAAGAATGCAGAAGATCACATGGTTCATCTCAAGCAAGTGTTTGAAAGGTGTAGGCAATTAAGGGTATCTCTAAATCTTGGACGTTGTTTCAAAGCATGGTTTAAGCATAGATGTAGATGTTGAAAGGATTCAATCCATTCTTGCACTCTCCTTGCCTAAGCACAAAAAGGCTTTTACAAAGTTTCTCTGAAAAAATCAATTTCATAAGGAGATACATTTCAGATTTTGTCATTTTAGCTAAGCCACTTACAGCCATGCTAAAGAAAAATCAGAACTTCGGCTGGTCTAAAGAAGGAATAAAAGGTTTTGAGGATATTAAGGTCATAGCTAGTGCTCCTACACTTCTAAATCCAGATTTCACGAAAGATTTTATTTTGTACATTTATGCTAACATGGACACTATTTCAGGTATTCTTATGCAGCAAAATCATAAGTCCTTGGAGCAGCCAATAGCTTTCTACAGCCAAGGCTTGGAAGACTATGAAATAGGATATTTTGTTGAAAAGCATGTACTTTCAGTCATAAAGTCTCTTAAGAAGTTTAGGCACTTGTTGTCTAATAATAAAATACACCTCATGGTTGCCCATCAGAGCATCAAAGAGTTTATTTTGAACAAGGATATAAATGAGAAGAGAGCTGGTTGGATAACCAAGGTAATGGAATACGATGTAAAAATCAAAGTCACAAAGCTGATTAGAGGCAAAGGATTGTGTGAGCATCTAGCTCAAGACTTGCAAGAGACTAATGAGTTTGTTTTGGTGTCAAATGATGAAGAGATTGCAGCTGTTCATACCTCACCTTCCAGCTGATTTCATAACTTGGTAAGTTATCTCTAAGATGGTATTTATCTCTCTCATCTCAGTGCTTCAAAAAGAAGATATTTCAGATTGCAATCAATTCTATTTTTGCTTTTTGATGGTGTTTTGTTCAAGAAAGATATCAATGGAATGTTGCTAAGATGTGTAGAACCAAACCAAACTCAGAGATTGCTTGAAGAATTCCATGATGGGCATGGTGGAAGACATTTTTTTGCGAGAACTACAACACTTAAGATCATGAGAGGTGGGTACTCTTGGCCTAGTATATTTGGTGATTGCCATGCTTGGGTTAGAAAGTGCAAACAGTGTGCTATGTTTGTAGGAAAAGTGAAACTTGCAGCCTTACCTCTTCAATCAATTGCAGTGGATCAGCCATTTGTCCAATGGGGATTGGACTTTATTGACCTCATTAATTCTCCTTCAAGTTTAGGGCATAAATGGATTCTCACTGCTACAGATTACTTCAAACGTTGGACTAGCATTGAAAGAAGCAAACGAAACTAATATTCTTGATTTCTATGAAGATTTGCTTACTAGGTTTGGAGTTCCTTTAACTATTATTTCTGATAATGCAATGGCTTTTGTGGGATCTAAGATCAGCCAATGCGCTGTCCAACATGGAGTTTATCTCAGCACTTCATCGACCTATTATCCTCAAGGCAATGGCCTTGTTGAATCTACAAACAAGAAACTTTTGAGGATCATAAGGACTATTGAAAACAATCAAAGGTCATGGCATCTCAAGTTGAAGTCAGCTCTATGGGCTAATAGGATCACCTACAAAAAATCAATAGCCAACTCTCCATACAAGTTGGTATATGGTAAGGAAGCAAAGTTATCCATTTCTCTTGAATTTCCCGCTTTAGAACTAATGCATCTGCTTGAGTTGTTGGAGAATAAACCTATGGAGATCAGGTATGTTAATTTGCTGAGATGGGGGGTGAATCAATAGATGAGCTAAACCCTGGCTCTTAAAATTTTTAAACAAGATACATAATGTATATGCAAAATAAAAAAAAAATATAGAGATCATACACACGCATAAAAATGCTCAACACTAGATTTTTACGTGGAAACCCAAAGGGAAAAACCACGGTGAGAAAACGCTGCTAGAAGCCACTGTTCTAATCCAGACTCATAGAAAAGATGTCTCACTGACAAACCTCACTAATTACATTCAAGAGCACCCACTCTAAAGAAACATCAACTTCCTAACTGAACACCAACTCAGTTTTTTTGATGGCACCAACCTATCAGAGAAATGAAGCTACAACTTCAAAATACAAAAAAGACTCAGAATGAATCTTGTTCAGTTTTCTGTTACAAGTCTTGTCTGTAACTGCACCTTCACGTTGTATGCCTTCTCAGCGTATATGTCTCTATCTCTGTGTCTGGATATCTTCTATATTGACACACCTTATTTGCTTTGCCTTTTTACACTGTTTGCATGTCCTCACTCGACAATTTTGAGTTAACTTTCTAATTATTATCGCAGCAGCAGCAAACGACCCTTTCAAATGTTTTGTTCGTAGCATATGTAGACATATGCATCTTAGGGTTTTTTATCTATAAAGAGTTCACACTTCAACTGCTCTTAACTAGTTCAAGCTTCTGATCTGCATTCAATGTGACTCTGACTTCGTGTCTCGATTCATGCTTCAAACAGCAACGTTCAAATGTCTTTACTATCTTTGGCATCTGCCCTTCCACTGTTCTTAACTACGCCGCTTCCTCAATCACTTAGATTGATTAATCTCAAGCTCCGTGAAGATATATCAAGTTTATCACCAGTTCCAGTTGTTCCTTTACAAACAGTTAGAAGACATTAAATGTGGGTTTTTTATTTCTTTTTTCATGCCAAGTTCACGTTCTTTTCTTTGTTGGATCTTTCCTTATGACCTCTTGACACTTGTCGAATGCTCGTGCACTCGAAGGGTCATTTGAGCTTGCTTCACACCATTGGATCTAATGCATTGATCAGACGTGAGCCGTTGATCTTTTAAAGCAGCATGAATTTTAATTTTTGCTTTGCTATTAACCATCGAGCTTCTTTTTTTCCCTTTTCGCATCTCGTTGCTTTTTATATCATGGGTTCGCTTCCGCTCCTTTCAATTGTCCTCAATATGCTCGATCTTTACCCTTTGTATTGAGCGTTAAACTTCGGCATGTTGACGTGATATTATTTTCTTCGGCATTCTTGTAACACTCCTTGCAACGTCGATCCTTGAAGACTTGCTCGTCTTTTAATGTTGCTTTAATTCCTTCGGATGGTTTCTTTAAACAAATTTTTGCAGACCTTCGTGTCCTCGGGACAATTTCCGTAGACTTTTTCTCCGGGTCCATTTCATCCTAAAGTGTCCTCCAATTTCTCCGAAAGAATTTGTCATTGGCTTCTATCCGAAAGTGTCCAGAAATATTTTCTTCAGACTTTTTATCTGCATCATTTCTTCAGACTTTTTGTCTGCGTCATTTCTTCAAACTTTGTGTCCACGAGACATTACTTCGGACTCTCTGCAATCTACCCTTCGGCTTTTCTGCAAGTGTCCACATACCCTTTGCAACGTTCAAAAAATACCCTTCGGACTTTTTGAATGTACCCTTCGAACTTTTGTTAAGGGACAATTTTCCGAAAAGGACTTGACAATTTTTTCGAAAGAATTGTCCTTGCCATTTTTTCTGAAAGAATTCCTCTGAAGGAATTCTTTAAGACTATTTCGGGTTTTTATTCTTCTTGACTTATCTCAATTGCCTCTTCTAAGTAAGAGCACTTCACAAACCCAATTTATTCCACAAATCTTCTCAACTCAACCTTTGGCATTAATGCATGATCAAATTCAATCTCAATGACATCAAGGACATCAACTTTTGATATCAATGACAATTCCATGTTGCCTTAGATGGGAATGGCAATTCTTCAGTCCTCAAACTGCTTTCTAGATCATGATATCAAAACGGTCAACTATCTCCTTGCTCAATATTGCCAACAATCTCCCCCTTTGTCATTGATGGCAAAACACCCTCAAGAGCAAAAACATCATCAACATTCCCTTCTCATTCTGCTTGCTTGCTCTTATTATGATTTCTCCCCCTTTGACATTAATGACAAAGAGTGTTTGCTAAACCAATAAGACACACTGTTGCTTTATTGGCTTCTGAGTTGTTCTGATCCTTGGACCTGTCTGGATAGAGCATTATGAAGAAAGACTCCCCCTTGGATAATGCACACCGGCCTGAACTGTTCCTATGACTCTCTGGGCTTTCATATGCTTCAACTGATCCTGGATATAGCATTGGTCTGAAAGACCAATCAACAATAGATATATCTCTTACATAGATGAGCATAGAAATCTAGATCCAACATACCTTAGTCTACTCCTTAACATCAAATGGCAAACGATGTGTAAAGTACATAGCAAATTGCCTTCACTCTTAATCCAGGGGTTAATAAAATGCCTGCAATGCTCCCCCTGGACTTATAACCTATCACAAGAGTCTAGTGATATGGGGTTGGAGCTACAACTCCCAACTTCTCTCTCAGATACTCAAATTGCTCCTTGGGGAGAGGCTTGGTAAAGATATCTGCAATCTGATCCTTGGTTGGCACATATTCCATTGTGACCACCTAACTTGCTACCTTTTCTCTCAAGAAATGATATTTTATGGAGATATGCTTGATTCTGGAATGCATCACTAAATTATTGGATAGATTTATGGCACTTGAACTATCACGGAAAATAGAGATAGGTGCTTGATATTCTACCTTTATGTCCTTAAGAGTTTGTTTCATCCACAAGACTTGAGTGCAACAAGCACTCTGCTTCAATTGTAGAGAGTGTAATCAATTCTTGCTTCTTGCTCAACCAAGACACAAGTATGTTACCCAGAAAGAATGCACCACCACTTGTGTTTTTTCTGTCATCCACACTCCCTGCCCAATCAATATCAGTATATGCAACCAAAGTAAGATCTTCGCTAGTTGGGTACCACAACCCATAGTCAATTGTGCTCTTGATGTACCAAAAAAAAAAATTTACAACATTAACATGTGATTCTTTGGGGGTTGCTTGAAACCGTTCAACCATGCAAACTGCTCACATGATGTCTGGTCTTGATGTTGTTAGATACAGCAGGCTGCCTATCATTGATCTATACAATGTATTATTTACATCAGGAGACTCATCTTACTTACTTAGCTTGCAACCAGTAATCATGGGAGTACCAACTAGTTTGTTGTCCTCCATTCCAAATTTCTTGAGCATCTCCTTTGCGTACTTAGCTTGAGATATGAATCTCCCTTCATTATTTTGTGTAATTTGTAAACCAAGTCAAGTTCTCCCAACATTGACATTTCAAATTCATTTTGCATTTGCTTGGCAAATTCTTTGCACATGTTACTATCACCACCTCCAAAGATAATATCATCCACATAGACAACAACAATTAGCATATGCTCACCTTCTGATTTAAAATACAGATCGCTCTTTGCGCATCCTTTTCTGAAATCTTGTCGTTGCAGGTATTGATCCAATCGTGAATACCATGCTCTAGGTGCCTATTTCAGACCATACAAAGCTTTTTTTAGTTTGCACACATAATTTTCTTCCTCTGCTAATTGAAATCCTTCTGGTTGTTCAATGTACACTTCTAAGTCTCCATTTAGGAACGCTGACTTCACATCCATTTGATATACCTTGAATTTCTTGTGAACAGAGAATGCCAAGAACATTCTTATAGCTTCCAATCTTGCCACAGGAGCAAATGTCTCTTCGAAATCTATGCCTTCTACTTGTGCACATCCTTTGCACACCAATCTAGCTGTGTTTCTTATGACTGCTCCATCTTCATTGAGTTTGTTTCTATAAACCCACTTAGTTCTTATTACATTCTTGTGTTCGAAGGTCTAGGAACTAATTCCCAAATTTTATTCTTTTCAATTTGGCTGAGTTTTTCTTCCATGGCTGTTAGCCAGTTTTCATCTTTGTTGGCTTCATTGAAGGTCTTAGGCTCAATTTCTGAAAGTACAGCAAAGTTTACTTGCTCCTTGTTTATCACAGAGCTTCTCTTAGTTTGAACACCCACATCTTTGTTGCCAATTATCTGCTCTTTGGGATGTTCTTTTTTAACAAACCTTGCAGGTGCCATTTTACTCTTTTCTTCCTCTTCACTATCTTCTACTTCATTTTTTGTTTCTTTTGATTCTTCAATTCTGATCTCCTCATTAAGCTCAACTTGTTTGAATCATTTTTCTACCTTGACGTTGATGCTTTCAACTATTTTATGCAGCCGTCTGTTGTAATACATATAGGCTTTGTTGTGGGCATAATATCCAAGAAAAATTCTTTCATCACATCTTGACTCAAAACTTCCAAGTTTGGCCTCTTTTTTTCTGATGTAGCACTTGTTTCCAAACACTCTGAAGTACTTTACGGATGCAAGTTTTCCAAACCATAGTTCATATGAGGTTTTATCACTCTTTATCCTAAGTTGAACTCTATTTAGAATATATAATATTGTTTGAACTGCGTCTTTCCAATATCCATCAGAAAGTTTTGCCTCTTTCAGCATTGTTCTGGGCATCTCCTTCACAGTTCTGTTTTTTCTTTCTACAACCCCATTTTGCTGTGGAGTTCGTGCAGCAAAATATTGTCTCTTAATCCCATGCTTCTCACAATATTCTATAAACTCGTTGGAGGTGAATTCTCCACCTTTGTCTAATCTTAGACATTTGATTTTTCTTCCCATTTCATTCTCAACTATGGCCCTGAAAATCTTAAATGTCTCAAAGGCTTGTGATTTATCTTTCAAAAAAGTTACCCATGTCATCCTTGAGAAGTCATCTACGAATAGCATAAAGTAGTATACACCTTTGGATCCTTTTGTCGTAGTAGGACCACATAAATCTATATGAGCTACTTGTAGGGATTTTGAGGTTGCATATTCTTTCGTTTCAAATCTGACACTTGTCTGTTTTCCTAGTTGGCACGCTCTGCATGTGATGTCTGCAGGTTTGATTATTTTGGGTATATGTCTAACACACTTGTTAGAGCTTACTTTGACTAGATTGTCGAAGTTCACGTGACCCATTCTTTTATGCCATAACCAGCTCTCATCGACTTTTCCCATGAGGCAACTTGCATCATTTTCTTCAATCAAGTTGTATATGTTGCTTTCAGTGCTTCCTTGTGCAACGGTTTTTTCAGCACTTTTCAGTTTACAACCTTCAACATTAAATATGACTTCATAACATTATCACACATCTGAGTTACACTTAAGAGATTATGTTCGAGTCTTTTAACATACAGGGCATCATGTGTAGGAAGCTTGTCATCCATGTGCAAGGTTCCTTTACTTCTGATTCTGACTGCAGTGTTATCTCCCAGACTGACAGTGCCTTCCTTGCATCTGCTTAGACTGGTGAATTTTCTCTTGTCCCCAGTCATATGCTTTGAGCAACCGTTGTCTATGGCCCACAAGTTTTGCTCTTTGACATGGAGTGTCGTTTGAGCAATCAGGGATTGATCTTTCACTTTCCACATCTTTCTGGGTCTCTCATCTGCCTTTTTCCTTTTTTTAAGAGTGGCTTTTGAAACTCTATTCTCATTTAAAGACCTGTCTTTCCCTAAACTGTACTTTCTTGTCATTGCAAAGTTAGCTCTACAATACTTAACTATATGTCCAAAATTATTGCAATTGTACCATATTAAAGTTGAATCTATCAACGGAGCAAATGAATTTCTACTAGCAAAATTAAATTTTTTAGTAAGAAAAACTCTACAATCAATAGCCTTATGATCGAACTGATTACAGCTAAAACAATAACCATAAAAGGAACGTACCTGGTCATAATGTTCTTTGGTGCAATATACTGAAAACTTTTACCTTTCTGCTTTTTCAGGTCTACCACTTTGATGTATCCTTCTGCATCTTTCCTTGGATTAGTCTTTATGTCCTTTCTAATCTTTGCCTTCATTGCTTCTTTGTTGATCTTCTCGTTCATAGCTTTTGCTTCTCCTCTTTTCTTGAAGTTATCATACAAGTTCATTGATGTACAAGCTGAAGATTCTTTTTCTTTATCGTATCCAAGCCCTGACTTTTCATTTGAATGCTTTTGCGCACTGATCAGTTCACTAAGAACTTTTGATCATTTCGTCACCTTTAAGCTTTTATTTAGTTGGTCTCTTGCCTTCTCAAGTTCTTTCCTCAAGGATACTACTGCTTCAAATCTCATGCATTCATTGGATTTTGATTGGAGATCCATCTTGACGACTTCTACTATTATGTTGGCTTCCTCAACTTGAGTTTTTAGCATCACAATCATTTGATTAGCCTTTTCAAGCTCCTCATGCTTCCTCTGCATTGAGTTTTCTTTTCTCAGATTTTCAATTTCTTCAAGAGCACATACAAGTTCACCTTCAAGATCAATCTCACCTTCTTCTCCTTCATCACAATCTTCATCTTTATTTTGTTCTTGATTCAAGGAGGTGAATTCTTCTGCCATAAATAAGAACTCATCTCCCTCAGCTAGAAAGGCACAGTCATGCTCATCGTCAGAGCTGTCACTGTTACTCTCTCCCACTGAGTCACTATCTTCTTTTATATATAATCCCTTTTTGTTCTTGAAGAAATTTTTCTTCTTAGCATAATGCGGTTTCACCTTTTTGATATTTTCTACTTGCTCGACGTTGTCCTTATTGTATGGACATTTTGCAACGAAGTGTCCTACCTTGTTGCAGTTAAAACATTTGAACGGATGTTTTTCTTTATACTTACCTGATCCTCTCTTCAATTTTCTGACAAAATTTGCTTCTTCACCATCAGTCTCCTCAGAATCGAGCACAAAAGTTTCTTCTTTTGCAAACTTTACTACTTTGAATGTTGCTTCTCTCTTGATCGTGTCTGTCTCTCCCATCCTCATTTCATAACCTTGTAGTCGTATCTTCAATAGCCGAAATTTTGGAGTCGTATCTTGATAGAAGGGATCTCAGAACCTTCTTGACAATAGTCGATTCTTCTATTATTTCTCCAAGTCCTCTTATGGCATTGACTATTTCATCTATCCTGAGGAGGTAGTCAGCTATCTTCTCTTCATTCATCTTCAGGGTTTCAAACTGTCCTTTGTGCGTTTGCAGCTTGGCCTGTTTCACTTTGACGTCTCTCCTTCATAGATACTTTTTAACTTATTCCAAATGTCTTTTGCACTCTGGGAGTGCATAACTTTGACAAACTCAGAGTTTGACAACCCACAAAGAATAGCATTCTTTGCTTTGGCGTTGTTCTCATAAGCCTTTTTGGCCGTTTGATCAACAAGAGTTACAGTAAGAGCTGTATAGCCATTTACCACTGACATCCATACATCAAACCCTAAGGAAGACAAGTATGCTTCCATTCTTATGCTCCAAAAAGCATAGTTAGACCCATCAAACAGAGGAGCCTTGTTTGATGAAGATCCTTCTTGGCAGGTCATTGTGTTCACTAACCACGATCTACCTGAGCCAATCAAGCTTCTCTTAAGGAACCTAAGTTCTGATACCAATTGTTGAACACACTATCTACTGAGAGGGGGTGAATCAGTAGATGAGCTAAACCCTGGTTCTTAAAACTTTTAAACAAGATACATAATGTCTATGCAAAGTAAAGAACAAAAACAGAGATCATACACACACATAAGAATGCTCAACACCAAATTTTTACGTGAAAATCCAAAGGGAAAAACTACGATGAGAAAAAACTGCTAGAAGCTACTGTTCTAATCCAACCTCACAAAAAAGATGTCTCACTGACAAACCTCACTCTAAGGAAGCATCAACTTCTTAACTGAGCACCAACTCAGTTTTTCTGATGGCACCAGCCTATCAAAGAAATGAAGCTACAACTTCAAAATACAAAAGAGATTCAGAATGAATCTTGTTCAGTTTTTTGTTACAAGTCTTGTTTATAACTGCACCTTCACGTTGTGTGCCTTATCGGCTTATCTGTCTCTATCTCTATGTCTGGATATCTTCTATATTGACACACCTTATTTGCTTTGCCTTTTTACGCTATCTGCATATCTCCTCACTCGACAATTTTGAGTTAACACTTTAATTATTATCGCAGCAGTAGCAAAAGACCCTTTCAAATGTTTGGTTCGTAACATATATAAACAAATGCATCTTAGGGTTTTCTATCTATAAAGAGTTCACACTTCAACTGCTCTTAACCGGTTCAAGCTTCTGATCTGCATTCAATGCGACTCTGAGTTCGTGTCTCGATTCATGTTTCAAACAACAACGTTCAAATGTCTTTACTATCTTTAGCATCTGCCCTTCTATTGTTCTTAATTGTGCCACTTCCTCGATCACTTCTGATCTGCATTCAATGTGACTTTGACTTCGTGTCTCGATTCACGCTTCAAATGGCAACGTTCAAATGTCTTTACTATCTTTGGCATCTGCACTTCTATTGTTCTTAACTGCGCCGCTTCCTCAATGACTTAGATTGATTAATCTTGAGCTTTGTGAAGATATATCGAGTTTATCACCAGTTCCAGTTGTTTCTTTACAGATAGTTAGAAGACATTAAATGCAGGTTTTTTATTTGTTTTGTCATGCCAAGTTCACGTTCTTTTCTTTGTTGGATCTTTTCTTATGACCTCTTGACACTTATCGAATGCGCATGCACTCAGAGGGTCATCTGAGTTTGCTTCACACCATTGGATCTAATGCATCGATCAGACGTGAGTCGTTGATCTTTTAAAGCAGCATGAATTTTAATTCTTGCTTTGCCATTAACCATCGAGCTTCATTTCTTCCCTTTTCGCATGTCGTTGCTTTCTATATCATGGATTCGTTTCCGCTCCTTTCGATTGTCCTCGATATGCTCAATCTTTACCCTTTGTATTGAGCGTTAAATTTCGACATGTTGACGTGATCTAATTTTCTTCGACATTCTCGTAACACTCCTTGCAACATCGATCCTTGAAGACTTGTTTGTCTTTTAATGTTGTTTTAATTCTTTCGGATGGTTTCTTTAAACAAATTTTTGCAAGCCTTTGTGTCCTCGGGACAATTTTCGTGGACTTTTTGTCCGGGTCCATTTCATCCTGAAGTGTCCTCCAATTTCTCCGAAAGAATTTGTCATTGGCTTCTATTCGGAATTGTCCTTCGAAAATCTTTTCTTCGGACTTTTTGTCCAAGACATTTCTTCGGACTTTTGGTCCACGTCATTTCTTCGAACTTTTTGTCCGAGACATTTCTTCGAACTTTTTGTCCACGTCATTTCTTCGGACTTTTTGTCTGCGAGACATTTCTTTGGACTCTACAATCTACCCTTCGGCTTTTCTGCAAGTGTCCAGATACCCTTTGCAACGTTCAAAAGATACCCTTCGGACTTTTTGAAAAGGTTCACTTGCTCTTCGGAACATTCAAAAAATACCCTTCGGACTTTTTGAAAATGTCCACTTGCCCTTCAGAATGTTCAAAAGATACCCTTCAGACTTTTTGAATGTACCCTTCGGACTTTTGTTAAGGGACAATTTTCCGAAAAAGACTTGACAATTTTTCCAAAAGAATTGTCCTTGCCATTTTTTCAGAAAGAATTCCTCCGAATGAATTCTTCAAGACTATTTCGGGTTTTCCATCCTTCTTGACTTATCCCGATTGCCTCTTCTGAGTAAGAGCACTTCACAAACCCGATTTACTCCACAAGTCTGTTCAACTCAACTTTTGGCATTAATGCATGATCAGATTCAATTTCAATGACATCAAGGACATCAACCTTTGACATCAATGACAGTTCCATGTTGCCTTAGATGTGAATGGCAATTTTTCAGTCCTAGGACTCCTTTCTGGATCATGATATCAAAACGGTCAACTGTCTCCTTGTTCAATATTGCCAACAATCCAACATGGAGTTTATCTCAACACTTCATCGAACTATTATCCACAACGCAATGGCCTTGCTGAATCTACAAACAAGAACCTTTTGAGGATCATAAGGACTATTGAAAACAATCAGAGGTCATGGCATCTCAAGGTTAAGTCAGCTCTATGGGCTGATAGGATCACCTACAAAAAATCAATAGCCAACTCTCCATACAAACTGGTATATGGTAAGGAAGCAAGGTTACTCATTTCTCTTGAATTTCTCGCTTTAGAACTAATGCATCAACTTGAGTTGTTGGAGAATGAACCTATGGAGATCAGGTATGTTGAGCTTATGGAGCTGGAAGAAACAAGAAATTAGTCCATGCTAGCCATGGAAATTCATCAAACACAAGGGAAGAAAACTTTTGACAAAGGAGCTTCTTCACAAAGTTTTAAAAAAGGAGATTTGGTCCTCAAGTGGGATGAGGACAGAGCTAAACCAGGAAGGCACACCAAGTTTGATTCTCTTTGGAGTGGCCCTTACACAATTTTCAGCTGCAAATCCCACAATGCCTTCCAACTTGCAAAGTTGGATGGTCAGGAGCTTCCAATCCCAGTCAATGGGATACATCTGAAACATTGCTATTGAAGGGCAAAGCTCCTCGTACATAGTTTGTTTTGCTTTCCTCCAAGTGTTGTTCAAGCATAGTACTTTCTTTCTGTTTTGTTCTGAAAAAGTGCTTGTTTGCGCATTTGCTTCTTAGTTTTCATGTTTTCGTGTGTTTCCCTTCTTATTTTGAAAGATGGAGGCTACTTCATGTTTGGTCAAAGGAGATTTGCAGTCATGGACTAGATTTACCATTGTTTTTGTGAGTTCAATATCATGTTTATGGTCTAAGATCTCAAGCATAGCATGCATGCTTCCTAGTTGAGTCGCTAGAATGTTGACAATTTGCTGCCCTACAAGAAAAGAACAGATGTTTATTCAAGCAGTTGAAGGAGCAGATTCTAAAGAGAACAGATGTTTTGTGGTTTTCCAAAGGGGCAAAGATCATTTTGAAGTTCCAAAGGGTTTGAATCCTTCGGACTTTTTGTCCGAAGGGTCACTAGCCGAGGATTCAATTCCTTCGGACAATAAGTCCAAAGGAAATGACACTTATCTAAAGCCGACGGATCACTTTGAAGAGCCAAAGCGTTGTTGCCTAGATTCCAAAGGACACTACAAAAACCCGAAGGGTATCTACCCTTCAGGAAAGAAGACAAACAATAAGCCGAATGGCCATTGCAAAAAATCCGAAGGGTTGTTTACTAAGGAGAGGTCACTTGGCAAAATTCCTCGAGGGTATGTGCCCTTCGGGAAAGTTCTTTCACAGAAACCCGAAAGTCACTTGGAGAAGCCCGAAAGGCAACTTGAAAAAGGAAAGAAAAGATCAAATCCTTTGGATATTTTGTCCGAAGGAAGGGAACGGTCCATTTAGGAATCCCGAAGGGTATGTTCCCTTCGGGAAGGTTCATTGCAAGAATCTCGAAGGGTATGTGCCCTTCGGAAAAGTTCGAAATAAAAAAGCCGAAGGGTTACTTGCCCTTCGGAAGAGACCATTTACAAGAAGCCCAAAGGGCACTTCGCGGAACAAAGGCAATTACAAGAAGTCTGAAAGGGACATTTCCTTCGAACTTTTTGTCCAAAGGAATTGTCCGAGAGCAGGAATGACACTTGTCTAAAGCCCGAGAGAATTCCCGCAGACAGATTGTCCACTGGAAAAAGAGAAATACGTGAACAAGAAGTCTGAAGGAATTCTTTCAGAAGTTTTAAACGGTAAGACATTTGCAAAGGGGCAGAAGAAAGAAGCGGACAAAAGTCCGAAAGAATTCATTTGGACAAATTGTCTGAAGGAGTTCCTTCAAGAAAGGAAAGGAGAAACCCAAAGAGGAAAGTCTCGGACTTTTTGTCCGAAGACACAGGCCTGCAAGAATAAGCCCAAAAGAATAAACCCGATGAAATAAAGGGAAAAAGGCCATAGAGAAATGAACAAAAGAAAAGCTGAAAGTTTCCTTCGGACTTTTTGTCTGGAAGAAATAAACAAGGATCGACCATTACAAAGAATTGACAACTCCAATGGAAAGGAAAGAAGAACAAGACAAAGGAGATGAACAATGAACAGGAAAAGCCAAAAGAAATTCTGCAGGAAATAGCATAGACAAACAACAGGACATGCACAGAAACGAAAAACCAAAATTCAAAGGAGTTCAACAAGCAATAAACAAGTTAATAAGCATGCAAAGTGGTCCAAGTAGGATTAGACACGTCCAGGTGTAACCGTTTCAAACACGACACCTTTAGTTCTAAAAATGGAGACTCTTTTGCATGAAGGACTCAAGTTGTTTAACGTTGAGAGCTTAAAGCCTTTCAAACGTTCCAGTAGTTCAAGCGGAGTTCCAAATTCGAATGTGGAGTTGATTGTTCATATTTGTAGAGTTAATTGTTCTTAATTTAGAGTTGACTAATTGTCAAGTGCCACATCTACTCGTTGTTTTCATGCAAAGGAAAGCCTTTCAAATGTTCCAACTCAGCCTCAAGTCAATTCAAACTTAAATCAAGACATTCAAAGTTGGTGTGACATAATGCATGAGGCAGATTAGTCCAAGCTTGAGCCCACCGTCTATTTTTTCAACGCCAAAGGATTTTCATGCAGGACAAAAGGCAAGAAAAGACAAATTTAGAAAGCTTTGTTATCTTGGAATAACAAAAATTGGACTTGGGCTAATGAAAGAGTTGTCTTCTTCTATTTTCAACGCCAACCTCTTGGCTATTGTGTATTTTTCTATATAAGTTGGCTTTTCAGCTTTAAATTGTATCCCTCTTTTGGCAAGACAAAATTATGCCAAAGACTGAGTTGTAACATTTTTTCAAATTAACAAGACTGTTGTTTTCAGATTCCAGCTGCTGGTATAGTGTATTTATGTCATTGATTTGCATAAGTGATAGAGTTTTCTTCCTTGTCAAGTCTTGATTCTTACCTAGTTACTAGTTGGTCAGATTATGCAGGTCATGTTCCATGTTTAATGTCTTTTGGCTGAGTTTACAGTGGATGCAAGTGGCTGGTTAGTGCCTTGAATCAGGGCTATTCCATCATTTCCCTCAAGCATTGATTACAAGATAGAACCTTTTCGTGAAATACTTATGCATATTGGTCAATTGGAGTTGAAAGTTCAGTGTTTCTCTTGTCTAAATCAGTGTTTTTAGGAGCTTTAATTGAGTAGAACAATCAAAAAATATAGGTGTATCATCATCATTAGATAGGATTTCCGTTCAAGTTTCTCTCTCTTTTCTCAACAGTTTGTAGCGTAGAGCAAAGATACTAATTGATACACCAAAGGGCGCTAGCCCTTAGAATCTAGAGATTCAATCCACTGATTATGTCACCCACAACCTAAGATTGTTTCCATGTTTCGGAAGACTGTGAAGACCTAAAACTACCTTTACAAGGGTGCAAATCTAATTGACAACAATAAGCACAAGCAATCCTATAAATCTAGTAGGGAAAGTCGAATAAGGGATCTTTCAAGTCCTTATGCCAGACATCTAAGTATATCTAGGAGGGGTTTTTTTGACAAGTGCGGTAATAATGGAGATTAAATCCAAGTGTATAATGTGAGAGAATATAAAGTATGTAGAGAGAGAAAATGAAGGAAAGAACTATCAAAGGGATCAATAAGATGTGAAACATTACATGGAAAGATGCTGCGAGAATGGAGAAAATGTGCAAGAGGGCTTAACGCATAATTGGTTGTGGAGATGAGAAACGTAGCAAAAATGAATTTGAGAAATGGAAAAATGGTAGCATAAAAAGAAAAATGGGCTAAAACAGAAAGGGTCAAGAAGGCTAAGTTGTGGATGGAATGTGTCAAGTGATGTGCATGGCAAATTTCAAAACAAGTAACAATGCATGTATAATGTTGCATAGAAAAGTGTGTAGAAAGAGTGATGCGCAAATTATGAAAGCATGTTCATAGGCTTGAATGCACGGGGAAAAGTTGCATGAAGAGGGTGCACATGACCCAAGAACACAATGAAAAAATGGACAAATAGGATGAGAAGAGAGATGATGATGCCCGTAAGAAATTGAAGGGGTGGGTGAAGGTGATAAGAGGGAAAAGGTGCATTGAAACACTCATTTCCATTTCAAGTGTGAAGAGAGTCAAAGAGACAGAAGACACGCTGAGTGAGTAAAACCATGAAGTGAGAGGGAAGCTAGGGCATTCAAAAGTTGCAAAGAGTTTGGGCATGACAGTGACAGGAAGATCATTATGGGTTGTAATCAACTTAGCTAGAAAGCGTTATGAGAAAGGGAGTTTGGAGATTTTTTGAGTTAAGTGGTACAAGTGGTAAAAGGATTTCAAGTGGCAAAAGGGTTGAAGATTTTGTAGGAATCTGAAGGAGAAGGCAAAGTGTGTGGACCTACGATGGCAAAGAGAAAGAGAACTGATGAAGACGCCATGCAGGAGAAGGGAGACGCACATTCATTAGACTAAAAGAACCACTAGATGAGATTGCATTTGAAAGTGATGAAAAGCAAAGTCAAAGAGAAGTAGAGAGACCCATGGATGAACCTCCAACTAAGAAGAAAAAGATGGAGAAACCTTTGTTTGTCACTACACTAATGTCAAATCTAAGAGTATTGGACGGAGAGACTCTAGTAACGTGTTTAGGGAATTGCATGGGTGAAGATTTAAACCATCAAAATAAAGAGTTTTAGGCAATGTCAAAGGCAAATTTGGAGGCAAGACAAGGGAGTGGCAATGTAGCTGAGTATTTGGCACCTACAGGTGTTTTGCACATCAATGAGCTACCATACTTTGAGAAACCTAAAGAACTAGTGAAGTACTTCTTGATGCACATCCACAAGGGAAAACCAAATATTGTGAGACAGATTAAAGATTTCAGCCACTTGGATTCGTAAGGTAACAAACCTAAAGAATGAAGGGACAGATATGCACAAAACAATGAAAAGGATTTCAAATATTAACAAGGTAGCAGGTATACTACGTATGAAGAAAGGGAGCACAACGATGGCAATGGAGCATTTTCCATCAAAGTCAATGAAAGTCATTGCGTGACTTATTAGCTCTATAATAGTGTCCATAGGGAGATGGAATATAGTGACTAAAGAAGCTGCATACCTAGCATATGAAGTAGCATCAAAGAGGATTGTATACAATTATGCAAAGTACGTTGTAAAGGAAGTGGTGATGGCATGTGAAGAAGGGCATCAAAAAGGAAACAAGTTAAACTGAGGTATGATTCTGATTTTGATTTGTTGGAAGAGATTGGGAGCCGAAAGGAAAGTTTGATTTCATGTGAATTGGGGAACTTGGATCCCACACGTTAAATTTATGGGATCTTGCATGATGAAATACAAAGCATTTATTTGTGCAAATCAAATGATTGAACCCTACAAAAGGCGAATGAGAAGATGGTATGAACACATAAAGGACGTGTTCAATTGAGTATAGAATCCCACCAGAAATGCCACAATCTTATCATAGTTTTGTAAGATTTTGTGTGAAGGTACTACACCATGGTTAGTTTGATGGGCTTAAATGGAAAATATAAGAGTTGGGCAAAGCTACCGTATATGGTGAATGTGCATTATTTGGAGCACACATTGAATAGACCAGCTAGTCTACCAAGAACAGAGGTAGAAATTGGGGCAGTTGGTGCTCCAAGGAATGATTTGAGAAGCAAGTATAAGCCTTCAGGAAGGAGTGTGGTATTAGATGATGAAGACTCGGATAGTGAAAGTATGGAAATCAAACCCTCGATATTTGTGAAGGTAGTAGGGTATAATTTTAATATTGGGCGAGTGCAGAGACTATCAAAGAGGAAAGGTACAACACATGTATCGAGCCCTATACAAGCTAGGCCAATGGAGAGAGCGGTAGTGATAGATGAACTTGTTGCACAGAGAAGAAAAGAAGAAAGATATGGCAAGATCAAGCTGCATTAGGAAAGGGGAAGGATAAGGTCATAAAAGCAAATGAGAGTTCGTCATCTTCAGATGATGAACCTAAAAAGAAGCAGCCCAAAGTTTATGTGTAGGAAAGGACTTCAAGGACTGCAGGATATTTGTTTGGAACATCGAGAGTAGGTATTGTCCAATCTCTGTGTCCTGTTCAAAAAGAAGCACGAGTGGAGATCCTTGTCAGAAGAGAAACTACAACAAGGGTTCCAATTCAAGCAACAAGGGAAGGAACTACTACTATTGCGTACTCAACAAGGAAGTGTCGAAGTACGTAGACAACAGGAAATTGTTGCTTGTTACATCCCGTCCTATCCATAATGAATATTACTTACCTTAAACAAGTAGTTTAGGCTATTGTTTAATATGGATTATTCAACATTGGTACTATTGTGATTGTTTTATTTTGATTGTTGTACTTCTCATATTGAATCTTTGAATTTCGGCATATTTATTCAGCAAAAAAACATGTAATTAATGATTAATTATTCTGCATTCTGATTTGGGATATTACAATTGCATTAAATAGCATTAATTATGAGTTAGTTCTTTCAGTTGTTTCGACATTATATGATAAGATGGACTAACTACTTTTCTCCTTGTCTGAGGTGGATGCGGGACAATTCTTATCTGTACCCTCGCAGTATAATCCTAAGGTAGAGAATCATAGGGGAGAGGGCAGTAGATCATAACAGTTAGGGGCAGACAGAGCAAGCCGAGAACAAACACACATTCACATAGTACTGCTTGAATAGTGGTTGTTTAAGTTGTATTAGCATCTTTGATTTGTTTGAATTGTCGTATCTTTGATTTGATTGCATTGTTGCATCACAATTTTTACTTGCATAGTTGCCTCTATGTACTATTTGGCATGTTAGATACTAATTGACTTTGGCATGTTAGTTACTGATTGACTAAGTAGTCTTGGAACCCATTGACTGTTATTTTAGCGTCTTGCGATTGGCTGTTTTGTATGAAACTAGTAATGATTTATTGTGACCTTTCTGATTTCCGTAATTATAAAACCTAAGTGAAAATGCCTTAGTAATAAATAAATGTCCATAAATGGTTTTGCATACGGGATTTTTGAGGAGCAAATTAGGTAATATTGTACTTCGCTCCTTGATTATACTAGGGCATCAACATTCTAAGCTTTCTTACAAATCGGCTAATGGATACATACAGATGTGTTGTTTATGTCTAGAAAGATATGAACAACCCCATAGGGTTGAGAACTTAAAAGTTGTTACTACCTATTATAACCACCGTAGGTGGTAAACATAGCATGGTCATATTTGGGTTGTAATGAAATTACTTGTGCATAGCACAGTTATTGTTGACTATGTAAAACCTTTGTAGCATAGCGTAGTCATTTTTGGCTATGTGGGACAAATATGAGGGGCAAGGCAAAAGGTTTAATGATTATTATTTCTGATATTGAGTATGGAATGATAAAAATATCCATGCAAAGCCATTAGAGTAAGTTTGGACTCGAAAGCTTGGTTGTCATTGGAGGTTACTCGGAGTGGAAACCCTAACTTTTAGTTGGAAGACTCAATCACCCAAGGGCAAGATTGGCAGACCATGCATGCACAGAATGACAACAATTAAGAGGGAGGTAATGTTTGAGTTATGTTGGGCTCGAAACGGATAAGAGACCGTTAAGAAGGAAAAAGGAGGTAGAGGATAGGATGGCAACACAGGGCAATAGCAAGGCAGCTTGGAGAAGAAGAAAAGTTGAAGGAAATTGGGATTTTTGAAAGCCAAGAATATCTTCATTTGAAGTATACCAAGCAAGTAATGAAAACTTCCTGGTCTTTAGAACTGAATGATTTTCTGATAAGGAATGAGCTGGTAACTTTTAATAGAAAATGCAAGTGGATTTTAAAAAGGATTGAACTTTGAATGAGGTAGAAATTTATGGGTTATCAATTTATTAGCAAAAGAAAAAATGAATGGGAGAAACCCTTTTTCATTTAGGGCTTATTATGAGGATTTTTGGCATCACCAATTCATTTGTACATGCCACCATAAAATACAAACATGTACATGTGTAGTATTGGTTAAAACGTGGGTACTTACTGCCCATCTAGGCATATATTTATTGACCTTATTGTGGGTGTTGTCAACATTCATTATAACGTACTTTAAACTTTCTTTTGGGGACATGTCGATTACCTACAAGCACTTATGCATCCAAAGGAAACCATTAATCTTGCATAGACTTGTATATTTTTAAAATGTTTGCTAATCGGGAATAAATTGATCTAATGGAAGCAAAGAATTTTCTCCTCTAATGCTTAGAATTGGTATGATTTCAGGGAAGAGAAAATGTCAATCACTTTTATAGGCCTGCGAGTGAGTAGATCTAGATAGACCATTTTGCTCCTAGAACAGTCATAGAGCTATAGGTAATAAAATACATTACCTACAAATATATGACCGGAATAGCATAAGGTCTTATCATTTAAATATTAAAGCAATGAAAAATGTTACATTAATGTTGACTGTTATCATTAATGATTGAGTGGTATTTACAGTTGTTTCTTAGTAAAGTTGCCATGTTAGATACTAGTTCCAAACAAGCACATAAAGTAAACTTGTTGTGTGTGTGTGTATAACCCTATACAACTGTATTATTACAGAATGGAATGTTGCTTGGAATCCTGATTTCTTGAATGGAAAACTAGATATTTGATATTCTGTGTAAATTATAAATGAGTAGAAACTTTATTCCAAATAAGTAACTATGTATAAGGATTTGTTGGGTGATTGAGGCTGCATATTGTCTATTTCTGAGATCTTATAAGAGAGATGTATTTAATAACATGTATTCTAATTATGCTGAGTAGTTACAAAATGACCAAAATTTATATGGTGAACTCGGAAACTATCGTATGATTGATTTTGGTATTATTCTTCCTTAGTTGATTAGATTTTGATTGGAATGATTATCCTGACTAAGGGAGGATGAGAGATGAAGGTTGTGGGCCTAATTGTAAATCCTTCATCCTCGGTTAGGCAGGGAATGGTTGTGAATACCTTATAGTAGAGAGTCATGCACATGAAGACAATGACCCAAGCTCTTCGAAGTCTTAATACTATAAACACTTTTGCCAAAGTAATGTTATAGCTGTATACATTGTTTGTCCATTGTACTTTTTAGTTCGCATGTTGCTTGAGGTCATAATAGATAGAGGTATATCCATGGTATATATGACTAGATGCATGTGATAGGGATTGTATTGTCACACTTGTTCTCGAATGGTTTTGGATGCTCGCATTGTCATTATCTGTCCCTTCGTGAAGGTAAGGGCCACTCCCAATGGGGAGGTTTGCCGAGGACCGCCGGTCTATGGTTGGAGGAAAAGCGCCAGATAATGCTCTCCCTCCTAACAGCTTATCAAAACTTATCTTGGATGCTTACTCATGGCTATTTCAGGAGCTCATTATATTGCTCTATGGTACTGTTATGTATTTGTTGTTACACCTTATTATACTTATCAGCTGAGACTATTAATTATATTGTGCAATTGGTGTATTACCTTGCTGTACATTGCAGTTGTGGCTGCTGATTTTATTGTAAATTGACATTGTAGCATGCTGTATATTCATCAGAGATAGATGGCACTGTTGTATATTTGTTGTTAAATCATGTTGTATATTTGATGTACATCTTGCTGCATATTCTCAACTGGGGTTGATGCCGTTATTATAAATTGATGATGTAACTTAAGAACATTGCAGTCGAGACTATTATTACTAATGATGCTGATTATGAAATTGTACTGCACACAATGTTTCTAAACTGTCAGATCTAATGGATATTCACTGTGGTACTGATCTAGTGTAGTCCCAAGAGGACCATAGACTATTGGAATCTTGTATTCGATTTTAATTGAAGCATTGTGTATGGTAAAATAACTGATTATTAATCCATCAGCAAATCAGATTCGTTGATATTATGTTTTGGATAGAGAACAGCAAATCTTGGGGATTGACTTTTACGGATTGTTGTACTAGATGGTAACTAGAAATTATCTTAGTTACATATATCAAAAAAAAAAGGGTAGGTTACGTAAAGGAACCCAAAAGGGTTCTAACATTGCTGCTAGCATAAGCCCACAAGCTCCTATTACAGCAAGCTCAATTGTCCATGACATTCTGCGCCCAAGCACACCAGAGTATACCGAGTCCACAAGAACAAGGAAATGAGGATGAAACAACGTAGAAAGATGTAGCTGGTGGAGATACATAGCGCACAATGGCAAACATTCAACAACCAATGGGAAAAGCTAGCATCGAGCCAAGGAAGGAGGCTATACAAGATAAGATAGAAGAAGAGTCCAGCAGAAAGAAAGTGGGAAACACACAAAATGAGAGACAAAATGAGGAAGATGGTGTGCGTTAAAAGCATCAAGAAGAGGAGGAAAGAGTGCGCAAAGAAGAACATGAAAGAAAAAAAGCATAGGATTTGGAAAGCATGTTGGAGAAAGGAGCACATTCTGAGATGAACAAAAGTCCTACAATGGATTCATCCTCAAGCATGTACCTAGGAATGATTAGACATAGGAATGCAACAAAGAATGCGCGAAAATGGTTGAAGACTATCTTTGACAGTCACATAAAGGCACCGAAATTTTCAATTCCGATAAAAACAATAGTTTCGGTGAAGGAACAAGGATTAGATTCTAGTGGAAAGGAGGAGGGTGGAATCAAAACAGTAGATCTGGGGAGAATAACTACCGAGGTAGCAGGGCTAGCATTGGTGAAACCAGCCACTAAAATGACAAGAAGAATTCTACAGAGAAAGAAGACAATTGAAGAAGTATGAGGATGAAGATCAAAGGGTAACAAAGGTGGTGGAGAAAGAGAGGTAGCAATTTTTTTAAGGTACAGATGTGACTGAGAAAACGCCATTAGAGAAGTTGGGTATGGCGATTGAGTACCTTTTGCATGCACCTCAGATTGAAGGACACCCTGCAAAGGAAAATCTCCAAGAAAAAAGGGTAAAGGATATGGGAGCGCAATACGAATATTATGCAAGAGTTAACAAAGAAGATAAATGCTCTTTGCATCAAAGTAAAGCAGGCAAGGAAAAATTTGAAAGATTTCAAAATGCACATGAGCACGTGGATGCTCGCATGAAGGAAGACAAAGCCATGCACAAAGCAAAAAGCACAAAGCTGAAAGAGAAAATAAGTTTAAGCAAAGTAGGAATGAGCAAAAAGCACACTGATTTAGACTTGTTTGAGGACCTTCAAAGAAGGACAATGAAGGAAGAGACGGCAGTGTGTGAGTTGTATCAAGAACGAAGATAGCTGATTCAAGTCATGTTGAAGACCTATGAAGACAACCCTCATACAAAATAAATTATTAAGAAGTAGATTAAGGATGCATAGGATTTGCTAACACAAGTACAGTCGGTACTGGATCATTGGGATCGAATGGAGGATCTACAAGAGAAGTTAGTAGAAGTTATGACTACACACAAAGGAAAAATTGCTACAACTAAGTCAAGTAGAAACTTGTCTGAGGACGGACAAGAAACATAGCATGGGGGAATGTTGATCCCAGATATGCACATAAGGAAAACATGAAAAGACAGTCTAAGTACTATGATGCACGAGTGAGATGCACAAAATCACTTTAGACACTTGAAATGCACAGGATGAAGAGCAAGTGCAGAAATAAGGATAATGTTTTTATGTCCCTTTTTATAGTTTTCCACAAATCTGAATTTTTATTGTGATTCCCTTTTAATACTAGAACATCAATATTATTACCAGACAACAACATGCAATACTGATATTGAAAACCTGCTTTAAACTTCATTGAAACCCCTATTGTATTGAGATGAAAGAATACAAAATACTAATAATGAAGGAAACAAGTTAATAAATTGCACGTGCAATACTGAAATATCGTACCCAACTAAAATCTTTATTTAAATGGGCTGGATCCACAAAATACTAGGGTTTATACAACTGAATCATCAAAGGGGTACTACAAGAAACCTTACACAATGTATGCAACATGAAATCTAGGTATTTATTGTAATTATTCAATAGCAAAGGCACTTACTAACTGCGTTGAACAACTGTATAACAGTCTAAAGATGAGATGCCAGCAACAATTATGGCGCACAGCGGATCGTACAACTATGGAGGGATACTGCGTTGTTGGAAGGAGGTGGTGTGATGACACCAAGAGGTACAACGAAGTATGAGCAACTATCTATATCATCATGCAACAATCGTAGATGGATTGGAACCCAATGTAGAAGTCAATATCTTGAAGTTGTAGCCCTAGCTGAAAGGGAACACCAATGCAGCAGGGAATTGAAATGAAAGACCATGCAACACAGTTTTAGGTGAATGAAACCCCAATGCGGTAGCCTAGGGTTGTTTTCTGACTGGTATGGCAACAACAGGCTCCAAAGCAAGGAATGGCAGTTCCGGATGAGGTACGGCAACTTCCCAAGGATGCACAACAGTGATTAAAATACTCTAAACCCTCAAAAAAAATTGAAATTTGATAATAATCTTCAACCACACTAAAAACTAGAATGAATCCTGATCTGTTAGCACAATTATGACCCCTTGGTGGAATCACCTCAATGGATTAGAGGGTTTTTGTCCCTTGATCTTGTACACTGGAGGGTTTTCGTCCTCAGATGAAAAGATTTGAACATAGATGCTCAAATTTTGGAATAGGGTTTTGATTTCAAAGATGAATAATGAATAATTCCTCTTTTGAGCCAGCCACTCCTTTTATAACTTTCCCTTTTCCAATTTACCCTAAAAGTATTTAAAAATACTTTTAATAAAATATTATTTTTCATCCACTTAATAATAATTACTTGTTGGCCCTCTTAATAATAATAATAATAAATGTCTTTTTTATCTTATGAAATAAAACTGACTTAGAGCAACTTACAATATTATTATTAATTTATTCCCTTAACTTTATCCCTTAGCCTACGGAAAATAAAAAATAAGCTACGGATCTTCTAATCAACTTAATTCCGAAAAGGGGGCATGACAGTCCTCCCTTCCCAGAATTGTTTGCCCTCAAGCAATTGTAAGCTCCACTACTTTGACTCACCCCAACTGACCATCTCTGTAATACGTGAATCCCAATTCATCCTTGGGAATTTGCAATTCCAAATCTGATTTCTAGTTAGTCTCACTGGCACAAATTTATCCAGTCCTTTCGCATAAGGATGGAGTAAAGGATCAATCAACCCAATTTGCAAAACAACTGATTGTTTTGGCATACCTTTCTGTGATTCACATGCATGAACCATAGCTTGTTGAGGATGAATGCTTTGCTGTTGCAGTTGCTGATTTGTGGCTTGCAGCTGAAATATTTGACCCCTTTGTTTATCATAAAGGTACAATAATTCATTTATTGTTTGTTCCATGAGTCTGGCAAATTCATCTATGAAATGAAGCTCTCCTTTTGATGATTGGTGGCAATGAACTTGGCTTGTACTTGGCAGCAAACTTCTTTTTGTTGCTGAAATTTGACTTCTGTAATTTCTTCTTTGTGCATCTTGGGGAGGCTAGCATGTTTGGAGCTTGAATCCAAACTTATGGTGTCTTGGGCTCCTTTATTTAGCTACAATCTTGGGGAGAAATAACTAATCATCACACTACTACAAAATGAACTCTCCATCCTCTTGGCTTTAACAACTCGAGGGGCTCCATTTACCATACCTTGAAGCACTACCTCTTTTCCTTCTGATTTAAATTGCTGCTCCATGGTCCAATAAGTTTGAGTGAATTCCCCAAGGGAATAAACCACTGCACACCCAATACTATATTTGTCTCTTCTGTGCCCACAACATGAAGTCATCACAAACTTGGCGTCTACCAAATGTAATATCCAACTACTGAATTATTTTAGTGCAAGGGATAGTAAAGCCATCAGCTACAATAACATTGAACCCATCAAAGTCTTTTGTTTTTAGATTGCTTCTAGTTACCAATCCTTCATCTATAAAGTTGTGTCTTGTCCCACTATCAATTAGCATGGTGATTTTGTGTAATGTCCCCGATTTCTGAGTAATGTCATTAGATTAAATTAATTATTTATAGAGTTGTCCAATAAATTAAATCATAATGATAACTTTATTTTAATTAATTTAAGTGACTAAAATAAAAATAATAAATATTATAGTCACTTTATCAAATATTATCAAGTTACTTTATTAAATGTTATAAAGTCACTTTATTAAATAAAGTGTTCTTCTAGAAGCTTGAGGAGGTTACATTGGATTTTTCTATAAGACTCAGTTGAACCTTTAAAAAGAGATGAGAGCAAGTCATTTGGACATTTTGGTTTTGACATCTTTTATCATATTTTCTGGGAGAACTTGTGTTTGTAGGTTCACCATGCCCTAGGACGAAAACCCTTGGGCAGAACGGTTGTGTGGTGAAAAGCCATTCATCATTTTTGGGTGGATTCATTCTAGGATTCACAATTGAGCTTTATTGATCAGTTTGGAGATTTGAAGCTTCAAGGAATAAGTTGTTGCAGAATTCAGAGGAGCAGATTTCTATATCAAATATTCAGATCAGATTTGAAGAAGGATTTGTTGGCAAGTTTTGGAGGCATATTGAATAGGGTTTGGCCCTAGGGTTTGAGCGCCACCTTATAGGATTGGAGCCCTCATCCTTGATGCAATTTGTGGAGATTATTCGCTGCTAGGGTTTGGAAAGTATATTCAGTTTGGAACAGCACTAGATCAGTCCTCTTCCAGCATTGTTGAAGATTGTAAATTGATGCATGTGGCTAGGGTTTCATCTTTCATTTGGGGCACCTACCTTTGGAGAAGATTTGAGGTTGATTTCATCATTGTATATACTGTTGATTGTTATCAGACTTTTGTGCATTGTTGCAGCGGTATTTATATTATATTTGATGCTCATTTCATGCCAATAGTATGAAGAGGCAATTCAGGTATGTGTATCTAATATTTATGTCTTCAAATCTTTAATTTGAACAACAAAATCTATCGTTGTTACAAGTTCTATGAGACTGTTAAACTTTATATCAGACCTGATATACATTGTAACCAGTCATGGTATGATGCATTTTTCTATGATGGTTTATGTCAATATTTGAATTAAAAGTTATTGGTTTGCTTCTCTATCAATTGGTATATGTATTTGCTCCTAATATCTATCCAAACAAACACCAAACAAGCACAAAACAACAGCATATCAGTCACAGGTCAGCATACATGCCATTTGTTTAACAAAATGCCAAGTTGGGAAACCTAAAAATTTTGGGCAAAACTATTAAGGGTTCTTACAGTGGTATCAGAGCTGTGCATCCTGCTAGCCTGAGAGGTTAACAGGGAAAAGTTATTTCAGATTGCTTGTTGAGTGACCAACACTCATCTATCTCAGTTTCAACAGATTGTTGGTTTGGGAAAGATTAAGTCTATGCAGGAACTCATGACAGAATTTATGCAGACTTGGCAAGAATATAAGAAGAATCCAACAACATTGTTACATCTTGAAATATTAGAACCTCTTTTTGCAAAGGAAAGGAAAGGAAAGCAAACTCTACGATAAATAAGTTTACCACTACAGAAGAAAAAGAAAAGGAGAGAGGAAAGAAAGAAGAATATAAAGCCACAAGTTCACTTCAACCCTATGAGGACAAGGACGAAAGAGAGTCACCTATTGAAGCTACAAATGAAGAGCACATGAAGATTGAAGAAAATACCGCCATGGAGATTATCAAACCAGCCATGTTAGATCAGCTACAAGAAAGTATGAGTTCGTTTGATATTCCTCTAATTGAGCCTAGCATTGCTTCATCACCCTTACCTCATCTTGGCAAGGAATCAAATTATGGTTTGAGCGTCTTTGAGATGGATGTTGTTCATACATATGATGGCAATTCAAAAATTTCAGTATGTGGTGAACAAAGAGGTTTGGATAAAACTAACTTGACATTGCAAGATATGGTGCATCACTTGGTGGTTAAAGAGGCCAAGAAGGAAGCTGATTTGGAGTTGCATGGTTATGAAGACCAATCAAAAATTTTGCATGAAGGTGTTAGGTCCCATAAGTCACATCCTTTGGAAGGTCAACTAAGGTATGGTTGTGGCAGCTCTAACCCATTTTGATCATGTTCATAAGATGATGGCAGGTTTGTGTTGTAAGGCTCTAAGGAATCATGACGGTTTTGAGGGAGGTCCATCTCTTGCCGACTTGCACGAACTCAAGGAGGCTTTGGTGGTAGCAAAATCAAACTACCTACACTTACTTGCGGATAGAGATCATCTCCTCACACTTAGTGAGATATACTTTGACGCCTTGAGAAGAATAAGAAGAAAAGATGAGGTGGATAAGTTTTGTGAGGAATTGAGCATGGTACACTCTTCATCATACACAGCAGAATTTCAGACTTCTATGTCAGCCACATCCAATAAAAAACAATGCAACATGATGATGGCAAAAAATGGAGACATGAAGGAAGGACTTGAAGGGTCCTATGATGAAGTCATGAATGTAGAAGAGACACACACATGAAGATTCAGCTTGCAGCCATGGGACAGAGTTTGTGACACAAAGTACACTTAATTTTCACTTGGAGACATCTCGTGGACCAGCACTTGTTGATATCCATCCACTCATGGGAAGAGAGATGATTGAGATTGAGGAAGACATCACACTTGGGCATGAGGTAAAGACTGATTTTCTGATGTATGACAGCAGTCCCTTATCTTTATATCATCATGATATAACAGCCAAGAGGATTAGCCTTGAGGCTTGTGAATTCCCTTGGGAGACTCATGATAGATCGGCACTTGATGCAACAAGGAGGAAGAAGATGTGTGAGGTAAATGAAGACACCATGGAAAGGTATGACAGCTGTTCTGATTTTCTGATTTGGAACAGCAGTCTTTGGTTTTTGCATAATCTTGAGTTGGCAGCTCCTACTCATGAGGATAATAGTAAGAAGTCTTCTTCTATTGCTGCCATTCATTTGGGAGACAAACATGAGGTCTTATTTGTGTGTCCAAGAGACGAGAAGACCAAGTCAGTACAGCATGACATGGCAGAGACAAAGAAGATTCAAAGCATGTGGCATATGAGGAATGAGCCTTGTATGGTGGTTAAGCAAGTGGAGCAATCAGGTTTTAGAGATATAAGTGATGCAAATGTGGTTTGGTCTTTGACCATTCATGAGGAGCTTGCTTGTGATGAGTCTCATCATGTTGATGACTCTTTGGTAGAGTTTGCAGCTTCCCTACTTCAGGGATTTTTGATAGGAGATGGCTGTTCTACTTCATGGAACATGGATATCTTACATAACCTTTGAAGGACAGCGGCTGTTCAAGAGTTTGGAGGAGAGTTGCATCATCTCCTCATCATTGGAAAGTGGCATAGGGTTGATACTCTATCATCCTATGACCTTGGTGGTATTATTTGCATCCACATAGGTCGGAATTTCAGTCTTGAGGTTGCTGTTCTGTTCCATATAAGCAACCTAGGAGGAGCTGTTATACATTTTCTTGCACCTATGATGGGTATTCTTAGCATCCATGGGAAATCTACAGGAGTTGGAGAGTGGTTTTGTATTGCTAGCACTTTGAGATGCTTCCATCTCCTCATGTTGGACGGATGTAAGGACGTGGTGATTTGGGATCCAAGTGGTAACTTGCTTGGCACATCAATTCGTTTGGATCTAGATGAGTTGCTTCACAGGGTAATGTAGGGAGATAGACTTGTTGATTTTAGTTGTATCAGAGTGGAGCAGCAGATTAGTGGTGGAGCATTCTTGAGATTGATATGGAATCCTGGTGATTGGCTTTGGCATTCAAGTATCGATTGCTTGGGACAAGCAATCTCCAGAAAGGAAGAACTGTAATGTCCCCATTTTCTGAATAATAGCATTAAATTAAATTAATTATTTATAAAGTTGTCCAAATAAATTAAATCATAAGGATAACTTTATTTTAATTAATTTAATTAAAGTGACTAAAATAAAAATAATAAATATTATAGCCATTTTATCAAATATTATAGAGTCACTTTATTAAATAAAGTGTTCTTCTAGAAGCTTGAGGAGGTTACATTGGATTTTTCTAGAAGACTCAACTGAGCCTTTAAAAAGATATGAGAGCAAGTTATTTGGACATCTTGGTTTTGACATCTTTTACCAGATTTTATGGGAGAACTTGTGTTTGCAGGTTCAGTGTGCCCTAGGATGAAAACCCTTGGGTAGAACAGTTGTGTGGACAAAAACCCATTCAGCCTTTTTGTGTGGATGCATTCTAGGATTCACAATTGAGCTTTATTGATCAGTTTGGAGATTTGGAGCTTCAAGGAATAAGTTGTTGCAGAATTTATAGAAGCAGATTTCTATATCAAATATTCAAATCAGATTTGAAGAAGGATTTGTTGGCGAGTTTTGGAGGCATATTGAATAGGGTTTGGCCCTAAGGTTTGAGCACCGCCTTCTAGGATTGGAGCTCTCATCCTTGATGCGATTTGTGGAGATTATTGAATGCTAGGGTTTGGAAAGTATATTCAGTTTGGAATAGCAACAGAGCAGTCATCTTGTGGCTAGGGTTTCAACTTTCATTTGGAGAGCTTACCTTTGGAAGAGATTTGAGGTCGATTTCATCATTGTATATACTACTGATTGTTATCAGACTTTTGTGCATTGTTGCAGCGGTATTTATATTGTATTTGATGCTCATTTCATGTCAATAATGTGAAGAGGCAATTCGGGTATTTGTATCTAATATTCATGTCTTCAAATCTTTAATTTGAACAACAAAATCTATCATTGTTAGAAGTTATATCAGACTATTAAATTTTATATCAGACCTGATATACATTGCAACCAGTCATGGTATGATGCATTTTTCTATGATGGTTTATGTCAATATTTGAATTACAAGTTATTGGTTTGCTTCTTTATCAATTGGCATATGTATTTGCTCCTAATATCTATCTAAACAAACACCAAACAAGCACAAAACAGCAGCATATCAGTCACAGGTTAGCATACATGCCATTTGTTTGACAAAATGCCAAGTTGGGAAAACTGAAAATTTTGGGCAGAACTACTAGGGGTTCTTACATTTTGTACCCATGTAGAACTCCACGAATTCTGAAAGCGTGATATTTGGGACCACCAGAAAGTGCGGCAAGATTGCCTCCTGATATAAGTGTGGCAAAGGTGCCTCCTGAAACATCTTCCCTTCTTTCATCTTTTGATTCTTTCATTTTAATTATGGTTCAGGGTCCTCTACTTCCGATTCTTTTTTTTTATATTACCTCTATGTTAATGTATCTAACCTCACCCAAGATATATGTGACCAGGCTCCCATGGATCCTTGCAATTGAAGCACAATTTCTTTCTTCTGAGCTCATTTTTGGTCTCTATATCTTTCCCTAGTCTTTGTGGCAACTCTTTCTGCGAGAAACTTCTCGCTGAAATAGTTTCTTTTGCTGCCCAAAAGTTGATGTCTCTTGCTGCCGAACAGTGGTATCTCTTACTGCCCAACAGGGTATGTTGTTTGGATACGGGCACGGGTACGACTGGTGTACGTGGGTCTGCCATTTTTCTAGAACCTTAATTTGGATATGTCTGTATATATATATTTAAAATATATATATATATATAAAAACAATGCATATTACTCGTTTTTTTAGTAAAACACTTAAAAATACATAGTGTTTGTTCATTCCTTGCTTCAAAATGTTTACTAAGTTCTTAGCAACATGGTCTTATGAGGGAGGGGGCTACTTTTATAAGTTCTTAGCAACGTTTTAGGCTAAGTCACAAGGTTCGAGTACGAATTCGACGAAGTTAAAATTTGGTTCGAATTCAAATAAAAATTGAAAAAAATCGTCATTAAATTCAAACGTTAGAAAAATATAAAAACATAAAATATTAAAAAATATATTTAAAAATACATAATTAAAAAAATTAATAAATCATATAAAAAAATTATAAATATAAAACATAAAAAAAAATTACAAATTATTAAAAAATATATAAAATCAAATAAATTAAAATCAAATTTAAAAAAATAAAAAACTTAATAAGTTAAGTAAGTCAGAAAAATAAATTAAATAAATTATAAACATAAAACATAAAACAAAATTATAAATTATTAAAAAAAATATACTAACAAATAAAAAAATTATAAAGAAAATTAAAAAACAAAACGTAAAATCAAATAAATAAATAAAACAAATCCCCCAACTAACGTATATTTTTTACAATTTTTGTCAACTATGTTTTATCCCCCGCCGGAAACCCTCAGGCATGCCCGGGACATCCTCGTGTCGGAGGCATCTCCAGACAAGAGACGCCGAGGAGGGGGAGCGTATCCTGCAACACAGCGAACAGGTGGTGTCTTTGAAAATAACTTTTCTTGGGTGCTGAAGATTCCAGGTTTAAAGCCCTCTTAATAGTTTCTTGCAAAGACAAAGGGTCCAAGGATTTTACCAAGCCCTTGAGAGGTTCAGTTAGTCCTACAAATAGAACAATAAGTCTCCTTTCTATCACATTAGGGACCACAACTGATAAAATCTGGAATTCTACAATATAGCTATCCACAATTTCATATTGCTTAAGCTAAGCTGATTCCCTGAAGTGGATGTCAGGATCTTTTCTTTCAAATCTCTCTATCAATGTCTTGCTGAATCCTTCCAATGTGGAAATAGATTCTCCTAGATTAATTTATTCCCTTAACTTTATCCCTTAGCCTACGGAAAATAAAGAATAGGCTACGAGTCTTCTGATCAACTTAATTCTGAAAAGGGGACATGACAGATATGCGCATAAGCAAAACATGCAAAGGCAATATAAGTACGATGATGCACAAGTGAGATGCACGAAATCATTTTAGACACTTGAAATGCACAGGATGTAAGGGCAAGTGCAGAAAGAAGGATAACGTGCAGGTAAAAGTTAACATCAGTGCACAGATTGGAAAGAAACACAAATGTTGAGAAGCCAACATATGTAATGCATCCAAACAAGGAGAATGCAAATGGAAAGGGACTGATTCAAGTTGATAGGAATATGTAGAGAAAGTAATAGAATATGTTGATGAGGGTGGATAGGCGAAAGAACAGTTGGCAAAGAATGAACAAAATACACTAACAAAGGAACAACTCACAGAGGTTGAAGGGGTCCAAGAATGCTATACATAGGGACGTCAACCTCTCATTTGAGACACTTGGACTTGGAAAAGGTTACACGTTTGCAATTGAAGATTCAGAGCATTTGAAGAAAGATGTGAGCTAGGGTTTGACAGTTTAATGAGTTATCATTGAATGCATTTTATGAAGGAATATCGTGATTGGATGATGATCATTGTAATGTAACATGAGAGTATGCTTTGTAACATTTGTTGGATGTTAATGAAGATGGATTTTTGTATGAGCAAATGTGAATGTGTTATGCTTTGGTTTCAGTTTACTTGATGATTCTAAGTGTTGTGTTGTTTTGATGATGTGGAAGTGTATGTCTTCATGTTGTGTTCTCATATTGGGGTTCTCAGTAACTTCTTGTCGCATCTCGGGTGGTGCCCAAGTCTCTAGCTTAGGTAATATACCAGCATTGTGAGTAGTTATATTTGTTGCGCGAGATCTGATCTACACAAGATCAAGTGGAAGATTTAAAGCACAACAATATCACTCACAATGTGAATCATCTTCATGAACCTAATACCCAAGGACAGCATAAATATCAACAAAAATATAAGAAAAAGGGCAAGGAAAAAGCCTTCCCAATCATGCTACTTCTGATTCTAAGAATTATTTGGTTGAAAAAAGTAAGATACTAAGACTAAATGTTGATGGCCTTAAAGGATTTCAATAGGTTCTTGAAGACGTAATTCAGAATCCAAATATCTACTGCTTGCTCAAGGATTTCATTTGTATTGGCCTTCAAAGGGACAAAAGAAAAGGCAGTTGCTCAGCCCATGTTTGCCAATTGGGAGAAGCTCTGTCAAGGAGATGTATGCCCACCTGAACCCTTGTGCGCAAGGCCGGAGAAGTTTAGCCCCAAAATGAACAGCTGAACATCAAGATTTTGGAGCCTTTAGATCATTGCAGACTGCTTAAACACTTTGTGAGGGTCACTTTCCCACTGTAACTTGTTGAAATTATTATGGGAGTTGTTTGTGTCTTTGGAATTTCTTGAAGTGTTAGAGATTGGAAGTTGGAAAGACAGTTTATTTTGGGGTTGTTTTGCTGCATTGGATGTTTACGTTGTCTGTGCAAGAAGGGTTTGTGTGGGGACTGCATTTAATGTGCAAGTGCACATTGTTGTACTGTGGATGCATCTGCCTTGAGTGTTGTGGCATAGTTGTCTCCCTAGATGATGCAAAGCTCTTGCATTTCTATTGGATCTTCACATACTTGCTTCAATATTTTATATTCTGGTGATGGAATGATTGTGTGGTTGTTCTTGAGTCATTGTAGTCCACTGCTACTCTGGGTGCAATGTTGAAGCCTCTTGGCTCAAGGGTGGGGAGGAAACTCGCTCTGATTCAAGGTATAAAAGAGACAACCTCAGTTACTTCCAGCAGTGAAAGTGACAACCAATGTCCCTCAAAATCCTTCTATCGTATCTTATTTCTGTTTATTTTATATTCTTTCCAGATGTATGAGCATGCCAATCACCTGGATGCAAAAAGAAATTGGATATTTTCACCTTTAATATGTCATATTAATTGCCTAGTTAGCAGTGCAGTAAATGATGGATGCCTAATGGAAGACTTGCTCTTAAATAATCTAGTATGTATAACATGCTCATAAGACTTGTTGCCTGTAGTCTGGCTTACACTTTGAAGGACCTATTAATGGAATAACTCAAGGCAATGTGCTTGGAAGCAATTTATTGTTATTTTGATTTCAACAAATTTCTTATAAACTGTGATAGCATTTGTTTGTTTTTTGCTTATTCATCTTTTATTTAAGGTCGAACTTTTAAAAGTGGCAATTAAGGGATTAACTGGGAGTCCTTGAAATGTGGAGGACAATTTCCTTAAGATATAGTTTGCACTCCACACTATCACTCAAGTTCAAGGGCAGTAGCACTATTGTAAACCACACCTGTCCCTGAAACCTTTAGGCCAGGACAGTCTAGTGTTACTAGTCTTCCTCCATGAAGTTTATTTTGTATAGGTGATATCACTTAAATGGACAGGAGCCCATGATATAAATGTATCGGTACTCTACCACATGCATATAAATGTACAAATGTGTTAAGTTAGGTGATGGTATTTTGTTTAGTAGGAAGTTGTTTAACAAGTAATGTCTTATTATATTGAGAGATCTGGGTTGAACCTGGGCTTAATTATAACTCCCATCTTGTTGGGGTTTACAACTGTTGACTTCTTGTTGAATGGACATTACTCTCAACAAATCTTACTTACTAGTGATATATGGATGTCACTCGTGATTACATTTGCTAGTAACAACTGAAGAGCTCTGCTTATGATCAAATTAGGAATGTTAAGAGATCGTTTTAAGTATCTCAACTCTGCTCTTACTTGGTAAAACATTGTTCTAAACCTATGATTCTTTTTAAATCTCTTGGTAACACTAAACCTAGACGACTTCATACAGATATAAGTTATGAAATACCATGTACATTGGTTGTACAAGTACACAGTTAGGCTAGTGCAGGATAAATAAATGCCAGAAATCTTCAGTTTTGGACCAAGGAAAAATCACTCTATAAAAACACCTCTAGGACGTGGATCAATTTTCTTGTAAAGGTTTGTCTGAACCAACACACCAAATTGGGGAGTTGAGTGAGGCATTCGCAACTTTTTGTATTTATTGTAACCTCCCTCTCAAGTGGAGGATTTAAGTTTGCTTGGAATGTAACCTCTCTAGAGCACAAGGCACTCACAACAATGCAATCCCAATCACAAAATGACCGGCCATTAAATAATCACATACATTATAGTTGGGGTTATAAGGAATTTGTCCAAAGGGGAGACCAACATAACCCTGAGTCGCCTTGGTATGGAATGTTGCTAAACTCCGCCTTTCGATTTCTCAATGCTAGTGAATAAAGCGGAGGCTTGGACCAGCAATCCTTTTTAGAAAAGCTAATAAATTTGAGGCTTGTGCACTTATATTATAAATGTACATTGACATAGGAAATAAATGCACATTATTAAAACATAATATTTTGATTCATAAAAGTTAGAAATAACAGAGGGTGCATTTAATTACCCTTGTAAATAAAAGCTAGTTGACAACCGGTTGGTCATTTATCTCACTTTATGTATTCAGTTATTTCATTTTGCGATTCATTGGAAGAATGGCACAACAAGTCTTCTCTTTCCATTTTCAAGTTTGTCTCTTATCTTTGCTTGCTTTTCTATCATGGTATTTTGGTAATAATTATTCTTTGTAGCCTCATTCCTTCATTTAGTATGTTTGTTGAAACTTCCAATCAAACAGCTATGGAAAAAGATATGAACTTTGATAAATTGTATGGCAAACTATTCCATAAGGCTGGTTGGAATAGGCAAATTTGGATCAGGAGAGGAGTCAACCTCAGAGAATACTTTGTTAGCAAATTCCAAAGGAAAGAAGCACAATCAACATTTTTTTTCAGATGCTTCCACCATTTCAAGTAATAACACTTCTAAGTCCAATATTTGGCATTATTTTTTGGAAAAAAGAAGGATCATGGTTAGAAATATTGTAAGAAGAGGTTGGCATAGTTAGAGAAAAAGAGGAAAGCAAGACAAGTTAATTTAGTTGATGAAGAGGAGTGTATCTTAATGGATTCCCAATTAAAAAATTAAAGAATGAATATTCGGTTCTTCAATTTAGGCTAGTAATCATATGACTAACCGACATGATGTTTTTTGTGAATTTTGTTGAAGACTCAAGCAAGTCAAATTTAGTGATACTTGGTAGTAACAAGTCACATAGCATGCAAGGTCATGGAGATGTCAAGATCAACTTGAATGGAGGTATGAAATTTACATTTTAAAATGTCCATTATGCTCCTTGTTTGACTAAGAATTCTTTTTCTATTAATTGGATCACTAGTAATGGGCACTTGGAGATTGTATTTTTTAGTGATAAGTTATTGGTTAAGTAGAAGGGTAGCGAGAAAGTCCTTGTCAAGGGGGTTAGAGAGCATAGTTTTCAAAGGCTTGAAGTTGCTAACACACCACAAGGTTTGAGGTTTTCGCTGCATCCAATTCAGAGTTTGGAGTCTGGCGCCAATGGTATGGATGCCTCAAAGGAATATATCTCTCTTTGGTACACAAAACAAATATGGTTGTTAGTTTTATTTCAAATTTAGAAACATGTATGTTTAGTTTGTTTAGATGAGAAATGAAGTAAGAAAGCATTCTTGAAGGAATCAATACCAAGGGCACCTATTGTCTTGAATTGTTGCATGAAAATGTTTGTAGCCCAATGAAGGTAAAAACATTTGGCAATTCAATGCAAGTAAAATCAATATATGGTGCTCTATACTTCCTCCTTTTTGTTGATGATTACAATAGGAGGTGTGGGTGTATTTTCTCAAATGCAAAAGTGAGGTGTTTGAGAAATTCGAGCAGTTTAAAGCTATTGTAGAGGTTGAATCCTATTTTAAAATTAAGTTTTTTTACATATAGAAAATGGTGGTGAGTTTTATAGCAAAACATATGCTGATTTTTAATCAAAAGACGTGCAAATACAATTTTCTACCCCTTATACAACGCAGAAAAATGGAGTTGTGGAGAGGAGGAATCAAGTGTTGACAAAAATGACTCGATGTATTCTAAGGGGTATAAGTGTGCCTGTGGAGTTTTGAGTAAAAGCAGTAAACACGACTGTATATATATTTAATATGCACTTATCCAAGGCATTGGAAGGGATCGCACCATAGGAGACTTGGTCATGCAAGAAACCAAAGAGGCATTTTTTTAAAATAATTTGTTGTATTGCATATGCTAATGTTTCAGATCAGTTCAGAGTAAATTGAAGATTGAAGAAATTCATTTTTGTCAGCTATAGTGAAAAGCCAAAAGTGTACAAACTCATGGACATGTCTATTAAAAAGGTAACCATTAGTTGGGATGTTGATTGTGATGAGGGTGGTATTTTTTTCAACTCTAATTTTCAGTCAATCCAACAATCAATTCAGATTTCTCAATGTGTTTTAAGTCCTAATGACACAGATTCAGATGATACTCAAAATGTGCAATAGTGTAGATACCTAAATCTAGTCATAAGTAATTAACAATGTTAATTATTGACACATCCTAAACCACATGACTTACACCCAAATACATGACTCTTAATCCCCATTCCTCTAGGTCATTTATCTATATACGGGCTCGACCCTTTGCTCGTTGTCACTACTACACAGAACTTCCAAAGTCAAATGCTCAGACTATTTTATACTACCCTTAAACTATCTCCAGCTCAAGAAAGTTGTCCCTGATTTTCCAGAACAAGTCTATGCTAAGTAGACAAGTCCGCTACCACAGACATGTCCACTTGGGGCGGTAGCATCCCATGCCAAATAACAGCTAGTTTCTAAAGTTCATAATATTATTTTGGATCTTCCCTCAAGTTTCATAAAGTCGGCTAAAAGAAATTTTCAAAAGGTTTCACTATATATGCAAAGCAAAACCTCATTTCAAAGGGACTTGGTTCCTAGCTTGGCACTATCTATTGAGCACTTACACACAATTGCACATTGAGCAAACATGTTATACTCTTCTCAAAATTAGGATCATTCACAAGGAGCAACCATAAACCAGTCTAAAGCATCTCAAAACAAATCAAAAGCTATCATTGTTAAGTATCAAAACCATATTTCTAGTTGCATACATTTAGTCAAGGAGCACAATTGCCAAATCACTCTAGGTGGGAGAACTATGTGTGGCTTAATTTCCCTCTTTGGAGTATTTGGATACGTAAGCAGTGATCAATCTCAAGGAGGTGATTGGGGTCAACTCAGTGCATTACACTCCCCCTCTTTTTTGAAGGTGTCTAGCTCTCACAAAGACCCCTAAGGTTTCAAAAAAAATAAGAAGAAAACAATGACATCCACGTAGCACAATCTAAATCTCAACTCAATCAGCAGACACAAGCACAAATGTCGGAACATTGGGATTTAGTCACAATCAACTGGGACAAGTCCACAATCAACAAATATGACTAGCCTACGTTGTTGTCCAAGAAGCAAGTACCTGTCCAAAAATAGTTTTAGATTTTGCTACTAATCATGACCAATCACAGTCCAATCTCTTGGTAATTTCTACTTTCAAATATTCAAAATATTCGACACAAATCCAGGTTTAAGGGAAGTACATCTCTTAGTGTTTTCCAAAAGTAGCAATTTTTCATATTTATCAGTTACAAATCAGAATTGTTAATAATTGTATATATTTAGCATTTTGATCTCTTTCGAGTTTTATACCTATTGTACAACAAATTAATTTTTAAATAAAAAATAAGGTAAAACAAAGAGGTCCAAGATGTTTTGGAGCTGATATAGGGGCTGAAATGACTAATAAAGATGCTGATTTGGATCTTGGACAGGTTGGCAATGACGTTAATTCAGATTTGATCAAACCTGATTCAATTGAGTAGGTTGCGCCAATAAGGAGAACAAAGTGATATCATACTACTTTAAGGAACATAATGAATGCTGCTTCAAGACCAAAGAGAAACATCAATAAGATATAGGACTCTCACATTTAATGTTGGTGATGATTTGACATTTGTTGCTAACAATGTGAGTGAGCATTCTTCTTATAAGGAAGCACAAGGAAAGTCAAAATGGGAGGCAGACATGGAGGCTGAGTATGATGCTTGGACGCAGAACAAAAATTGGGCACTTGCTGATCTGCAACAAAGTAAAAAGGCAATTGGTTGTAAATGGGTTTATAAAAGTAAATCAAAGGTAGAAGGTTCATTGGGCAAACATAAAACAAGGCTTGTAGTGAAGGGGTTTGCCCAACAGGAGGAGATGACTATGAGGAGACATTCGTGCCTGCGGCCAAGATGCTGACAATCAGGTTAGTGGATGTCCTTACATCTCAGTTTCGTTGGAAAACATTGCAAATGGATCTTTAGAATGGCTTTTTGAATGGTGATTTAATGGAGGAGGTGGACATGACATCAACAAAATATTTTGTCGTTGTTGGCAAGGAAAAACTTGTGGGCAGATTTGTGAAAGTACTTTACGGGCTGAAGCAAGTGCCAAAAGCATGGTACACTAAAATTGATCATTTTTTAATTAATTCAGGGTTTAGGAGTAGTCTTTTTGATCCCAATCTTTACATCAAAATTGTGGTGGATGATATAGCCATTCTTATTGTTTATGTGGATGACTTAATCAACACAAGAAGGAAGACCAACAGAAAATCAGATCTCTACTCTACTTTGACATGACAGACTTAGGTCTCCTAGATTGTTGTTTAGAGGATGAATTCTTGCAAACATATGGAGGCACATTTATTTTTCGGCAAAAGTATGCAAAAGAACTATTTGAGAATTCAAGAAGGCGGATTGTAAGCCAATGATGTCCCCTATAAAGGGCTGGTTTAAACTGACTTCCTCAAGTGATTATGTTCAGCAGGTCAATGAATCAGTGTATCAAAAATTGGTGGGCAACCTAATGTATCTTTCTTCGACGATGCATGATATTTCGCCCAACGCTGATCATTGGAAGGCAGCAAAGAGGATCTTGTGGTACATCAAAGGCACATTAGATTTTGGAATTTGTTATGGTGTTTCTAACAATTTTCAGGTAGTTGGTTGCATAAATTCAGATTTTGGTGGATCAGTTGATGACAAGAAGTAAACAACAGGATACCTCCTCACTCTTGGAATAGGTGCAATATCTTAGGTAAGTTAGAATAAAAATATTGTTGCTTTGTCTTCAACAAAAGCAGAGTACAAGGCTACTGTTTTGGATGCATGTGATGTGGTTTCACTGACTTACAATTACATCAGGGGCATCCTAAGTCCATATTTTGTATAAACTAGGGTGTGCTCAAACTGGTCAAAAATCCAATTTTCCATACGAACACCAAGCACATAGAAGTTTATTTCTATTGTGTTTGTTTCTTGGTAGAGAAAGGCACTAGTGATTATGTATATCATCCAACTCAGTAGCAAGCAGCGCATACATTTACAAATCCTCTCTATATTGATTTTTTTTTTAAAATAAGGAATGAACTTTTCATGTTTTCAAATATGACTATTAAGGAAGAGTGTTATAATAGCTAATATAAATGCCATAAATGTCAGTCATGTGTATTTTATTTATAAAAGTAAATTGACAAAGGAAACAAGTGAACATTATTAAAACCTAAAATTGTGTTTTACAAAAGTTAATACTAAAAGAGGGCACATTTAATTAACCTTACAGTTAAAGGTTAGTTGGCAATTGGTTGGTCATCTTTTTCACTTTATGTATTCACCCATTTCATTATTTGATTGAATTGAAGAATAGCAAAGCAAGCCATTCTCTCTCCATTCTTCGGAGTTTGTCTCCTATCTTTACATGCTTTTCTCTCCTCCATTTGTTATGCTTTATGCATGCAGTTAACACTCTCTTTAATATACTTCAAGAGAGCAATCATTTGAACCCTATTGCCTATTGCCCTCATGTATTAGATCTCAAGCTTTACAAATGCCATATGATGCCACTATATATAGCAACCACACACGAGCACAAATAAAATTTTAGTAAATACTAATCTTAATATAAGGGGTACTACATATGGTGTCAGAACTGGCCAAGGGGCCAAGCCACTGGAGCTTCAACAAGTAAAAACAAGATAGGTGAGGATTCAAAGATATGAATAATGGTATCAACTTGGAGGGCTGAAGGGGTAGCAGTGAACACTGAACAGTGGAGCTTACTTTCGGCTTGATGGTGTTAACGGGATATGCGTATTCAGATGGTAGCTCATTAAACCTCCTGAAGCAAGACCATTTGGAGAAGGTGGTGAAGTAATCAGTAAACCTCCTGCTTTGCCTGTGGTGGTCCGTATATGTGCCATTTTTGGCTTGAATTAGTTCTTTGAATTTCATGGTCTCTCTAAATTAGAACGAGGCATTTAGCAGCAATAGCATATGAGGCTTTTGGCCCATAGCCCTCTTTTCTTAATGATAGAGATGGTTACTAATATTGGCTTATGTCTATAGAGGAGTCTTGCAGCATTAGATGTTATGTTTGAAAATGTATTCAAAGAATTTGCATGAAATCGTGTTTTCATTACTTTTTTTTAAAGAAAATGGAAATTTCAAACGACCAAATCTGTAAAAAGATCCGTGGAAATATCCTGACCTGTGCTGCACAAGTTAGTCATCCAATACTGAAAAGTGGGCTCTGAAATCTCAAACTCCACTGCGGATCGATCCCATTCCCCCAAACTCTCAAATGTATCGAATTCTGTGTTATTCTTTTCATCTACAAGTCTGAGTAAAGAATGCCCATAGCCTTCTGAAGACGAGGAAAATAATGGCCTGAGCGACCTCAGATGCTTGAGCTTCTCCAAGTTGTTCACTGCTTCCTCTAACCACGCATCCCATTCCCATTCCCCGCTCGTTCTCATTTTTGTTCTCAGGAGAGATCAAATTGCATACAAACATTTTATTACTCGTGAGAAAGTTTGATGCATAGACCACTCCGCCTTTCCAATTTAAAACATATCCATCCCCACCTTCACTAGGTGTAAAATGGGTTGCTGAACAACGCGTAGTGAAAATTGAAACTGGGTAGGTGGATTTTTTTTTTTTTTCTTTCATTTTTTTGGGTGGAGAATTCTTCTATTTTGTACTTTACTTTGGGGTTGGGGGAGAGACAAATATTTTATGGACTCTTTTGTTTATAGATTATTTAAAATAATTATATTATCAATTAAAGGTTTTTTTTTTTTTTTTTTTTGAGGGGGTTAAGGTGTTTCCATATTGTGTAGTTTTGTATTTTTCATTTTTAATTATTATTGTATCAATTAATATGTCAATAAAAATCTTAATTTAAATTTAATTTTCTTTAAATATATATGTATTTTAAAAAATTTGGAAAGGAAATATCTAAAAAGTATAGTAAATATTTTAAAGAGAAGTTGAGCATTTACAAATATTTTAGGGAAAATCAAGTATTTGTTAGAGATTTATTGAAGCATACAAGTTTGTGTTTATATATACAACACAAGTCACTATTTTGTTTGAAGTGGAAAAGATAGCAAAAATAGCAGACTACTTGACCAGAATTTATAACAAAAGATTCAAGCTTAGCAAAGAAATCGAGGAAAGGCAGAAGTAGCAGTGTGGGGCAGTTTATTTAGTATCTTGTCAGTTGGTTTTGCTCTTGGGTCCCATAAGTTGATTGACCTCGTGGACGTTATTAAAAACTTTCAATTCAATTCAAACTTTCAATCATGGAAGTTTACTATTTTTGATATTTTTATTGTTTAGGGCCTTAAAAAATATTAAATAGTTCGGTTATTATTTGGTTTAAAGTGAGGTCCAAATGTAATGTCCCCCTTTTTGATGTAGGCATGCATAGGCCCTTAGCCTTGAGTTGTTCCCAAGAGCTAAGGAAAAAAGGAATGAAAAAGGGGAACATTTTAAAAGCTTTAAGAGCATTGAATGAAAAAACACTTTATTTTTCTAATGTCCACTTACGCTGGGGTCCTTTTGAAGGGTCATAGCACTTAAGGTTTAAGAGGGAAATTGTAAGGAATGTTCTTTTAAATATTTGGAAGGGAGAGTTATCTTTTAATTGGGTTATAAAAAGGAAGATGGATGTTCATTTTGAAGGGTTATGTATGTTTGGAATATTGAATTATTGATCAAGTATGTCAAGCTTGTTCACCACTACTTGGAGATGAAAACTTTCAAGTGTGCGCCAAGGGTTTGGGGATGAAAACCTCTACTCCTTCATTTAAGAAAACTATATTCAAGGGTTGTAATTATGCTTCAAATCTGCATGGTTGCATGTAATTGGTTTTACAAAAGTGTTTTGGAACACCGCCTTGTACAGAAGATTGGTGAACACCTTTGGAAGCGTGGTGACTGTATTTTTACAGGTAAAAAAGGTGAGTGAATTGCTTGGAGAGTTGTTGGTTGATTTTGGAAGCCAACCTAGGGTGGCAAATTGGTTGGAGGATTGGCGACCCCTCTCTAGAGGGCTATTTGACTTTGAAATCCTCTTCTAAGGTTTAGAGGTATTTTCAGCAATTTATTCCAACTTAGCAAATTGTTTGAGGGTTGATTTGCACATGATTTAGGGTGATTTTGTGCCCTCAATAATATTTTAAATTTATTTTTTTTTTTGGTAATGGACTAGGGTTTTGAGAATTTTGGGATAACTTTTGATGGGCTTCCCATGATGGGAAAATTTTGAATTTAATTTTGATTGATAGCTACCATTTTTAGTGTCAATTTGAGCTGTCAATTGCATTGAAATTCTAAGTATTGTGGAAGTTATGAATTTTTGAAGTTTTGTTGTAATTTTTCAATAATAAATTTAGAATTGTGAGTTTCAATTTTTTAGTGAATATTTTGACTTCTAAAATTACTAGCTGCAATATAAAATTCATTTCATATTTTTTGGAGGGTTAGAAATATCAAATTTGAATTTTACCCTAATTGCCTAAGGGTTTGGTAGAGGAAATTGTTGAGTATTATTTCATTTTTGGAAGTGTGTTATTAGTTGAATTTGCATTTTTATATTCTTTAAAGGAAGGGGTTTTGGATTTGGTAGGGTTTGTTAGAGAACTGCTATTTTGTTTATTTATCCCATTTAGAGACATTACAGTGGTATCAAAGCCATTTTATTGGCCAACTGTGGGATGGAAAGGTATTTGTCAAACAGTGACAGGGACAGGGCTAGGTGGGAATGGATCACTTAGTCTTAGGATTGGTTGATGAAAATTATGGCTACACTTCTTCAAATAATGAAAGATATGAAAGGGGATCAACCCCTTGAAATGGAGTACTAGCTTTTGGTTCATTGGGATCTAATGGAAGATTATGATGAATATTTGACACTTGCACTATGGTACAGGAAGGGAAGGAGATTCAAAGAATGGCTAGCTTTGAGACAAGGCAAAGGTCTCCATGGGCACATAGCTATGAATGATGACTTGGGTAAGATTGTTCTTCCTACCTGTGATGGAGACCCAGGTACTTCAATTAGAGCATGGGTAAACAAGGTTAATGACTACCTTGAATTGAGACCTAGAGATGAGAAGCAAGCTCTAAAATTTGTCATATAACACTTGGAAGGAGTTGCCCATTATTGGTGGCATCTAGGATGGAAGTCACAAGGACACCTCATTAAAACTCATGAGGAACTTGGTGAAAGGCTCAACAAATAATTTAAAAAGAAGGAAGCGGAATCTTTAAAATTATAAATCGTGAGGATACTTAAGGACTTTCAATTGTATAAGGGGCAGCCATCATATGAGTATGTTGGACCTCAAAAATAGGAAGTGTTGGAGTAGCCAAGAACTAATTTTTAGACATGTAAAGGGCAATCAATGATCAAAATTTATGAACCACAAGAACCAAAAATTCAAGGCCAATTAAGTAAGGAGTTCTAATAAACTATGGAGTAACCAATGGGGTTGTAAATGGTTGACGCTAATGGGAAAGTAATAGAAAAATCAAAACTTCCAAGGGTGAAGCTAAGAGAAGTTATTCAAGAACTTCATAAGCCAACAAAAGGTCAAAAAGGAAGCATGAGCAAGGACATAATAATAGAAAGTTATGCCAAGAAAGAAAGTTTTTGTATTGTTAAATTTCATGCATCATTTTACTTGTATAATTTGAGATTGAAAGAAGAAGCTTGGAGGAAACACTTATTGTTATGTCTTATTAAGGAAGCACATGTCCTGACAAGAAGGGGCATAACAAAGAGGTCTATTGAAGGAGTGATGCCAAGAAGGAAAGAAGAAGGATGCACCTTGCATATAAAGGAAGAAGAATCATAATTCTTGATGGGAAAATAATTGAGTTTTCAACTTAGTAAGTATCCAATGTTTCCTCTTCATGATTGGTTCTCTCATTACCTTGGTTGCAAAGCTTGTGATATTATTGAGGTGGAGGTAAGGTACACTCAAGGAGAAGAAGAAGTCTTCCAAGTAAGTTCAAGGAAAGACCATGAGAAATACCCCTTATGGCTATGGGATCCAAGTGAGCTCTATCAACATAGTGTTGCCATCATTTATAGGGCCAACGTGAGGAAGGAAGTAGATAAGGAATATCATGAAACATGGATCAAGGTAGCTGCCATTTTTTATATTTTTAGTTTATATTTCTTAAATTTATTTGTTACCTTGGTAAGCATGGGCACTAATAAGGTGAGCTTCTCACTTTCCAACATTGTGGGGATGGTCCAAACATATAGTAGTGGTTTTCCCACCACACAAAGGAGATATTGGGAGAGAGAAAGGGCATACTACCACTAGGTTAAGATAAAGCTTGAACATAAAAAGAAAGCCCATATCAAGCTCATAAAGCATGATGACATAATTATAAAAGTGCTATTGAACACTAATGTTTTTTCTAACATTTTTGTTTCATGTGAAGATTCATTAATGAGATCACTTACCAAGGCTAAGAGCAATACTAGGAATGAGGTGATATCCATACATAGATAGCTAATGAGAAGAAACAAAAATCTCAGTTTGCTAAGGCAAACCCAAAGGTGTCATGAGAGGCACCCTAATCTTTGTTGAAAGGGTGTTTTTGAGTGCATGGATGAGGGCATGAGACCCCTCTTGTACGGGATAAAGGCCCAAGTTGTGAGCAATTGGTTACAAGGTATGATTTTGAAATATTTTTGGTCCTATCACTTTCGGAAAGCCTATGATATTCCTTTGCAACATTTATGGCCATTATCCTACACAAAAGGGAAATTTGAGTGCACATTACATTCAAGGAAGAGGTCTGAAAAATTTGTCATCAATTTTTTTAAGTTGAGTAATATGCTACATATGTCTATCATGTGCAAAAAAAAAGATTTTTGGAGCATTGTACAACTTTGGCTAGAAAGAAGTATTGCCCAATTCAAATCAATTTTTTTCCAAGTAGATCAATCAGATTATGAGTCACTATTACAACCTTTTCATGATTTTGTTCAGCACTTTCAACAACTCATAAATTCTAGGAATGTCAACGATTGTAACCACGATTTACATAAGAAAAGGGTAAAATATTAGGGCACAAAACAACATTTCCTTTTGATCCATGTTGAGCATCCCTTTGACCATTATTCAACCTTATGTTTGCATAATCTATGAGAAGGGACAACCAATGGTGGAACACATAATGCACATGATAAGGATTCCTCAAGAAGGATTACCTATTGAAATGAGTTACTTCTAAGGTATGTGGTTCATGGAAATTGCTTTAGTTAATCATTTGAAAGCTTGGGGAGTTTTGACATGGCATGAAGGAATTTATAAGGGGCTTCAAGGCCTTAACTTTACTTTCATACACTCTTTGAGGATTGTTCAAGAAAACTACTTCATACAAGGCAATGGTATGAGACTTTCAAGATGCAATTATTGGTTTGATTGGCAAGGGTAGTCCCTAATTTGCTTTGGGAAACCCCCTATGCCAAGATATGTGTGTGATTTTGGAGGCATTGATGAAAGCTTGACACACCTTTTGGATTGGGCAAAGGCCCAACTCACAGATAACAGGGAAAGAGATAAGTTAGTGAATAAAATTTGGCCACAAAGGCACTCAAAAATATGTGAGTATCATTCTCTATATGTACCCTCTTTCACCCTTTTAAAAATCAATTTTGTTGACATGCTAAAACGAGGGAATAAATATGAATATATACATGCCAAATCTGAATTTTGTTACTAATAAATTTTTTAGTCGAGTGAGCCATTCCAGCCACCCAGTGTGGTCACAAATTGAAAAATTGGGGCATGCTTCAACTCATGGGAGGAAGGATAAATATATATATATATATTAATTATGAAATTTGTCATCCAAAAAAATCAAAATTAAGGGTGCACATACAACAATATCATGAAGGGGAAGAATCTGATCTTTTTGGTAGAGTCCAACTCTTAGATAATTCTAGAAACATTCATGTTTGGGCACATTTCTTGTGTGGTATGAGGTGCACAAACACAAGAAATCCATTGGGAGGACACATGGCACACATAAGGATGTTTGTATATAATGATTTGCATCTCTATGACACCTCTCAACAAGGTATGTTTACAAAGAAGTACATTATTGATTCCTTTTTTTACATGATTGGGTGGTTTAGGTAAGGCACTCAAGGGATCTTTGCCCATGGGATAACAGGGTGATAATATTCCATCATATTTTATTTGGCAACTCTTGGCCACAGATTGCTTCGAGGGTATAAAGGAGAGAAGCTTCCTCATCCACAACTCAGTATTGAATGGGTTGATGACATGGGGATATTGAAGGTCATTGGATGGATTTTGTATCACTTATGACATTTGGGGGTAGCCCCCAAAACACAAGATCAGATTTCAGTTCAGAGCTTCTCTTCCATGGGAAGAGATTATAGATGGACATTGTGTCGCAAGGTATTTTGGGACCCCTCCGTGGATTTTGTAATTGCTTGAGGATAATCAATTTTGGGTGGGGAGGATTTTAATGTCCTCCTTTTTGGCATAGGCATGCATGGGCCCTTAGCCTTAATTTGTTCCCAAGGGCTAAGGAAAAAATGAATGTAAAAGGGTAACATTTTAAAAGCATTAAGATCATGGAACGAAAAAGCACTTTATTATTCTAATGTCCATTTAATTGGGGCCCTTTTGAGGGTCACAACACTTAAGGTTTAAGAGGGAAATTATAAGGAATGCTCTTTTAAATATTTGGAAGGGAGAGTTATCTTCTAATTTGGCTATAAAAAGGAAGATAAAAGTTAATGTAAAGGGTTATGCATGTTTGGAATATTGAATTATTGATCAAGTATGTCAAGCTTGTTCATCACTACTTGAGGACAAAGACCTTCAAGTGTGCTAAGGGTTTGGAGACAAAAACCTCCATTCCTTCATTCATGAAAAGTCTATTCAAGGGCGATAATTGTGCTTCAAATTTGCATGGTTACATGCAATTGGTCTTAAAAAGGTGTTTTGGAACACCACCTTATATAAAAGATTGGCAAACACCTTTGGAAGCGTGGTGATTGTATTTTTACAAGTAAAAAATGTGAATGCATTACTTAAAGTTGTTGGTTGATTTTGGAAGCCAACCCTAGGGTGGTGAATTGGTTGGAGGATTAACGATCCCTCTCTAGAGGCTTATTTGGCTTAGAAACTCTCTTTTAGGGTTTAGAGATATTTTCAATAATTTATTCCAACTTGGAAAATTGTTTGACTATTGATTTACACATGATTTAGGGTGATTTTATGTCCTAGATAATATTTTGAATTTATTATATTATTTCGGTAATGGACTGAGGTTTTGAGAATTTTGGGATAGCTTTTGGTGGGCTTCCCATGATGGAAAAATTATGAATTTGGTTTTGATTGATAACTGCTATTTTTAGTGTTAATTCGAGCTATTAATTGCATTGAAATTCCAAGTATTATGGAAGTTGTGAATTTTTGAAGTTCCACTGTAATTTTTTAATAATAAATTCCATAATTCTAACTTTTAAATTTTGAGTGAATATTTTGTCTTCTAAAATTAGTGACTGCAATATAAAACTCATTTCATATTTTTTAGAGGATTAGAAATATCAAATCTGAATTTTGCTCTAATCGCCTAAAGGTTTGGTAGAGGAAATTGTTGAATATTGCTTTATTTTTTGAAGTGTGTTATTAGTTGAATTTGCATTTATAGATTCTTTAAAGGAAGGGATTTTGGATTTGGTAGGGTTTGTTAGAGAACCCATGTTTTGCTTATTTGTCCCATTTGGGGATATTAGACCAAAACACTATTTTTTTAAGCTTTTAGATATTGATGCCTAATTAAGGCAAGAGGAGAAACTAAGTGATATTTTTGAAGGTCAGGTTTAGGTGAATATAACTATCAAATTATTTCAAGCTTGAAGATATGCACTTTTATCCAAAATTACAAGATAATTTATTATCCATAATGGAAGAGAACTATCTAAATAGAGTTTTATGATTGTCATCAATGTTTTAGGTTTTCATGTCATTTTTAGACATGTATTTCCATTATCACCTTTTAACAACTACCACCAAATCATGAAATAAAAATAATAAGTCTAAACCTATGTATTTACCTTACTTTTAAATATATAATTAATTAATTATGACTGATTATCATTTTGTCTATATTAACTATCGTTGATAGGTAATTAGATATTTATGTCAAAATTTAATAAAGATTTATTTATTCATATTACAAGTAATACATTTGATCACATAGAATACTTAGTTTTATGGACATTATTAAAATATTTGATTTACTCAATATCATTTATTTTTTCCCTTGGACTAAAATGTGAAAAGTCAAAGTCATGGATTATATTAGTCTTATGTATACTTATCTCTACAAACATAACAAAATTATTAAGTTTGGTACGAGTGCTTTTATAAAATCTTAAAGATCAAAGATTTTAAATTTTGTGCAAAGAAAGATTTTATCAAATTATATTAGTTTAAATATATTTCTTTGAAATGTTTATACATATTAATTTAATTTCATTGTTTTATTCATATTTTTTTGGTTGACTTGTGATAACTAGCTTCAATTTATCTAACTACCATGTTGGACTTGAAAAATATTTTAAGGAAAAAAATATGATCCAAATTCTACAATATGTTTAAGATATCACAACTTAAATTAAAACTACATTATTATTTTATCCTAATTTAAATCAATGTGGTTAAGACTAACCCTAATAAGATAAAAACACGTAGAATAATTTAATTATTAAGATATGACATTCAAGTATACATATAAATATAAAATACTGAAAGTCATTGCACTGATGTCATATGTTAAATATAGTAAGTAAAACAAAATGAATAAGTGCTTATCTTTTTTATTGACTATCTGATTGTGATTGTATTATTTTGACAATGGAAAAAAGATTTAATCAGGGCTTAATTCATCTAGAACTAGAACTATGTTTATGTTTGTGCAGGGTTAGTTGTTAGCTTGGGTCAATATCAACTATCTATATTGACCTTTAGTGGTCATTAGTGACTTATGCAAAAAAGGTGGTTGACCATAAAATCACCTTTGCCTGTCTCTTAAAGCTCTTTATGTGTCATGTCAAACCTTGATGATATGTGTGACTATATAAATTAACCTCATTCATGTTGAAACCCTATGTGTGCTTGTGAGGGTTAAAAACTTACAAAAACCTAAGAAAGTGTAATGGACTAAGTTAACCCCAATCACCCCCATTTTATGATTGACCATTGCTTATGTATCTGATACTCTGAGGAGGGAAATGAATTCACATGTATTACTCCCACTTAGTGTGATTATGAAATTGTGTTCCTTTATTATATATATATATATATATATATATGTATATGTAGCTAATGATTTGGTTTTGATACTTAATAATATTATAGTATCTTATTATTCATTCTTGCTAGGTTCTAGGTTATTTATCTTTACCTAGTTTTGTTCTATGTGGGGGTTTATCCCACATTGGCTAGTTTAGCTTGCATATTATTTTGCCTTGCCTATATAAGCAAGTGCTCTACTTGTAATATACATGATTTTGTAATCTTTTACATATCCTTTGCATATCTTATGGTGTGTATAACAATTGATTTTATTATCAATTGGTTTCTTCTGAGTATATGTTGAAGCATCAATGGTTGTGGTAATGATCCATTGGAGAGATCTTGGCTGAAGAGTTTTGATAATTATTTTATGGTATTAGAGCCAATATCTAATAGTCATTTTTCAACATGTCTCAGTTCTCCTTTTTATAATTTGTAGTCTTCAAAATCTGTGTTTGTATTTTAAAGATTTACATTTGCATATATTGGGATTGCGGTAGTCAAACTTAATTTTATAGATCTGAGTGTGTCATCTATAGTTTTCTTAATAATTATAATTAGGTTTTGTTTGATTCTTGTTGGCTAAGACTCTAATTGCCTAAACAACTTTTTGCATATGAATTTTTTCTCATCTTATACCATTTACTTCAAAAGTGATTATGCTTCTAGAAACAAGCAGGTTGAAGATCTATTTTAAAGCTCAGTCCTCATGGTGTCATGGTAGATCTATTTTCTATATCTATATGAGTATTTGCATTTATTGTTCAATTTTTTGTGGAGATTTAAAATTAGGGCTTTAGATTTGCTAAAGGGAGGTAATAGTTATTTACTTAGCTATTGAAGTTATAGCCTCAGATTTGCATTTTGTTGTTTAGTGTTACATTTATCTACATGTTGAAAACCCAACCTTGACATTTTTTGATCAATGTCACATAAAATGTTTGTTATGCTACCTTCACATAGCTTTACTTATCAATCTATAAAAAAATTATTGGCTCTTGATATTTGTAATGGATCTCAGCATCTCATTTTTAACCCTGATACTAAACTAATGAGCTAATCCAAATAATGTTTGTCTTTTTCTATGGTATATATAAATCCATCCCTCTAAACTCCTTTTCAATTCCAGGGTGGCATGGTTGTTTAACCTAGTGAGGAGAAATTAGACAATATGGTTTTAGTGGCTTAGCTAGCATGGAAAGGAGCGGTGAAGAGGAGGTTCAGGGGTGTTGGGCATACACAACAAGGTGGAGCTCAATGGTGGATAATCTTAGAAGGGTAGATATCAAAGCTCATTGATGGATAATCTTGGAAGGGTAGAGATCAGAGCTTAGTGGTGGCATTTGACCTGGTTCATATATGCTAATAATCTTCACCATCCATCCTGAGTCCAAGTTCACTAATAGGTGGATTTTGCATTAAAATTGAGTATGAGTGACTACCAATAGATGCATGGTAGTCAGATCTACCATCGATATCCTCATCCTCTTACCTACCTATTGATGCTTGGATTTGCACCTTTGAGGAAATACTCAGCTATCCTCATCCAAGTGGTAAAATGGAATCATCTCTCTTTTTGTGGGTGACAATTTTGTTGAGATGAATCTCTAGATTAGGGGCTAGCTCCCTTTGATGCACCTTTTATCTCTTTCTAAACTAATAAGTGTTGTGAAAAGGGAGAAAGAAAACAACTAAGAAGATAAGCGGTGATGCACCAATATTTGATATTCTCTCACTTGACTAAAATCACTACTTAAAGACTAACAAAGTTTCTTCACACAAACTCACAACTCTCTGTGCATTGTCACATCAGTGTTTCACATGTTAGATTCGAGAAGGTATTTGAAATTTAGGAGAGTAATAGATAATTCCAAGAAAGAATATGGTCTTAAACCACTTCTAAAATGTCTATACACTTATGAAATAATACTAACAAGGACCTATAACAATACTCTTTCTGTACATTTGGTAGGCAATCAAGGATAACAAGTTAGGAAAGATAACTTTCACTAAACAAGAAAAAGACAATTTGGACCAATACACAACAATGCAACATGTGAGTGGCAAATAACTTGTATTATTCCTTTAAGAGTTCTACAAGTACAAATCTGGCTAGAATTTCACTATAACTAGTGGAGGCTCCCAAATGAATAGAAAGAATACATATATATAGTTTTTTGAATGAAGGTCAAGCGAATGAAATACAAAGATCAATCAGACATGTGTTAACTAAGAATAGGAATAGTTACTATCCATTCTGTAAGATGTTCTCTTTATGCTTACACTAGTAAAATAAAGATATTCTAAACTGTGTTTTGCCATAAATGGATCCAGCTATTGGAAATTTGTTTTTACATTAGTTACTCTTTGTTGGCTCATCGAGTTGTGAAACGATGTAGCAACCTAAACCATTAACCCTCTATTTTTAATTGTTGTGCACTAGATGTTTATAATTCTACCATGTGTCACTTCCATATTTGTCTTCAAGTTCTCACTCTCTTGTTTTTAACTCCAAAGGTTATTCTTTGTAGCTTAAAATTGACGTTCTACGGGCCGTCACCTTGGGTATTTTCTTCAAACTTCTAATTGTTGGCATTCTTTTGGACAATTTGTTCGAAATAATTCTTTCAGGCTCTTCTTCCTTTCCTCTCAACTTTGTGAAAATGCCCTTCGGCTTTTCAAAAAGAACCCTTTGACTTTTTTTAATGGTCCACCTCTTCCCCAAAATAATCCTTCAAACTTTGTGCAAATGCCCTTCGGCTTTTTAGAAATAACCTTTCAACTTTTCAGAAATGCCTTTCAAGAGAAATGAAAATGACCCTTTTGACTTGAAAGTGACCTTCGAAAAAATGCAATTATCCTTCAAGATTTTTAAAATGGTCCTTTTTCATACAAAACATACCCTTCAGAAAATATGAAAGGGTCCTTTAGCTTGAAATTTTCCTTTGAGAAAGTTGTCACCTACCCTTCGTAAAAGATGAAGTGCCTTTTGGAGTTTTTGGAATGGTCCACTTGTCTCTCAGCTTCAATTCCTTCAGGTTTTTTTGTAAGGGACAATTTTTGTTAACTTTTTGCAAAGTGCCCTTTGAAAAAATGAAAATGCCCTTTGGCTTGTTGAAAAACATCCTTTCAAACTTTTTGAAATGCCCTTTGAAAGATTTTTAAGTGTCCACTTTCAGCTTGAAAGAGTCCTTCATAAAAGTTACAAATGATCCTTCAGAAAACAAAAATGGACCTTTCTCGACAAAACATACCCTTTGAAAAAATGAAACGTACCCTTCAAGATTTTTGAAAAGGTCCTTTTTGGCTTCAAATAATCCTTCGGGAAAGTTATTTTAGACAAAAAGTCTAAAGTTTTTTGGCAAAGGCTTTAGACAAAAAACCCATAAACAAAAAACCTAGAAGAATTAACACTTAACAAAAGACCATAACAAACCCTTCAAAAGAATTCATTGTCAAGGAATTAGACAAAAGAATAAATCTTTTGAAAGGAAAACACTTTGGTTTTTTACATGTAAAAGACTTCAGCTTTGTATAAAAACACTTCTTGCATACTGGACATGAAACCTGCTTACTAGACTTGGACAAAGGTATAAACTTAGAATTTTTTACAAAATAGGGGTGCCCAATTTTGGCTTGAAAGGCCAAAATTTGGTCAAAAAATTGGTGACTCTTAGGGGTAGTATGCCTACTATACTAACCAGACTAGTCACCTTATCCAACTCAGGGCCAATGGAGTCAATGAATTCTTGAAGATGACTAACAAGGATTATTGCCAAAACAAAACACAAGGAAACACACCACATAATAATAAAAAGACCAAGCAAAGACAAAGACAAACTCAAACATGTGCATAAGCACTTAGGGAACACAAGGAAAAATAAAAAAACTATGTACAATAGAAATAAGAGAACCATTAGTAACAATGCTTTAGATATATCCCATTGACTGGGATATTCAACACCTCTCTATCTAACCTTGAGAGTTGGAAAGCATTGTGTTATTTACACTGTGTGATCACATATGGGCCACTCCACAAAACACCAAAAAATTTGTGTCTTCTAGGCTTGGCCCTATCTTCATCCCATTTAAGGATAATGTCTCCTTCCTTGAAGCTTCTTGACATGGACTTCTTGACAAAATACTTATTTGTTTGCTCTTGGTGAGTTTTCATAGTCTGCATAGGTTGATCTCTTATATCCTCAAGTTCCATAAAATCACATAATGTAACCTCCATGCTATCATTCTCCATCATTTGTAGCTGATAAGTGAGGTCTAAAGCTAGTAACTTAAGTGAGATAGGAAGCCTAGCCTCCCTTCCATACAGAAGTGTATATGGTGAGTTCCCAATTGCTCTCTTTGGGGTGATCCTATCAGCCCAAAGGACTATCTTCATCTTGGTGTGCCAAGTCCTTTGATTCTCCTCCATAGTTCTTTTATGATCTTGATCAAATTCTTATTTGTGGACTTAGCTAGTCTATTTCCTTGAAAATATTAGTTGGAGGAGGTGCTAAGATAGATGCCATGCTTCAAAGCCCATTCACTTGTCCTTGTTCCTAAGAAGGCTAGTGAATTATTTGAAATGATTGTTAAAGGAGCTCCAAGTCTGGTTACTATACATTCATATAAGTCTAGGACTAAGTTTTCATTTACCTCCTTAAGAGATACAACTTCTACTCATCTGGTAAAATAATTAGTGGCTGTCAACACCCACTTATGACTAACATTAGAAGGAGGATTGATCAGACCTATGAAATCCAAACCCCATTGCATAAAGGGTTACTCAACCTGGATTGGATGAAGAGGCAAGACAACTAGATTTTATTTTCCATCAAAAAGAGAACACTTTTGGCACTTCCTTACCCAAGCATGAGTGTCCCAAAATAAGCTAGGCCAAAATTATCCAGCCCTCATAATCTTAGTAGCTATGGTTCTTGGATCAAAGTGACCACAAGCTGGTCCATCATGGAATTCATGCAACACTTTGTCAAGCTGATCCAAATCAATGCATCTCAACAACACACCTAAAAAATCCTTCCTAAATAGTACTCCATCAATAAGTACATAAGGAATGGATTGTAGCCTAAAGTACCTTCTTTTTGCCCTATTAAGACCTTGTGGGTACTCACCAGTTTGAAGGAAATGAATCATGTCTTGTGTCCAAATCCTCATGGTAGAAGATACAATAGATGTATGATCCTTATGTAGTGTTAAAATAACCTCCATTTTCTCTTTTAAAGCTGAAGCAAGATGTTCGCACAGTCCTTTTTCCTTCACTAGCTTGGTTGTTTTGATTTTCACATCATACTCCATCACTTTGGTGATCCAACCTACCCTTTTCTCATTCAAATCTCTACTCAATAGAAAATATTTCAAACTAGGATGAGGCACAAATTTTTTAATCTTATTATTGGATAACATATATCTAAACTTCTTCAAACTCCTTATAACTAAAAGCACTTATTTCTCAACATATGTGTATCTTGTCTCATAGCCTTCCAAACCTTGACTGAAAAAGGCTATAGGTTGTTCCAAATTTTCATCATTATCTCGAGTAAGCATGGTAGAGATTACCTCTTCATTCCCAAAAGTGTACAAATTAAAGTCCTTAGAGAAGTTTGGACTTGCAAGAGTAGGAGCTTGGGTAATGTCTTGCTTGATCTCTTCAAACCTTTCTTTTCTCCTTCCTGTCCAAGTGAATATCTCATCCTTCCTTAGCATAGATGTCAAGGGCTTGACAATGTTAGAAAAATCAAGGATGAGCCTTCTAATGAAATTTATCTTACCAAAGAAACTTTGTATACCCTTCTTATGTTTAGGTAAATACAATGCCAAGATGGCATTTACCTTTTTTGGATCAATGGATAGACCTTTCTTGGAAACAATATGGCCTAAGAGCCTGCCTTCATGAATAAAAAACACACACTTTTTTTGGTTTAGAGAGATCACAAACTCTCTACACCTCTCAAATGATCATTTTCTTCCTTGGAGAAAACTATCACATCATCAAGATATACCAATATAATGTCATTAATTAGTCCTTGGAAAGCCATATCCATTACACATTGGAAAGTAGCTCCAACGTTTGACAATCTAAATGGAATATTCATATAGGCATATGTGCCACATTTGGTGGTTAAGGATATTTACCTTAGGTACTTAAAATGATCATTTGCTTCCTTGGATAAAATTGTCACATCATCAAGATATACCAGTACAATGTGATTAATTAGTCCTTGGAAAGCCATATCCATTACACGTTGAAAAGTAGCTCCAGCATTTGAAAATCCAAATGGAATCTTCCTATAGGCACATGTGCCCCATTTTTTGGTGAAGGCTATTTTGTATTGGTCAGTCTCTTTCACCAAAATTTGATTGTATCCAGAATAACCATCTAGGAGAGAAAACCTCTCATTGCCTGCCACCACTTGCAGAATTTGCTCCATAGAAGGGAGGGGGTAATGATCTCTCAAAGGCACTCTATTTAAGTCCCTAAATTCCACACATAACCTGATCTTCCCATTCTTCTTTCTAATAGGGACTAAGTTGCCCAACCAAGAAGAATGCTTGATGGGAAAAATGATTTTGGACTCAATCAATTTAGTGAGTTCTTTCCTCATGAGACGCTTAATCTTGGAATTGATTGGCCTTTGTCTTTGATTGATGGGTTTGGAATTTTCATCTATATCTATGGTATGTTGAGCCAAGCTTGGATCAAAACCCTTCAAATCACTATACTCCCATGCAAAAATATCACTAAACTCCTTGCATAGTTCAATGAAATCATGCTTTTCTTGACTAGTGCATACCTTTCCAAGAGCAAGAACTTATCTTTGAAGATATCTACCCTTTCATAGTTTTCTTTCTTGGTTGACATGCTTACCTTTTCCTTATTGAGATGGTCATCCTCATTGAATATGCTTTCAAGAGTCACTAGGCCTTTAGGAAACTTATTAGACTTCAGTTGGATAATCTACCCTCCATATTATTGTTGAAGCTTAGACTGATTCTTTTTAGAGAACCCAACCTCTTCTTATAGGAATAGGGATATCTATTCGTCACTCTCAAAAACCTACCAATTGGTGACATTATCTGGTATAGAAGGTCTCACAATCACCTTTAGATGAGGTTGATTTTTGTCTTCTCTTATGCCTTTTAGAACATCAAATTGAGCACCAATAGATACAAACCTATTAGCATACTTATTATCTTCCCTTGGGATAGAAGTGATATTAAATGCCATGAAGTCCTCTACAAGTTCCAAAACTCTATGCTTATAGGACTTGAGCAAGGAGTTCTTGGTCAAATTATGCCCTCTAACTTGATTGACAATGAGCTTGCTATCACCAAACACTTGTAATTCTTTGACGCCTCTTTTCCTTACCCACTTGAGGCCATGAATGAGGGCATCATATTATGCTACATTAAAAGAAAAAGAGAACTGAAACTTGAAAGTTGAAAAATACCTTTCCTTTAAAGGTGAAATCAACATCGCTCCACCACCAGCCCCAATCTTGCTTTTAGACCCATCAAAGAAAAGCTACCAAAAACCATTCACATTTTCATTTGACTTCATAAAAAATTGGCATGAAAGAGTCCTTCTCATGCATATAATATACTCCAAGACTAGATTCCTCAATAAATTTGTAAGGATCATGCACATACTTGTCATCTCCCCACTCATTTAGAAACAAATTAGAGACTTCTTCAAGGGAAGATCATGAGGATTGATCAAAGTGAAACTCCTCTTCATCAATGATAGCATAGTTAACATTTTCTACCTTGGGTTGATATGGTTCCAAGTGATATCTATGAATAAGATCTGACTCAATCTTCACCTTAGTGCCATATTTTGTTCTAAAGACCATGTAGGACCAATTAGCTGCCAAGTATCCACCTACCTTGGATGTAAAGTCTCTTGACAAGCAAAGAGAAAAATATGGAGATAAATTTGATACCACCACATCATGAGGAATTAAAAAGGTAGGACAAGAATGAAAGATAAAGTTCAAACCTTTCACAATCCCCAAAGTCTTAGCTGGTGATCCATCCAATTACAAAACTCCTTAAGTCATTGGCTCGTATTTGATGCCTAGCTTATCTGCTATGCATTTAGGCATAACTGATGTGCTTGCTCCACTGTCTATGATGTAATTATGAACCAATAAATCAACAATAATTAAAGATAGGTAGAAAGGAGGAGTCTTCTCATCTTTCTTCACCTGACCATCTATAAATTGAGTTCCATTGACCAAAACCACATTGTCATTTTGAGATGGGCTAGCTCGTGTACCCAGTCCATGCAATTCCTTTTAGAGTATATCTTTCTACCCTAGTAATGCTAGAGAATCCCATAATGAGATGTTCATATGAATCTTATTCATCTGGTCCACAAAATTAGAGGAAGGATTACTTACCTTGGGGTTCTCTTTATAAACATTTGCACCTTGTGATGTAGCTTGTGGAGGTAGGGTTGTAGCAGTTGTCCTAAAATTTAGAATCCTCTAATTTTCTTATGCTTTAGGAGCTGAAATAGGCCCTCCTCCCATCTAAAATGATGTAGGAGTCAAAATAGTTCCTTGATTGGTTCCTTAAGCTTCTTCAAAAACCCTTTTCTTTGATCTAGTGTTGGCATCCACACTAGCATTCCGATTACTTGTATTCCCCACATAATTAATGGCACAAAACTTACCCTCTAAATGATTCATGAGAGTGGAATCAGACTGAACCTATCTACTCTCCATCTTGAATTGCATTTACATCTCAAAATCTGAAAATTGAGATGTTTGATCACCTTGTGTAGTCATGCCTTGATTTTGCATCTCATTGGCATAAACAACCTGTTCTTAACCTTACTTGAAAGAAGGATATATTGGCTATCGCTAGACCAAATTATGTTGAGTAGGAACAATGGATTTGGAATATGAGGGACCATTAGGATTATAACTTTGATAAGGCTTGATATGGGTGATTTGGCCTTGTCCCTGATTATTGCCCTAAAAAGGAGGTCTATTTGTTTGTCCAAACTAGTTGTAGGACTGATAAGGCCTATAACTTTAGGCTTGTTTCCTTTTGGGAGCAACCAATTCATTAGTAAAACTTTGAAGTAGGATTTTGAATTCATGCATTTCATTTGTAGAGGTAATGATAGATTTTTCTTGACCAGGCAGTGGAGCTAAAGTGGGCAAAACATTTTGACTAGGAGAATGCAAATTAGGGAATAGTGGCATTGGAGGTCTAGGAGCCATCTTTCCCACTTGGACAAGATAATTCTCAAAATTTATGGCTATTTCATAGGTATTAGGAAGTGTATTTCCACCTATAGACTGAATCATCATGGTAATGTCACTATTCAACACTTTCAAGTAGTACAAAAATGCATAATTTGCATTTGGCCTCACAAGAATTGGGATTTTATCCCAAGTTTTTTGAAACCTAGTATTGAAATCCTGCATGAATTCATGTGGTGCCCTCTATATTTTGGTTAATTGCTCAGAAAGAGATAAGTGATCACTCTTTTCCCCAAACCTATCAGTTAATAGGGTTCCCAACTCATCCTATGAGCCAATATAATTTACAGGTAGGGTCCCATACCAATCCAAAACTTTTCCCTTAAAAGATAAGGCCAACAACCTAATAGCTTCATTTTCTTGGGTGATATTATGGATATTATATAAATTTTCTATGTTCCCGATATCCTAAATGGTAGTAAATAGACCATCTCCACTAAAAGATAGGATACTTTTGAGAGCAACTCCTAGAATTTGATCATATTAGACAAGCTGTATGGGAGATGCCTCCCAAAAAAGGCACAAAAGGTTGTCTTTTAGCCATATTGGGAATATTACTATAGATGTTAGGAACAATATGCAATAAAATTTAAAAGGTTTAAACTCAAACTCTCTTTTGTAGGGATGAGTGTTGACAAACCTGTACCTTTTGGTGGAATATGGAACTAATTCCACAAACTCAAAGGGTTCACCTTTAGTAGCAGACCTAGTGGTCACCTTTGGCATGGAAAGAAGGACTGATCATCAACCAAAGACTTTGAATTCTTCAATAGAGTCACCAGGTATTGAATGTAGATGCTTCTTTATCTGCAACCATGTCAAGACCAACAACAATCTTAAACAATCTTCTAGGATTTAAATGTCCATCATCCCACTAGGCATGCCAAAACCGTTGACGGTTGGATTTGCACCCTTGAGGAAATTCTCAACTTTCCTCATCTAAGTAGCAAAATGGAATCATCTCTCTTTTTGTGGGTGACAATTATGTTAAGATAAATCTACAAATTAGGGGCTAGCTCTCCTCGATGTACCTTTAAGATCTTTTTAGACTAACAACTATGTATGAGAAGGGAGAAAGAAAACAACTAAGAAGATAAGCAGTGATGCACCAATATTTGATATCCTCTCACTTGAATGAAACCACTACTTAAATACTAACAAAGTTTCTTCACACAAACTCACAACTTTATGTGCACTATCACATCAGTGTTTCACATGTTAGATTTGAGAAGGTATTTGACATTCAGGAGAGTAATAGACATTCCCAAGAAAGAATATGGTCTTAAACCACTTCTAAAATGTCTATACGCTTATGAAAGAATGCTAACAAGGACCTGTAACAATACTCTTTCTACACATTTGGTAGGTAATCAAGGATAATAGGTTAGGAAAGATAACTTTCACTAAACAAGAACAACATGATTTGGACTAATACACAACAATGCAACATGTGAGTGGCAAATAACTTGTATTATTTCATCAAGAGTACAAGTGTAAATCTACCCAGAGTTTCACTATAACTAGTGGAGGCTCCCAAATGAGTAGAAAGAATACATATATATAGTTTTTGAAGGAAGGTCGAGTGAATGAAATACAAAGATCAATCAAACATGTGTCAACTGAGAATAGGAATAGTTACCATCCATTCTGTAAGATGTTCTCTTTACGGTTACACTAGTAAAATAAAGATATTTTGAACAGTGTTTTGCCATAAATGGATCTAGCTATTGGAAATTAGTTTTTATGTTAGTTGCTCTTTATCGGGTCATTGAGTTGTGAAATGATGTAACAAATTAAATCATTAACCCTCTATTTCTAATTGTTGTGCACTAGATGTTTAGAATTCTACCATGTGTCACTTCCATATATATCTTCAGGTTCTCGCTCTCTTATTTTTAACTCCAACAGTTATTCCTTGTAGCTTGAAATTGACATTCTATAGGTTGTCACCTTGGGTATTTTCTTTGGACTTCTAATTTTTGACATTATTTTGGACAATTTATCTAAAAGAGTTCTTTTGATATCTTCTTCCTTTCCTCTCAGCTTTGTGAAAATGCCCTTCGGCTTTTCAGAAAGAACCCTTCAATTTTTGCAATGGTCCACCTCTTCCCCAAAATAATCCTTTGAAATTTATGCAAATGCCCTTTGAATTTTTAGAAATAACCTTTATAATTTTTGGAAATGCCTTTCGAGAGAAATGAAAATGACCCTTTTGACTTGAAAGTGACCTTCAAAAAAATGCAATTGTCCTTCAAGATTTTTGAAATGGTCCTTTTTTAAACAAAACATACCCTTTTAAAAAATTGCAACATACTCTTCAGAAAAGATGAAAGGGTCCTTTAGCTTGAAAAATTCCTTTAGGAAAGTTATCACCTACCCTTCAGAAAAGATGAAGTGCCTTTCAAATTTTTTGGAATGGTCCACATGTCTCTCGGCTTCAATTCCTTTAAGTTTTTTGTAAGGGACAATTTTTGTGGACTTTTTACAAAGTGCCCTTCACAAAAATAAAAAAGTCCTTTGACTTGTTGAAAAACATCCCTTCAGACTTTTTGAAATGCTCTTCAGAGGATTTGTAAGTGTCCACTTTCAGCTTGAAAGAGTCCTTCGAGAAAGTTGCAAATGATCCTTCAGAAAACTGAAATGGACCTTTCCTGACAAAACATACCCTTCAAAAAAATGAAACATACCCTTCAGGATTTTTTAAAAGGTCCTTTTCAGCTTGAAAGAGTCTTTCAAGAAAGTTACTTGGGATAAAAAGTTTGAAAGAATTTGACAAAGGCTTTAGACAAAAAACCCGCAGATTAAAAACTTGGAAGAATGAACACTTGTCAAAAGACCATAACAAACCCTCCAAAAGAATTCATTACAAATGACTTAGCCAAAAGACTAAAGAACAAAGCTTTCAAAAGGAAACACTTAGGTTTTTTACATGTAAAAGACTTTAGCTTTGTATAAGAACACTTCTTGCATACTGGACATGAAACCTGCATACTAGACTTGGACAAAGGTATAAACTCAGACATTTTTTGCAAAAAAGGGGTGCCTAATTTTGGCCTGAAAGGCTGAAATTTGGTCAACACTACCTCCTCTATTTTGGCCAAGTTATCTTCATACAACCTATATAATGTTGACAGCATAAATCTAGTGATGTGACTTGTTCCAAGGATGTTGCATATCATTATTGCATCCTCCATACACCTAAGCACCCTCACCATCCTCCAAAAATAGACTATAGTTGGTTGACATTCTCTTGGGTTTCTCTTGGCCCGATTTCCATCATATGGCTATGCTTGGATCTTCTCAAGCTCATTTACAAAGTAATTAAGGTGAATACCTAAAAAGTTTGTTTCCCTAACAGTTTTCCTTTTTATTAATGGCTATGGTAATAAGTCATTGGAGAGATCTTGGCTAAAGAGTTGTAATAACTCTTTCATGGTATTAGATCTTAGAATAACAATTTTTAAAGCTGAGTGGGGTATTCAAACATGATACCTATGTTTTTAGTGGTACAACAACCACATAAAGAGATGTGCCACATCAACCTATTAGAGTCACTGTTCGAAGGAGTGAAGGAGGCCTGTAGGGATAGTATAAAATGCATGGGTCAGTATAATCTATGGTCGACAAAGGTTGGCTTTAGTAGCAAAGCAAATGAGGATCGATCGAAGAATTTTGTATGTCGAGACTTTGTTTAGCTACCTTGGTAAGACCATGGCTTACATAGAGAGAATAGATCAATGCAAGAGCTTGAGATAAATCTAATGTAGTGCAATGATCCAAACTCTAATGCCCAATGGTAGCATTATTTTACTTCGGCAAATATTGATCCACAAATATCAAATAATGGTGATGCCTTTTGGAGAAATATAAGAAAATAGTGCCCAACCTAGATCTATAATGACTACAACCCAAATATTTCATAGCTGAGATAATGCCATATAAAAACCACCATTTTGATGCCCAAAAACAAATGTAATAACTTTGTGTATATGCAATACTTTGCCAGGATCACATCCTCATGACCATCATCAGATTCTTTGATAACCTTTGAATTCTTATTCACCAATGAATACACCAATTCAAGTGTTGATATAATGCACAAATCTGAAGAACTACATGCACATCCAAAGGCCAAATTCAAATGTATGACCTGCAACTAGTGGTACGACTATTCCATATGGCTTAAATTTTTTTGTAGAAGCAAAGCCAATTTAGAGCAATTCTATACGGCCAAGAAGGAGATCTCAAATGGAAAAAATAGAGATATAAATCAAATAAATGATTATCATGTTGATACGAATGATCAACTAACACCTTAGATCTGATAAACAAATACATAGATCCATAGAGAACTTACAAAATATTTACAAAACCTAGAAAGATCTTTGAGAACCCAGAAAAATGCAAAATTATTTTTTGAAAAAACATAAGGAAATTCTTTGTAAAAATTTATTCCTGAAAAGCTAAACCCCCCCAAAAAAAGAAAAAAAATATAATAAATGTCCATTTTTGATGATTGGACATGCATTCTTAGGGTTTCTCCTTGCCCTATTTCCATCATATGGTGATGCCTAGATCTTCTCAAACTCATTTACAAAGTCATTAAGGTGAATACCTAATTTTTTTTTTGCCCTAATAGTTGTCTTTTTTATTAAGACAACTCTAAAAAATCAATTAAACCATGACTTAAATAACTTTATTAGACTTTTTTTATTAGCTGTGTATGTATCTCTTAAAAAGAGAAGCTATTTGTGGCTTAGATCTTATAGGGGTGAATAAGGGCACTTTTTTGACTTATGTTGATTTGAAGAGGTTCCTAGTTCTATGTCAATTCCAACAAGTGGTTGGAAGGCTAGGTCCACCTTAGCTGTAGTACATTTTTTAAACTTTTAGTGCAAATTTTGATTAAATAAACCTTATTGACAAGTACATAATTTCTTAATAACTTTTGATCAGTAGCTCAAAATTGAGTACCATTTTTTGCAAAAGTTCATGTTTTTCAATTTTCCATGCATGAGTCCTATTTACATTATAAACCACACTAAAATATAAAGTGCCACATTTTGGGAGGTCTCTTCGCATTATTTGTGCTACCTTTACTTATGATTTGTTGTGAAATTTTAGTGGTGATGTATTCACTGTGTTATGAGCATTTGTTGAGGGAATATTCATGGTTTTGCATGTACCATATCTCTTTCATTTATCAAAGATTGAAGGGTGAGGTCTAGTTTGGTAGGGGGTCAGATCCCCTCATAGGCAACACTAACTTCCTTTTGGCTTCTTTTGGATTGCATTGTCATCATTTGTTGCACTCATAGATGCTTTTTAGGCTGAGTCTGACGTCTTATTCTTGAGTGTGCATTGTCATTACTAGGGGTTTATTGTGCTATGGGCCCTACATTATACTTTGCATACACATTATCTTAGCTACATTTTTGATTGAGCTCGATGTTCTTTTGTATATGCTTTACATATTATTTTTGGTTGTTGATTATTTTTTGATGTAATTTTACATATATGGCTATTTTTGCCATTTTACACACTCTTCCATTAGCCCACGACATGCATTAGTACTTTGACACACTATCATTTGTGTTATGTCTCTTCGAGGCCTTTCTAAATGCCTCACCTTCTTCTATGGGGACACCTCTTTGCTCCCTTATTTTTGAAGCATCTCTCTTGATGGCTTATTTGATAGGTCGATAGTCTCCTCTTTTTGGAGCTATTCCCTAGTGTTTTCCTTGTTTTCATCTGGTGTTTTTTTTTGTATGGGTTATATTTTACTTATACTGATTTATAAAGTACCATGGGGGGTTTGATGAGTCAACTTTGTCTACCTTCATGCATTTGTGTGATCTATTTTGGGCACCTCTTCACTTCTTCAGTTGCTTTTCTCTTCCATCACCACTATGAGCCATCATCTTTGAGAGACTTATCTATATTTTTGACACTTTTTTATAGATAGTTGATAGTCTCTTACAACTTGAAATGTAGCTATTCTAGTGAATCCTAGTGTTTTCTTGTCTTTTTGTGACAGTTCTATAGTCTTTTTCAACATGACATGGAGCTATTCTGATGTATATAGTGTTAACTTGTTCAGTGTTCCAGTAGTGGATTCAGACCACTTATGCTGACCTTTTCTTGTCACTCCACCCATTCAACATTATGGGGGGTGTGTACATTATGCTTCTTCGATGTTGAGCATTATGTGTACATGCAATACTCTTTTGTAATTTCATCACCACTAACAGTCTTCTTGATCGAAGCTATTTTAGTGAAGCCCAATGTTAGTTGTTTTTGTGATTGAGTTGTAGATTCAAACCACTTGTGTAGATTGAGTTCTTTTGTGACTTGAAATTATTTGGAGTGCGGGCTTATTCAACATCATCTTTGGGGGGTTTTATAGCTCTCTCTTTTATCTCTTTTGTGGGGGAGTTTTTCCTAGGGGTGTTCTCTCTTTTCTCCAATTTATGAGAGTTATATGTATTTTTCACTTTTTGAGTGTTTTCTAGATTTCTTTTTTGTACATGGGTATCTTATTTAGGCACTTTATTTATTGAAACTCATATGAGGATTGTTACTTGACTCCTTGGCCTTTTTGATGATTCTTATAGTGACGCTAGTGTGGTATCCCCATGAGTGACACCAGTGTGTTAGCCCCACAAATCTTTGTGTTCACTTCTCACCATCATATTGGAGGGTGTTCAAGATATGATTCCTTGGGTTTATCATTCTACCTAATAGTTTGGAGCATAGTGTTTGTGTTTAGTGATCCTCGTATTCACCACCATTTCTAATTTCACTTGGCGGTTACAATGATTTGACATCCATGTACTCTGACATGATGGATTGCCATCCATAAGGACACATGACTTCACACTACATCCTCTATTGTTATCCCCTATCTTCACTTGAGGTGGGGGGTTAGAGTATCTTATTACTCATGATTGATATATTCTAGGTTATTTATCTTTACCTAGTTTTGTTCTATGTGGAGGTTTATCTCACATTGCTTAGTTTAGCTTGCATATTGTTTTGCCTTGTCTATATTATTAAGTGCTCTACTTGTAATATACATGATTTTTTAATCTTTTACATATCTTTTGCATATCTCATTGTGTGTATAATAATTGATTTTGGTTTCAATTGGTTTCTTCTAAGTATATGTTGAAACATTAATGATTGTGGTAATGAGCCATTGGAGAGATATTGGTTGAAGAGTTTTGATAAATCTTTTAAACAATGCTTGTTTTGACTTGGATTTAGTGTGCTTTAGAGTTGGCTTATGACTTCTCCTAGTGATAGATTCACAATTTGCAAAGAATAGCCAAATTTACTCAATGTGTAATAGAGTATAGATGTATGCCAAATAAGTGGCAAGTCCCTTTTTAATGAGACCTTGATTTGTTTAAATATGAGTCCAATTAGATAATTTATCATTCCATCGACATGCTAGATAAATGGGTTAACCTTAAGGAAATGTTTGATTTTTAAAAATAATTATTTCTAGGAGAGGTTTAGTTTTGATTGGATCGAGTTAGTATTAACTATAAATACTAACCAACACTAATGGAACCAACCAATATTAAGGGCCTGTAGATGGTTGTGTAGAATATTTAGTATGTTTAAAATAGATAATGATGTTTGTATAGTTGTGTTATAGTAGAATGGAAGGTCAACTCATAAAATAGCATGCAAGTGTGAGAGAATGGTAGGTTAAGAGCTTGTTTATGCACTCAAGTCATGCATGGTAAATGTGTGTTAAGATTATCATTGTCAAGTACTTAATATTATATTTTAGTATTTACAAATGCCCCTCATTTATTCTAGTAATGGAATTGCCAGAGTAAAAGAATAAAATATATATGAGTGTGTACAACACACTTTATCTTTGGTATGGAGCTCAAATTATGTTTTTTACTTAATAGCAAAACTTGTAATCATGTGTAGTCAAAGTCAATAGATTGATAATTTTAATATGAAACTAGATTTTAAATTTTTTAAAGATAAAATGTAAGAGTACACGTGTGTTGGTGAAACCATGTTTCCCTTGAAACTTGTTGGAGATGATTCTTCCTTATTGAAGTGCATGGAGAGTTAGGGTGATTGTTCCCTAAATTTTTGGAAATATTTAGGCTCTTGGGTTGGGAAGGAAACATGTACTAAGCCTCATGAATGTAGGGAGAATTACGTAATGTACTAACCCAAATAATTATGCAGGCAAAAAGTGAACCATTAGGCTAGGTTTTCTAAAAAAAACTAAGTCTATTACTACATATGGTTTGTAGATTCAATTGTAGAGTTTCACTCAAGTTTGTTCCATGTAAACAAAAATGCTTGATCAAAATAGAATGAATAATGTTCATGCCCCCATCATGAATGCAGGTTTTATTATATGGTTTTGCTTAAGTTCACTCGATGTAGAATAAAATACGTGATCTAAAGAGAATGAACAATGTTCATTCCTCCATCATTACCATAGATATGATAAGTGTGAAGTGGAATGACAACTATTTTCTATTCAATTGTAAACTATATTGTTGTGTATGTGCATGAATCAATATCATGTTTCATGAATCTAAGGATGTGCACATGTGCATGAAGCAATATCATATCCCCTGAATGTATATCAATTGATATAGAATGTTATGCATATGTATGTTGAATTTGAGAACCTATATCTTAAATGTATATGTATGTAGAAATATGTAATTAATGTTCATATAAATTGCATGCATACCAAATGTGTATGAATATGTGCTGAAGTATCTATAAAGTGAGTGCATATACATATCATATTCCCTTATAATATATAATGATGTGTCAATATTTATCATATAATTGAACCATCTGATATTTAAACCATTTTGAATCTATAATACTCTAATCTTATTGTCTATTCATAGAGGCTTATGTTTCTATGATAAGCCCATTGTAATGCCCCCTATTGAGATGAAGGATATGTCATGTAAGTTACTCATCTCAGAAGAAGAGTTAATTGTATTATGTCATGTAAAAATATATCATCATGTAATATCATGTGATCATGTGGAGAGTATGTAATCATAGTCATGTAAATATTGATTGAGGCATGCATGTAACATATGTATCAATGAACCATGCAATACTAAGATCATTGAATAAGACTACATAGTAAAAGTGCATGATATAGATCATGGTACCACTCAATGTTAGTAAGCTCAAAAAGTGAAAGTGTTAGTGTCACACATTAGGCCAAGGGACACATACAACGGACATAAAGTTGACAAAACAAATAAGGCCAAGATCCATACAAAGAAAAAAAAAGATGTCATAAACAAGGAACATAAAATATGTCACATCAAATAAGGCCAAAGGGCATACTTAAGGGACATAAATATGTCACAAATAAAGGCAAAATACCACACATAACATACAAGCACAAAGTAACCGATCATGTAATAGAATAAAAACATCAATGGAGCATAGAACAGGTTAACTACTCTACACCATCCATATGTAGCAATGTCACTTCATAGTATAATAACACATCCATGTAACATTGTGTAAGATATGAGTAATTATTAATACATATGTAATCAGTCTAGGTAGATCAACATGGTATAAAGGTCATAGAAAGATATAACCTATAGTAATTAAATTTGTGGAATAATATGCCCCCAGTATTGGCATGGCCAATGGGTAGAGGAAAGTTCAACATCTATATGGCCATGTGTAACATGTATGTCATGCATCCCACTCATATACTATGAAATACATGTGTATGAAAAGAATATGCATCTATCAAACATGTGATATATAATGCATGTAAAGAGTGTGATCTATTAATCATGTCATGCTCATGTCTAGATTTTGTATTTTTTGAATATTTTGGATGTTTTATTATTTTATTGATTTTTTTTTTGTATTTGAAATTATTTGTAATATTTATGAAAGTTCATGGTGTTCATAGGTTTATTCTTAGTTTTTTTTATAGCGTATTTAATTGAGAGGCTTATGTACCCACCATCTTTGAAATCACAAATGGGCCCAACCAATTAGGCTTAAACTTGCTTTTGTTCTCTTTATCTACATTAGTGTTCTTCTGATTCTCTTTTAATAAAAAGTCTCCAACTTGAAATTAATGGTTGTGAACTTTCTTACCATATGCTCTCTTGATACGATCTTGGTAGGCTTCAAGATGTTCAATAGCCTTTATGTGTTTGTTGTCCAACATTTCTAATTCATGTAATTGTTTGTCTCAATATTCTTTATCTTTTATGATATCTTTCAAAGTAACCCCCCATAAAGATGGTATTTAGAGCTCTAAGGGTAATATTGATTTTATTCCATAAATGAGAGACTAAGGTGTAGCCTTAGTTAGTGTATGGACACTTTTTAGATATGCCCAAAGAGCATAAATAATCTAATTATGTTAGTCTTTACCATGCTTGGTTACTATTTTGCTTAATATATTTACAAGTGTTTCATTTATTGCATTTACTTATCCATTTATGTGTGGATAATATGGTGTACAAAACATATGATGGATCTTGTACTTAACACAAAATCATTTAGCTATTTTATTTTTGAATGAGGGTCCATTATTTGTGACTATGGTAGATGGTAGTCCAAATCATAAAATGATATTTGTCATTAGGAATTTACATATATCTTCACATGTTATCGATGATAAAGGTATAGCTTCTACCCATTTTTAAAAGTATTTTATAGTTATAAGAATGAATTTGTAGCTCTCTGATGAAACTATTTTTATCTTACCAATAAAGTTGAAGCCCCAAAGGGAGAACAATCATGCTAAAACAATAAGTTGTAATTTTTGTGATGGAGCATGATTTAGATTACTACATTTCTAACATTATGGGCATAACTTAGCATGCTCTTGGCATTATTTTTCCATTGTAGGCCAATAATACCCATGTATCAAGATTTTGTAAGATATATTTTTTCCATTGAAATGACCTTCACATTCATTGTTGTACTTGTAGTAAGGAAATTTTAGTTTGTGACAACTAAGGGACTAAAGTAGTTGTCCCTACAACAATATTTTAAATAAATATCCGCCAATTAGAAATTAATGCATTGTTGCACATTTTAATTTGCATTTATCATTACGTGTATCATTTTTTGGTATACAAGCTTTATATAAAAATTTATATATACCATTGTACCATTCTAAACTTAGTGCACTACGAGTAATTGTTAGGACCTTGAGAGCCTCTACTTCTACTATAGACATTGATAAATGTTGTAGTTGTTGGATAGTAAAAATTATGTTATTATCATTGATGTTGATGGGAATCATAAAAGCTACTCTAGCCATGGCATTAATATGTTGATTATCTTTTTGAGGTATACTTTATATTAAAAAATGATTGAACTGTGTTTGTAATCATTGTACCATTTCTTTATATGGGATTAAGTTAAACTGTGTTTGCAATCATTGTACCATAAGTTTTCTTCCTTTGTTTGTTAGATGTCTAAATATTGATTAACCATGAGCTAAGAATCCTCATATACCCATAATGATTTTATCTATAACATGTGTGTTGTACATAATCTAGGTATTAATGCCTCATATTCTGCTATGTTATTTGTATATGAAAAACCCTAATGATATGCAAATGGCATATGTTAGGGATGAGGGGTGATGAAGACTATACTAGTACAAGTGCTTGTAACACATTTGGATTTACCAAAGTAAATGGTCCAAATATCATCATCATTGTGATATGCAATAAACTTATCCCAAAAATCATCAATGATTCATAGTGTGTCTATCAATGGAGTTATAAATAGTAGGTCTACAATAACTTATCCTTTTATATATTTATGAGATAGGAATTTTAGATTGAATTTCATGAGTAACATTACCCAATTAGTTATGTGTATTGCTAAGTGTGTCTTTGACATAAAGAATTTGAGTGGATCCACCTTTGTGATAACTTGTGTCTTGTTGTTGAGCATGTAGTGTCACAATTATTGTGCACCAAAAACAAGAGATAGGCATAGCTTTTCTATCATATTATAATTTTTCTCATGGTCAACAAGTGTACAATTGATGTAATAAGTGACATTCTCTTGGTAATAATCATTATATTGTGCCAATAAATCTCCTAAAAGATGATTTGTTTCTAAGTTATATTATAATAAAGGTTTGTATTGTGTTAGGGACATAAGAATAGGTGGATTAAGTATATATTCTTTAATTGTAAGAAAAAAATGTTGAAATTTGGAATCTCATTCAAATTTTGTATCTTTATTTAGTAATTATGTGAAGGGTTGTGTCTTATCATCTTTTTGGGCCACAAAACATCTTATTGCCTAGATTTTTCCTTGTAATGATCATTATTACATTAGTTTTTTTTGGTGGAAGTGTGTATAAAATAGCTTCAACTTTTTTGGGATCTATTTCATTGCCCTGTTGAGACATGATATATCCCAATAATTTCCTTGAAGATAGCCCAAATACACATCTTTTTATATTTAGGCATACATTGTATTTATGTAACCATTCAAAAAATACAAATCGTTAATATGATCCCATCACTGTCTTGATTTTGAAAATAGATCATCCATGTAGTCTTCCACTGCTCTATGTATTTATTCATGCAAGATATGGGTCATGGCTTTCTAATAAGTAGTTGGAATTTTTTAATCCAAAGGGCATGACTACTTAACAAAATGTTCACCATGGTGTAGTAAACGAAGTCTTTAATTATGGGAAGTGTCCTAAGAAACCATCCATGAATGATAAGATCTCATAACCGACTATAGAGTCAACAATGATATTGATATTTGTTAATGGGAAGTTATCATTGGGACAAAATTTATATAAGTCCAAATAATCTGTACAACACCAAAATTATCCATTAGGTTTTGTATTTAGTACTATATTAGACACCCACTTAGAATAATCAATTTATTGAATAAATCCTACATCTAGTAGTCTTTCTATTTCCTCTTTTACCAATAAAGCTACTTTTAGATGCATTGTTTTGCAACAATTTTTTTTTAATCTTTTGTTGCACTGGATTGACATCAAGATAAAGTATGATATTATGTTATGCAATTTCATGGTCAATTCTTGACATATTTGAGTAATCCCATACAAATATATATGTGTAATCATATAGAACTTGTTGAAGTGCCTTTGTTTCATATTTTTCTGATATAGTTGCTAATAATATTAGTCTAGGATCCCTATCTATTCCATAATGGAATTATATATTCTCTTCATTAATTAGAGTTTATCTATTTTCCATATACGGTGTTGTAAGGATGGTATTTAAGTAAACTACTTGGATATGGACATTAATATATTTGCTCTTTCCAAAGTATGGTTGGGTGGTAGTTGTGTGAGGAAACATATTATTTTTTATAGAAGGAAGGGAGATCCTCATATGCCTTGAGGTATTATAAGAGAGATACATCATTCAAAAATTAATCTAATGTCCAAATATCTTGAGAAAATATGTTATCAATTAGATAATGGTATACCAAATATAATGTAGATGTATTATGAAATTCATGTGTTGAACTTGGATTTTCTTTGAAGTAGTGTATATAAATAACTACCTGTGTAGTTGTTCCTTTCTTATTATTTATGGGATTTTTAATACAACCAAGACATTATTGTCCTTTTTTATTAGATGTTGTGATGGGATGAACAATGCATTATGCATGTTTTACCAAACCTTATCTTGTACAACCCATTTTTTGTAAATATTTAAGCCCAAAACCATATTGGTTGATATCTAGTGATGGTGATGAAGTTGGATGTAAATAAGATATTGGTGCCTTATTTTGTTTGGATTATTGAGAATATGGTTGCATATGAGAAATGTAATAATCCTCGAGTTGACATGTGTGTATATCCTTATTTACTCAATTTTAAACATGTGTGTAGGGTAGAAGGTATTGTTTCTTGTTGACAATTTTGACCCGATAGGTCAAATTGTCACCTTTATCATTCTAAAATTTCCACAACATGTTTATTTATCCAAATGTTAGAGATTGGGCTTGTTCAAATTTTCTAAAGGGGTTCTTTTTATTTTAGAAAAGTTAGTTTGCATAATTTTGAAGGTATTTTTCTCTTCAAAAGGGTTCTTTTACATAATCCCAAAGGGTTATTTCAAATGTCGAGGCGTATCTATCCTTTGAAAAAAGATGCTTGAAAAAATATTGAAGTGATATACATGAAGTTCAAAGGGTCTCTTTCCCTTCAAGAAATTCATTATAAAAAAATCTCAAAAGGACAATTTCAAATTATCCGAAGGAAGGGTAATTGACAAAAATTTGAAGGGCAAGTGGACAATTCAATTTTTCAATTGACAAAAGTTTGAAGGGTATAATTCATTTAGAAAAGGTTCACTTGGAAATTTTTGAAGGATATTGGTAAGAATGCCAAAGGGCATGTGCCCTTTGGGAAGGTTCACTTCATGAATTTTAAAAGGGCAGTCTTCGAGAAATTATACTTAGGCACTTTTATTTCTTCTATAGGGTCATTTACAATAATCTTGAAGGGTATGTGCCCTTCGAGAAAGTTCAAAATAGAATATCTAAAGGGACATTCAAAAAGCTCGAAGGGTAATCTGAAGGAAGTTTACAAGGAAAAGGACCATTATCAAAAGTTTTAGGGGCAGTTCATAAACTTGAGGTGTCACTAGAAATAATGATGAAGGGTATATTCCCTATGGAAAAAGGAAAGGGTAATCCGAAGGAATGGCTCAAGGAAAATACAAAGATATAAGACAATTACCATGGGAAAATAACTGAGAAAAAAAGGCCAGAGAACAAATGCCCAACTCAACAACTCTAAAGGAAATGAGCAAGAAAAGTCTTAAGGCCAAGCGAAGGGAAATACAAGCCAAAAGATCTTGCCACAAGAAAATGAATAAAGAAGAGAGCCATGAATAGTTTGTCTGAAGAGATCAAGAAACATAGTCAAAAGTTGTAGACAAACAAATAGGCAAACATGAAAACCATAAGCAAATGGCCTGAAGTAATACATGAGCAAGAACAAGAGATAGAGTCAACATGGAATTGCATACAAGTGGAGGTTCATTTAGAGTTGGTTGGGCTAAGTTTAAGTTGACTATTTTTTGTATTCATGATTATCTCCTAGTCACTCTCATGCATCCAAATGTCCAACTCAACTTCAAGTGGAGTTCTTAATTTGAGATGTGGCATGGATTTCTATGCAAGAGTTTGACTTGTAAAACTTGGGTCCACCTCATCCTTTCTATGCCAACATGGAATTTTAGGCACATTTCAATTTTGGAGTTGACTAACCTTGCACTATGGTTGACTGGTTGACAATTCATGCATACACGTTTGTTTAGCGTGTTAAAGGTTTTTAACATTCTAACAGTTTGAGTGGAGTTCTAATTTTAATTTTGGCATAGCATTCCATGTGGAGAAGAATTTTATTTTGTTTCAATCCAGCTTTCAATAAATCAAGTAGAGTTATTTTTGAAGATTTGACATGTTGATCATGTATGAAGAAGATTAGATCACCATCCATTTTTAATGCCAAAAGGAGTTTTCATGCAAGCATAAGACAAAGAGATTTATTTTTAGGTCTTTGGATAACACAAGTTGAATTTTATTTAACTTTTCTTCTATTTTTAGTGCCAATCTCTTGGATGTTATATAATTTTCTATATAAGTTGGATTTTTAGCCTTGAATTGTATCCCTCTTTTGGCAAGATAAAAGTCATCCAAAGATTGAGTTGTAACCTTTTTTAAGATTAATAGAAGGACTATTGTTTTCAAATTATAGCTATTGGTATAATGTATTTATGTCATTGATTTGCATGAAAGTATAGTGATCTCAGGGGATTTGATCCAAGTTTAGCTCAACACACTATTTAGTTAGAGGAGGAGTCTAAATCAATAAGATAAAGACAAAGGTCAATCAATCCTAAGATTGAGCCTTTGATGAAATCTAAGCTTCACAAACTCATAAAATTAGTGATTATATTTCCAATCAAGCACTCAACTTGCATGGCAAACCTTGTATTGGTTGCTTAAGTCTTATAGCCATAAAATATGGGACTTACTTGAAGATTTCCAAGTTTTAACATTTAGGAAATACCTAGAGGTGAGAATAAACACACTAATAGGTTGGTTGTTGTTGGGTCCCAATTTAGCATTTTAGCTGATATAAAAAGTGAGAAAATTTAATCACATATAAAGGTGGTTGTAAGGCCTTCTATTCCAGATAATCATGAGAATCAGAAAGTGTTCAAAGATGACAAATAAATTGTGAGATTCTTGCAAGAGGAGGCAGAGTTTTCTTTAAAAAATAAATCAAAGCACCTAAAATAGTATGGTAATTAGATTATGCAATTGAAAACAAATAAGATACCCAAGGGATTGGTCACACTTGAGAACATTTTCAGTGGTTATGATGAGTTACGGAAAGATAAGTCATCCCTGTCCATAAAAGAAGAGCACTATGACAATATAGAGATTGTAGCTGGTAAGATTTTAAAGTTGGGTAAAGTATGCACTCCTTCACAAAATCAAGATTTTATTGAGTTATGCACAAATTTTTTTGATATATTTGCATGGAAGTAAAGCGATCTCAGGGGATTTGATCCAAGTTTAGCTCAACACACTATTTAGTTAGAGGAGTCTAAATCAATAAGATAAAGACAAAGGTCAATCAATCCTAAGCTTGAGCCTTTTATGAAATCTAAGCTTCACAAACTCATAAAATTAGTGATTATATTTCCAATCAAGCACTCAACTTGTGTGGCAAACCTTGTATTAGTAAAAAATAATAATGGTGAGATTCGTTTGTGTGTTGATTTTTGTGATTTGAATAGGGCTTCACTTAAAGGTCACTATCCATTGCCATCAATGAAACAAATTTTACAACTTGTTGTAGGTTTAGAGAGGTTTTGTTTGTTGGATGGATATAGTGGCTACAATCAGATTTTGGTTAAGGAAGAGGATCAATTTAAGACAACCTTCACAACTAAGTAGGGGATATTTACATACAAAAATATGCCATTTAGTTTATCTATTGCTGGAGTAACCTTTTAGAGAGACATGGATATGACATTCTAAGGCATTTTTAACAATTTTGTACTTGATTATTTGGATGATATAATAGTGTTTTTGAAGAATGCAAAAGATCACATGGTTCATCTCAAGCAAGTGTTTGAAAGGTGTAGACAATTTGGGATATCTCTAAATCCCAAAAAGTGTGTTTTTTCAGTTCATGAAGGTAAGCTTCTTGGACATGTTGTTTGAAAGTATGGTTTAATCAAATATTCTAAAAGGATTGAATCCATTCTTGCACTTTCCTTGCTTAAGCACAAAAAGGCTATGCAAAGCTTCTTTGGGAAAATCAACTTCATAAGGAGATATATTTCAGATTTTGCCATTTTAGCAAAGCCACTTATAGCCATGTTAAAGAAGGATCAGAGCTTCAGCTAGCCTAAATAAAGAATAAATAGTTTTGAAGATATTAAAAAGGCCATAGCTAGTGTTCCTACATTTGTAAATCCATATTTCACAAAGGATTTCATTTTGTATACTTATGCTAACATGGACACCATTTCAGGGATTCTTATGTAGCAAAATCATAAGGCTTTGGAATAGCCAATAGCCTTCTTTAGTCAAGGTTTGTAAGAGTATGAAACAAGGTATTCTTTTGTTGAGAAATATGTACTTTTAGTTATAAGATCTCTCAAGAAGTTTAGATAATTTTTGTCTAACAAGAAGATACATCTAATGGTTTCTAATCCAAGCATTAAAGAGTTTCTTTTGAATAAGGATATAAATGAGAAGAGAGTTGGTTGGATAACAAAGGTAATGGAATATGATGTGGAAATTAAGGTCATAATGCTGATTAGAGGCAAAGGACTTATGAGCACCTAGCTCAAGACTTACAAGAGACTAATGAGGCTGTTGTGGTGTCAAATGATGAAGAGATTACAACTGTTCATACCTCACCTTCTAGTTGGTTTCATGACTTGGTAAGATATCTCCAAGATGATATTTATCCCTCTCATTTAAGTGATTCAAAAATAAGATGTTTCAGATTGAAATCAATTTCATTTTTGCTTACTGATAGTGTGTTGTTCAAGAAAGATATCAATGGCATATTGCTAAGATGTGTACAACCAAGTCAAACTAAGTGATTGAATGAAGAATTACATGATGGACATGGTTGAGGACTTTTTTTTGCAAGAAATATAGCCCTTAAGATCATGATAGGTGGGTACTATTGGCCTAGTATATTTGGTGATTACCATGCTTGGGTTAGAAAGTGCAAACAATGTGCTATGTTTGTAGGAAAAGTGAAACTTGCAGCCTTACCTCTTCAACCAATTCTAGTGGATCAACCCTTTGTCCAATGGGGATTGGACTTTATTGGTCTCAGTAATCCTCCTTCAAGTTTAGGACATAAATGGATTTTAACTGCTACATATTACTTCACACGTTGGATAGAAGCAGTGGCATTGAAAGAAGCAAATGAAACCAATGTTTTAGATTTCTATGAAGGTTTACTTACTAGATTTGGAGTTCTTTCAACTATTATTTTTGATAATGCAATTAATTTAATGGGGTCTAGGATCAGTAGCCAACTCTCGATATGAGCTGGTATATGGTAAGGAAGCAAGGTTACCCATTTCTCTTGAGTTTCTTGCTTTAATACTAATGCATCAAATTGAGTTGTTGAGAATGAGCCTATATAAATCAGGTATGCTAAGCTTATGGAATTGGAATAGACAAAAAATTAGTTTATGCTAGCCATGAAAATTCATCAAGCACAAGTGAAAAGAGCTTTTGACAAAGGAACTTCTTCACGAAGTTTCAAAGAAGGAGATTTGGTCTTCAAGTGGGATGAGGATAGATCTCAACTAGGAAAGCACACAAAGTTTGATTCCTTTTGGAGTGGCCCATACACAATCTGTAGCTATAACTCCCACAATGCCTTCCAACTTGCAAAGATGGATTGTCAGGGGCTTCAAATCCTAGTCAATGGGATACATCTGAAACATTGCTATTGAAGAGCAAAGCTCATTTTACATAGTTTGTTTTGCTTTCCTCCAAGTGTTCTTCAAGCATTGTAGGTTCATTCTATTTAGTCCTAATAAGTGCTTATTTTCAAATTTACTTTGTTAATTAACTTTCTTGTTTTGTATTTCCCTTCTATTTTGGAGGATGAAGGTTACTTATTGTTTGGGCAATGGAGATTTGTAGTCATGGACTAGGTTTACCATTGTTTTGTGAGTTTAATATCATGTTTATGGTCTGAGTTCTCAATCATAACAATTATGCTTCCCAGTTGAGTCGCTAAAATGTTGACAATATTGACCCCATAGGTCAAATTATCACCTTTATCATTCTAAACTTTCCACAACATGTTTCTTTGTCCAAATGTTAGCGATTGAGCTTGTTTAGATTTTCCAAAGGTGTTCTTTTCCTTTCAAAAAAGTCAATTTGCACAATTTCAAAGGTCTTTTTCTCTTCGGAAGGGTTCTTTTACACAATCCCAAAGGGTTATTTCAAATACTGAGGGGTATCTATCCTTTTAAAGAAGATGCTTGCAAAAATATCAAAGGGATTTATAGGAATCCTGAAGGGTCTCTTTCCCTTTGAGAAAGTCATTATCAAAAATCCTGAAAGGATAGTTTCAAATTGTTTGAAGGGCGATTGAAAAAAATTTGAAGGGCAATTAGATAATTCATTTTTGTCGAAGGGTAACTTGACAAAATTTTGAAGGGTATAATTCCTTCGAAAAAGGTTCACTTGGAAATTTTTGAAGGACATTGACAAGAATCTCGAAGGGTATGTGCCCTTCAAAAAGGTTCACTTCATGATTTTCAAAAGGGTAGTCTTCAAGAAATTAGGCTTGGGTACTTTCATTTCTTTCATAGGGTCCTTTTCAAAAATCCCAAAGGGTATGTGCCCTTCAAGAAAGTTCAAAATAGAAGATCTGAAGGGACATTTGAAAAGCCCATAGGGAAATCTGAAGGAATTTTATAAGGAAAAGGACCATTGTCAAAATTCTAAGGGGCAGTTCATAAATCTAAGGGGTCACTAGTAATAATGTTGAAGGGTATGGGCACTACAGAAAAAGGCAAGGGCAATCCAAAGGAATGGTTCAAGGAAAAGCTAGAGACCTAAGATAATTCCCTCAGGAAAATGACTGAGCAAAAAGGCCAAAGAAAAAATGCCTAACGCAACAAATCCTGAGGAAATGAGCAAGAAAATTCCTAAGGCCAAGTGAAGGGAAAGACAAGCCAAAAGAGCTTACCACATGAAGATGAATAAATAAAAGAGCCATGGACAATTTGTCTGAAGAGATCAAGAAATATAGATAAAAGTTGTAAACAAATAGATAGCCAAAGATGAAAACCATAAGCCAATGGCCTGAAGCATACATGATCAAGAACAAGAGATAGAGTCAACATGGAATTTCATGCAAGTGGAGGGTCATTTAGAGTTGGTTGGGCTAAGTTTTAGTTGAGTATTTGTTGTATTCATGATTATCTCCTAGTCACTCTCATGCATCTAAATGTCCAACTTAGCTTCAAGTGGAGTTCTCAGTCTGAGATATGGCATGGCTTTCCATGCAAGAGTTTAAATTGTCAAACTTGGGTCTACCTCATCCCTTCTATGCCAACGTGGAATTTTAGGCACATTTTAGTTTTGGATTTTACTAGCCTTGCACTATGGTTGACAATTCAAACATGCACGTGTGTTTATATTGTTGAAGGATTTCAATGTTCCAACAATTTGAGTGGAGTTCTAATTTTAGTTTTGGCATAACCTTCCATGTGGAGAAGAATTTTCTTTCATTTCAATGTAAATTCCAATGAATCAAATAGAGTTCTCTTTCAAGATTTGACGTGCTGATTCATGCATGATGAAGATTAGCTCACCATCCATTTTCAATGCTAAAAGGATTTTTCATGCAAGCATAAGATAAATAGATTTATTTTTAGGTATTTAGATAACACAAGTTAAATTTGAGTTGAATTCTCTTCTATTTCAGTGCCAATCTCTTGGTTGTTGTATACTTTTCTTTATAAGTTGGCTTTTCAGCCTTGAATTATATCCCTCTTTTGGCAAGACAAAATTCTACCAAATATTGAGTTGTAACCTTTTTCTAGATTAATATAAGGACTATTGTTTTCAGATTCCAACTACTAGTATAATGTATTTATGTCATTGATTTGTATAAGTGATAGAGTTTTCTTCCTTGTCAAGTCTTGATTCTTAGCTAGTTACTAGCTGGTCAGATTATGCAGGTCATGTTCCATATTTAATGTCTTTTGGTTGAGTTTATAGTAGATGTGTGTGGCTGGTTAGTGCCTTGAATCAGACCTATTCCATCATTTCCCTTCAAGCTTTGATCACAAGATAGAACCTTTTCATGAAATACTTATGCATATTGGTTAATTGGAGTAGAAAGTTCAGCGTTTCTCTTATCTAAATTAGTGTTTTTTAGGATCTCTAATTGAGTGGATCAACTAATCATTCAAGTGTATCACCATCATTAGATAGGATTTTATTTCAAGTTATCTTTTTCTTTTTTCCCAGGTAGTTTGTAATGTAAAGCAAAGATCCTAATTGATACACCAAAGGGAGCTAGCCCTTATAATCTAGAGATTCAATCCACTGATTAGGTTACCCATAGCCTAGGATTGTTTCCATGTTTCAGTAGACTATGAAGGCCTGAAACTATCTTCACAGGGGTGCAAGTCTAATTGACAACATTTCCATCTCATGAATTTATTGTCTCCCTAATATAATATTATAATCAAGGTCTTTAGGCACAACTTGACAAATTGTGGCTTTTATTTAATGACCCTTGATAATATGTAGTGTATTTCATCCTGATACTTGTAACATATTTTCAAATCCATAAATATTCATATTAAATTTGTTAATATCCTTTTCCTAAATACCAAATAGATTCAAGAATGATATATTATAATAGTTTAATCATGATCCATTATGCACTAAAACTCGTTTAACTACCTGGTTTTGAACTCATACTTTAATATAAAATGGTAGATATTGATCTATAATGTGCTTAGGAGGCAAGTATTATTTTTCAAAAGAGATACTTTCCTTCATCCATAATATTGTGTTGATAATATAAGCTACATAGGGTAGTTATCCATCATTTGGTAAAGTTTTCTTATGTAATGTTGCATAAAGAGTATCTTTGTAAACATACATTGTTTGAAGTTATTCTAACATAAAAATCTTTGCATGAGTATTTTTTATTTGATCCATAATATCATAACCCTTGGATTGATTAGATTACTTGGTGGGTGGTAGTGGGGGTTGAGGAATGAATTGGTAAGGACCTTTGGTTTTTACTACTGGATGGGTCACCTTACCCCTTCATGTTGTGACAACATGGACTGCTAAATGTAATATGACCCAAGGCCCCATATTAGAGGTGGGATGGTGACTATCAACATTTTTAAAACTAGGCGGGGGGGGGAAGATGAGTCATACATGCCTTTTTATATTTAGTGGCAATAAAAGGTAACTTAAGTTGAATGTTGCAATAATATGATTTGAGACAGGGTTGAAATTACTAATGGTTGATTTTAGCCTTATTAATGTTTTTATATTTGATCCTTTTGACCCATTTTATTACAAAATTGATCCAAAAAAGATAGGTTATAAATGTAGAAAAATATTAAAAGATTATCTTCATGACTTGTGTCAACCAATAATGCTCATTTAATATGGCCATGATTAATGTGTATTATTAGGGAATAACTAGAAATCAAGTCTAAAAATTAAACCATAAGGCTTAAATTTGAAACCCTATAAGGATGAAATCTTAATGAAGATCTAGGGCCGAAGGTGAAAATATATATTTTTTGTATGGAAAATATAAATTAGATATAAAACCCTACGATAAAAAATATGAAACATTTGAAAGATGATTTTTTTCTTTTTGTATGGAAATCACAAATAATTTTGAAATGAAACCTTGGAAGGATGGAACCCTTATGGAACTTATGGTTTTGGATGGTTCGATATATGTATGGGTTCACCAAGATGTTTTAACCTAATTTGGATTAGTGTGATTAAAAGTAACCCTAATAGGATAAGAACATGTATAATAATTCAAATATTAAGATATGAATTCAAGATTGCATCTAAACATAAAATACTAAAACCTATTACACTAATTTGACAAGTGGCATATGCTAAATATATTAAGTAAAATAAAGGGATGGGTATTTAGATTTTTTGGGTTACTGTCTAAATGTGACTATTTTTTATAAGTCTAAATTAGATAAAATCAAGCCTATTATTTATCTAGATTAGGGATTGTACTTTTATCTACATAGGGCCAGTTCTGTCAATCAAGGTCAATATCATCAGTCGATCCTAACATATACTAACTTGTGCATAAATTTGGGACTATGGCTACAGAGTCGCCTTCACCTATCTCTATATTATTTGTATGTGGAATCCTGAACCTTGATGATGTGTGCAACTCTAGAAATCAACCTCCTTCACCTTGAAACCCTAGGTGTGTTTGTGAGGTCTAAAAACCTACAAAAATTTGGAAAAGTGTAATGGGATGAGCCGACCCCAATCACTCTCATTTATGATTGAATATTTCCTATGTATTTGATACTTTGAAGAGGGAAATAAAACCACTCATAGTTCTCCCACCTATGATAATAATATAATTGATCTCTTTTTATATATGTATGTAACTAATGATTTGGATTTGATACTTAACAATACTTGCTTTGACTTGGATTTAGTGTGATTCAAACTTGGCTTGTGAATAATCCTAGTGATATATCTATAATTTAAGAAAAATAGGGAAAATTTTCTCAACATTTAATAGTGTTAGATGTATACAAAATAAGCACCAAGTCCCTTTTGAATGAGACATTGATTTGTTTATTTATCAATCCAATTGGAAAATTTCTCATGCCACTAACACACTAGGTAGATTCTATAATGCTAAAAAAATGTTTGATTTTTAAAAGTAATAATTTTTGGGAGAGGGTTATTTTTAAATAGATCGAGTCAATATTGATTAGTGGTACTAAAAAAATTAACAAAACCAACCTATGTATAGGTGGACTAAACTGAGGGTCTAGAGATTTTTGTAAAGGGCATTTAAAAAGTTTGAAATAATTGATGAGTATTATGGAAGTGTGTAATAAATTAATAAAAGGGTTAATTCATAAGATAAAATGAAGGTGTAAGAGAATGGCATAATAGGACCTTGTTTGTGTGCTCAAGTCATGCTTGGCAAATGTGTGTCAAGCTTGTCATTATCAAGTACATAATACCATATTTTAGTATCTATACTTATGATTGTCAAATGAACATTAAATTTAAGGTCATCCATTAATTATTATACACTCATAAACATTAAATCCCACCAACCCTTCTCCCCCCTCCCCTAGGTTGTTATTATAGGATTCCTATCAACATAATAAATTAATCATTAATATTTTATATGTATATTATGTGAGAACATATGCATATAAATGTGCATAAATTAAGAATTATAAAATATGTAAAATTGTATATGATTACATATATTCTAGAGAGGAAAGGGTGGATATCATATAATGGCCCATGATTTAACTTTTTTTAGAATAATGGAGTTTTATTCCTATTTTAGTTACGGGTCTAGATTAATAAATCAGTAAATAATATTGTAATAATTATAGTCCTGATTTGTATAATTTATCCATCTTTTTTACCTTTCTAAAAATAGCAATAAATAGTAAAAAATAATGACTTAGCTTGAAATAGGCTGAATTGGTTGAGACAGGGTCTAAAACTAGTTGTGTAGGATTGGAACAGTATTGCAAATCAAAATTTGGCTTTTGTTCAGTGAAAGGATAGGAGCATAAAAAATAGAACACTTCAAGGTCTGGTGCTATTGTCCACTCCTATCGCTATTGTCCAAATTAGTCATAGAGACCTGAATTTTCTAGGTTTTTTGTGTTGTTCCTGTATGAGAGTGCCTATGAAATATTGAGTGTTGAATGTTGATAGAGCTCACTATAGAAATGATTTACTATTCAAACCCTAACCCTCCATTATGCTTGATAAATGGGACTTGAATCATTTGAAAAAGGGGGGTTAGTGTTGACAATTTTGACCCCATAGGTCAAATTGCCACCCTTATCATTTGAAACTTTGCATACCATGCTATTTTATCTTTAGAGCTTAGTAGTTAATCCTGAAAAGTCCTTGAAAAATCCATGGTTAATAGGTCTTAGGGTTATTTAGGTGATTTAGGGACCTTTATTTCACTCCTCTTGTTTTTTGCAAAAAGGTATTTATGTTGCTCAAAGCAGTTCAAAAGAGGTCAAGCAAAAGACTTTGTGTTTTCAAAAGCAGATGATATACTTCAGGGTTTCATGGAAGGAAGACTTAGAGAATAATTTCCTTGAAAGTTTCTTTTCTTGAGAAATGGTCCTATGTTAAAGTTTCGAAGAGTTCTTTTGGAAGCAAAGGTGCCCCTTTAAATTTTTTGAAAGGTACTTACAACTTTCTGGAAGGAATTGATCTTTCCAAAAATCTCGAAGGTATACTTCTTGACAAAAAATAATGCTTTTCAACTTTTCTGAAGGGTATTAGAAAAAAGTCTGAAGGTTCTTTCTTTTTGGGAGGGTACACTTGAAAAAAAGCTAAAGGGTCACTTAACTTTTCTAAAGGGTCATTTATTTCAGAAAAGTGACAATCAAAAAGTGTGAGAGCTCTTTTCCTTCGGGAAAGTCCATTGAAATGTTTTCAAAGACTATTTCACAAAGTGCCAAAAGGGCTCTTTTCCTTTCAAAAAAGTCAATTTCAAAAGTTTGAAAGGTCTCTTACCTTTTGGATAGGTTCTTCTCACAAAATTTTCAAAGGGCTCTTACCTTTGGGAAAGGTTCTTAACAAATTTTCCAAAGCCCTTTGAAAGTTTTTTGGAGCCCTTTTCAATGATTCTGAAGGGTCATTTCTTTTGGCTAAAAGACCATTTAAAAAAATCTGAAGGGACTTTTCCAAAAGTCTTAAGGGCACGTTCCAATAATCCGATGGACCATTTTAAAAATCCTAAAGGTATGAATTCTCATAGACAATTTGTCCATGGGAAAGTGATTAACAAATGTCCAAAGGAAAAAGCTTCAGATAAATTATCCATGAGAAATGGACCAAGAAAATTGTCCGAAGAAATAATTTTGGGAAAGTGGAGGAAGATAAGGGTTTGGGAGGAAGGCCCAAAGGAAATGAACGAAGAAATATTGTTCATGGGAATATATAGAAATAACTTTGAAAGGAATACAAATAGAAACAAAGAGCCCAAACAAATGCCAAAGGAATACATGTAGAGCATGCAAAGTGGCCTAAGTAAGATTAGACACATCTAGGATGAGCATGAACATTTAAAAACAAAATAAATATATTGTTTTTTCAATATATAATAAGATCTATAGTCCAATACTATAGTAAAAAGCATGCCAAATAATAAATGCAATAGTTAAATCATTCACACTTGGCAAAGACATGCAACTACCTTAAAGCACGACTCTCTCAGTTTCAAAGGGAGACTCAAATGCATGAAGGGCTCAATGAGTTTAGTGTTGGAATAAGATAACAAGGAGTTCAATTTGAGTTTCTACGCCATGTATTTACTATTATCTTTTAGTTTCCATGCACCTCTCACTCATTAAGGTCCTTTCCATTCAAGCAAAGGCTATGTATAGTTGATTGGTCAAAGCTTCAATTGGCTATTTATTGAAGTCATGCTTATCTCTTAGTCATCTTATGCATTCAATGATCCAACTTAGCTTCAAGTTCAATCAAGAGGCATATTCCTTTGAAGATTGTGGCATGGCTTTCCATGCAAGATAGTTTGACTTTTCAAAGTTGGGCCCACCATCCTTTTCAAGTGCCAAAGAGCTTTTCATGTAGGACATAAGACAAAAAATATTATTGGAAGGCTTGGTTATTTTTGGATAGCTCAAGTTGGATTTGTGTAATGTGGGAGTATATCTCATCTCTATTTTTAGCACTAGTCTCTTGGCTTATATATGCTTTTTCTATATAAGTTGTCTTTTTTAGCCATTTTAATCATCCATCTTTTGGCAAGACCAAATTCTGCTAAATATTGAGTTTTGTAACCTTTTCAAATAAATAAGAGGACTATTTTTTTTAGATTCTAGAATGCTGGTATAGTGTATTTATGTTAGTGATTTTCATATGTGATAGAATTTTTTTACTTGTCAAGCCCTGATTCTTACCTAGTTACTAGTTGATTAGATTATGCAGGTCATATTTTGTGTTTGATGTCTTTTGGTTGAAGTTATAATAGATGTAAGTGGATGTTAGTGCCTTGAATCAAGCCTATTCCATCATTTCCCTCAAGATTTGATCACCAAATATAACCTTTTCATGAAATATTGATGCATAGGAGTCAATTAGAGTTGAAAGTTTAATCTTTTTCTTATCTAATCAATGTTTTTAGGAGCTCTACTTGATTGGATAAACCAAAATATAGGTTTATCAGCATCATTAGATAGGATTTTTTCCTTTAATTTTCATTTTTCCCCTTTTCTTAATAGTTTTTAGCATAGAATAGAGATCTTAATTGATACACTAAAGGGAGCTAGCCCTTAGAATCTAGAGTTTCAATCCGCTGATTAGACCACCCACAGCCTAGGATTGTTTCCATGTTTTAGTAGACTGTGAAGGCCTAAAATTACCTTCACAAGGGTGCATGTTTGATTGAAAATAGTTAGTGTGTGTAAGATGCATTGAACGTGTGATCCACACCCCTTGTGTGGGCATGCTACCTACATACCAATACTCCAAAGAGGGATCAAGCCATATGTATTTCTCCCACTTAATGTGCTTTGTCCAATAGTGTGATACAAATGAAAAAATGCCAAATTGAGAGTGCCTGAGATGGCTATGGATTCATATGAGAGTTTGAATATATTTGCAGTTGTTTTGGTTGACTGTATGTAGAGAATATAGAAGTTTGCCTTAGTAGTTTTTTGTATTCTTGTTTGCTTTGTAAGATTTATCACCTCCCTTCTAAATGAAAATTTAATGGGATTTTATAGGGAACTATTGGTCATGGGTTAGATGTATTCATGTTAGGATGAAATAATGAAGGACATGAATCAGATGAAAATGATCATTTGGGCTAAAATTACAAAGGGATAGAAGCATTTAAAATGGGACATCCTACGTTCTGGCACTATAGTCCAAGTATGATGATCCTGTCTTATAGGCTCAAGACCTAGGGGATAAGATTGGCCTAGGAAATAGAGTCTGGCAAAGTTAGAATGATCATTTGGAAGGCTATGAATGACTAGCAATGAGAAAAAGGGTATCTAAAAGGGTCACAAGAGCATGCAATGACCTATGGATTGGGTGTCACAAGTCACACTCAAACTACCAATTTTGACATTTTATATGATTACATTTGCCCCCATTTTATTCTAGTGATGTAGCAAAGCAAAATACTAGGATAAAAGAAAAGTAGAAAGCATACCTAAACTTACATATAAGGGTTAAGCCCATGAAGATGTGTGATGTTGAGTATGCATAGAGAGAACACATCGTAAAGCATGAATCTACAAGAGGAAAAAAAGAGTAGATTAGTTCTTACTAAACATGCTATGTATAAAACAAGAATGTAAAAAAATTGGGTAAAATAGAAAGGAAAAAAAGGAACAAATACACCTCACTGGGTACACAAACCAATACAAAACTTGTTGTGATGTTGAGTGATGTTGGGTATGTGCTAAACCATGAGTAATATCATAAATGGAGCTAAGTGTTCAATTCCTTAAGGGTGGATCAAGTATACAAAGGCTAGCCCTTTGGATCCATCATCACCCACTAAGTGAAGCTATGTGATCATGTGTGTGTTAATCAATGTTTGGACTACATGTCCAATCCCTCTGAGTAGGTGGCTCAAGAATACAAAGGCTAGCTAGTCCTTTGGCTCCATCATTGCCCACTAAGTGAAGCTATGAATTGATACTAGTATGAATGTGTGTCATATGAGATGGATCTTGAATCCCATGAATGATCTATAATTTTATAATGTGGCATGGATAACTGAATGTGTATCGAGAACTAGGCCAATCTTGGCCACTCTGAAAGGTGAAGACTAGGCTTTTATGAAAGCTACTTTGAAATTGAGAACTAGGCTTATATGAAAGCCACTCCAAAATGATGCCAACCACTTGAAAATGGAATAAGGCATGCAAATTTTGAGAATACCTAGGTAATGTATTGAACTTAGAAAGAAAAGAATGCAAGTGTGCCATGCACATTGCCCCCAATCACTAGTGTTTGTAACATAGATTTTGATCTAGAAGTTGTACCAAGTACCTACTTTGAAACTAGAAGTGAGAGCCATCATGTTGCACATGATTCCCCCTATGTCTAGATTCTTTAAGAAAAACTATACTAAAACTACCAAATTTAAACTGAACTATAGCTAACAAAATTGTAACCAAACTTACCTTTCTATCTATTTTTGAAAAATTTAGGGTTTTTACTATTTGAATATGAGCACCAAAAACAAGATAGTTTGTTGTTTAGTGCTATAATCAAAGTATGGTAGTCTAGTTTGTTCTGCTTGGTTTGGGTTTTGGTTGCTATTCTGAGTGTTCCAAAAAAGAAATTTTTGACTGGTAGAAGGTTTTGATCTCTATGACAAAACCCCTGATTATTGCTGCCTCTTCTGAAGGTAGGAATGAAGACCCTGTAATGACTACCCTCAGAAGAAAGAGCCCTATAAGTGTGTTAAATTGCAAAAAACATGATATAGCAATGATAATCAAAAAGATGTCTCAAGATATAACATAGTTTATATTAGATATTTATAGATCAATAGGGGTATACCTAGATAGATGTAACAATGTAATAGCATGTGTGGTATATTGAATTGAAACTAAAATTGTTAGTTGTTAGTTGTTAAGGAGGGATGGATCATGATGTCCATCATGGCATCCAAAAAATGAAGATAATGTGTGATGTGGATCATGACATTGTAAATAATGAGAAGCAAACAAGTAATAAGCATGCAAGGCAAGAAGTAAGAAGCACACAAAGGTGGCCAAGGGGCCAAGAAAACAAGGGACATGGGCACATGTCACTCAAATTTAGAAAATAAGCATACAAGGCATATTTAAATACCACATACACATTTAATTGAAAACAATCAAGGTTGGCACGATGGCCATAAGCACATAGAAGTGTATAAGCAAAGGAAAATGACAAATGTCCTAAGACACACACAAGAGATAAAATAGGAATTGAGAAATACAATCACATTTAGCTATGCAAAGTAAGAAAGGAAGGCATGTAAATGCTGAAAATACAATCATATCTAACTAATCAAAGCAAGAAGTGAAAGTATGCAAAACATGGAGTACAAGACTAAGTAGATGCTAAGAAATACACAAGTTCTATATATTAGTGAGTGTCGATAAAATAATCTTTATAAGCTAGTAAGTAATATACATCATCATGATAACTAGAGTGTGTGGTGTAAGAATGACATAACCTGGATGATATAGTTATGTAGAAGATGCCCTCGATGGGTAGATATGTCAATGTACGTCTCGAATGTAGAAGAAGGATGCACCCTCAATGGGTAGAGTGAAGCAATCAAGGATCTAGGTGTCACTACACACACTTAAAGAAGATCAAGTAAAGCATGGTAATGTAGATAAATCGACAAATAATAACTTAAAACAACAAAGTGTAAGTCTAGCATGGTAGTAGAAATGTAAAGCATGGATAATGCATACAATTGAAATTTTTTTGGTGTTTTTTGAGTTATTTAAATGTTTTTTTATTTTGACATAATTAAATGTTTTTGTATTTTTGAAATCATAAATAAAGAAGCTATGTACAAGAAAGACTGAGAAGAAATGATACTAACCAATGAGTCTCATAAGAGACTCCCTATCATGGTGTCCTGTATCAAGAAGAGGGATCGTGCATAATCATGAAGCACGATGGAAAGACTGAGACTATGACTCTAAAAGTTGTGTATGCTTAAATTACTTTGAAATCTCTATAGTAGAAACTTATTATGGGATCCCCCTATAACTCTGAGAAGTGGATGCAATTGTGGGGATCTTAGGGACCCATTTGGCAGTAGAAGAAGTTATCTAAACATGTGTTCTATGTGTAGAGGCATGAGACCTTAATGATACCACCTTGGATGTGAATACTATACTAGAAACTATTTAGAGTCCTAAAACTATTGTTAATGTAATTGTTAGTAGAAAGGGATGTATGATATCACTTTGTGCATATCAACCCCATGGCTATTGTATCACTATCTAAACCCTGATGGCCAATTGAACAAGTGGACATACTGATCATGCTATGTAGGAACATGCCTTGTATTTGATGATATCTATGGTGCACTAACTATAGCTGTACATGGAGACTCTGCAAGATGCAACCTTAATAGATGCACAACTAAAACTATGTGTTGTGAAGGAGGCTCATCTTTTCATAATCATAGTAGATTGCTACATGAAATAACACCTTGTGGCCTCTATTGTGATGCATATGATTGAGCAATAGATCAAGATGGAATTGTAACTTATGATGGGGGCTCATCTAATCTCAATTGTAGCAAGTTGTTACATGAAATAGGCCCCTAAAAACTTGGTTGTAGTGAATATCTATTTGGAGCAGTACTCTATGATGTGGGTTCATCTAATCTTAACCATACCAAGTTGCTACATGAGATATGACCTTGAAAACTTGGTTGTAGTGAATATCTATTTAGAGCAATCCTCTATGATGTGGGTTCATCTAATCTTAATTATAGTTGGTTGCTATGTGGGATAGGACCCTAAAAACTCAGTTGTGGTACATATGACTATCTTGGATATGTATATGAAATTGCACTATGTAATCCATAGACTACACTACTATATGTAGGTTTATTTTGATGTACTGGTCTCTAAACCCTCTAAGTAGGTGGGATAGGAGATCTCCTATGAAGCTTTGTCTTGAAAACTGCATTACTCTCATGATAAGTAACTGATGATTCCTGTGAAGGAATGTCCTGAGATGATAAAATCATGGAGGAATGAGGTCTAATAATCCATGATGGAGGAGATCTTAGTGCCCCCTATGTGAATGCTATGATGCCATTATCAACACATCTATTAATGAAATCCTTGATTTGATAACAATCATTATCTCTATGTCCAAAGATATGATGATAGTTACAAAGGGGTTGATGTGGCTATCGATGTAAGAGATGTGGATCTCATCGATGAGTATAAGGTAGTGTGATTAACCTCATATCTAGTAGTGTTGATAGTATGACATATGGGCTATCCTTCTTTGAATCAAATTATAGTGGTGCCTTGCGACTATTCTCTAGCATACTATAAGTGGTACTCTAGAAACTTACTCTTTATTTTGAACTGGTTACTTTTCTAGTTGTGGTCTCCTATCTTGTTTAGGACATGGTGGATGCTATGTGTGATGAGCTATAGATGGAGGTAATGATATGAAATCTAGAGTAAGTCAATCAACTGAATCTATCTCAATCAATCCCAATTTCTTCTCCAAGACCAAAACTGTATAATATACATGCTAAAAGAGGATTCTATATGATATAATAGATGATCCAAGAGAGGTTGGTGAATCCTTTTTATAAAGATATGTTGAACCTCTAAATCTGTTGGTTTATAGATCAAGCATAACATGGAAGTCTTAAATTATAAGATATAATCACTAACTGGATCTAAAGGATTCTGATGCAATGCAACAAGTTTCTCTTATGTAACATGAGGGCTCATGTTTGCTATTTAATATCTAAGAAATATCTCCTCTAATTCATCATATGTATGCAAAGAACCAATAGGGAGTAGATGAGAGAACCAATTCTGTGCATCGCCTACTAATGTCTATTGGAACAACTTTAATAGAATCAAAAGACTCGTATGAGATAGTAAAGCCTTCTGAAAGGCTTTAGGGTGCACGAATAGATTTTTAGTTCCATAAAATTTAGGCAATTATGGTATTTGAAAATGTTTAGGTAATGAAGCTTTGACAAATGTTTTTAGAAGAGGGTTACCATGTAAGTCATTGGCATCCATCCAATACTTATAAGCCTTGTTTTCCAAAGTAAGGAGATGTACTGGGTGTTGTAATTCACCAACTGCATGCATTAAATAAATAATCTCTAGGGATGGTATATTAGTATCTTGAAGTGGTTCATTTAAACATTGAGTTTGATCATTTATTTTAGCCATGAGAATGCTATATTTAGCAATTTTATCATAGAGAGGAGGTGTGCTCACTTGGACCTTTGAATGGTAACTTGGACCTTAGTAGAGGGATGTTGGCTATCAGTCTCTTTGGGTGAAGAGTGAGAAATGGGTGTTACTATAGTAGGTGGTGGCTTGAGAGATTCATTGGTATCTTTTATATTTAGTGAATCACATTCTAATTTAATAGAAGATGTGATGTTATCATTGACATGTGCATCATTTGAAATAGAATCATGCATAGAAGTAGAAGCAACATTTTTTAATGCATTATGTTTGAGAGGAGTGAGAAAAAAATTAAAATCATGAGATACATTTTCTTCTTCAATATGTGCATAATAGTTATCATTATTCCATGCATTATCATAATTAGAATTTTGTTCATATTCACTCTCATTTTCATATTCATTTACATGTTCACTATCATACGCATTAACACTTCTATTATAACTAGGGAGAGAGGTAAGAGAACATGTTAATTATTTTTAATGTGTAATAAATTATCTTGTGAAGAGGGAAGAAAATAGATAGGTTTAAGAGAAGAAGGTGCGTCTACTTTTTCTTCACTATCACTTTCATGTGCATCATCATATTCCTCATTACAAGAATAGTAATTGTCTTCATTGTAAATGAAATCATTTTCCACATTTTTGGCTAATGTGCAATTTTGAGAAATTGTCCATTCATTATCATAATTATTAGAAAAATTTAGAAATTTATCTATGGGATGAGAGGGAAGAAGTGCCTTAGTGGCCATTTTATTGCTTTCACCAAAGAGAATATGTAAAATTATTATTAAGCAAATAAATGCAAAAATGACTACTAACATAGAGATTTTTAAATTATTTTTGAAAATCCAAACAATTTGCGAAAATTCCAAAATTTTTATCTAAAAATTGTTAGAGAGGAAGGCTTAGGGTTTGAGGACCTAGTTTGGAAATCTAGGGTTTTGAGTTGGGGTTTTAGAATTTTTGAAAATTATTGAAATAATTTAAATTCTAAAATAAATTTGAATAAAATAAATACACAAAGATTTATACAAAAAATTATAAATCTAAAATTGAATTTTTGCACAAAAATATGAAGGAAAAACCCTAAAGGTACCTAGGGTTTGAAATTTGTTTGAAGTAAGTCGGGTTCACCAAATGATTTAACCTTTTTGAGAATAATAGAGTTTTATTCCTATTTAGTTAAGGGTCTAGATTAATAAACCAGTAAATGATATTTCAATAATTATAGTCTAGACTTGTATAATTTATCTATCATTTTTACCTTTCTAAAAATAGCAATAAATAAGGAGAAATAATGACTTAACTGGAAATATGCTGAAATGGCTGAGATAGGGTCTGAAACTAGGTGTGTAGGACTAAGATAGTGTCACAAAATAGAATATAAATTTCCTTTGGTGAAAGGATAGGAATTCTAAAAATAGGACATTTTAGGGTCTAGCATTGTTGTCTACTCCTACCGCTATTGTCCAAACTAATCACATAGACCTAAATTTTCTAGGTCCTTTATGTTATTACTATGTGAGCCTGTTTGTGAAATCTCGAGTGCTGAATATTGATGAATCTTGTGGTAGAAATGATTTAATATTCAAACCCTAACCCTCCATCATGCTTTATAAATGGGAATTGAATCACATGAAAAGGAGGGGGTTAGTGTGTGTAAGATGCACTGAACGTGTGATCGATACCCCTTGTGTGGGCATGCTGCCTACATACCAATACTCCAAAGTGGGATCAAGCCATATGTAGTTCTCCCACTTAATGTGCTTTGTGTAATAGTGTGATGTAGATGCAAAAATGCTAAATTGAGAGTGATTGAGGTGGCTAAGGACTAGTATGAGAGTTTGAATATATTTACAACTATGTTGGGTGACTGTATATAGAGAATAGGGAAGTTTGCCTTAGTAGTTTGCTTGTATTCTTTCTTGCTTTGTAAGATTTGTTACCTCCCTTCTAAATGAACTTTGGATGGGCTTTTATAGGGAACTATTGGTCATGGGTTAGATGCATTTTCACTAGACTGACATAATGAAGGATAGGAATAAGATGAAAATGACCATTTAAGTTCAAATTTCAAAGGGATAGGAGTGTTAAAAATGGGATACCCTAGGGTCCAATGTTGTAGTCTAGGTATGGCACTCTTGTCTTATAGGTTCAAGACTTGGGGGATAGGATTGACCTGGGAAATAGTGTCTGGATGAGTTGGAATGATCATTTGGAAGGCTACGGATGACTGGTAATGAGCGAAAAAGTGTTTAGATGGGTTATAAGAGCATGCAAGAAGGACCTATGGATTAGGTATCATAAGCCACACTCAAACTACCAATTTTGACATTTTATATGACATTTTATTATAAGATTCCTATCAACATAATAAATTAATCTATAATATTTTATATGTATATTATGTGAGAACATATGCATATAAATATGCATAAATTAGGAATTATAAAATATGTAAAATTATATATGATTACATATATTCTAGGGAGAAAAGGGTGGATATCATATGATGCCCCAATATGTGAGGTATGGAAAGGGAATGGATCATGGATTTCACTATCAACTTCTATATTGACATATTTGCTACCATTATTTTTATATTTGTAATATAGGATAATTTTTTAATAATTTATGGTGTACTCACAACAGTAGAAGAGGGAGATTGGGCACTTTGTTATTGTGTCAACTTCCCAATCAAATCCTATGTTTCTCTAGATTTTCACTAATTGCATTCAAATGAGAAAGAAACTAAGGTTAAGAGGTTATGGGTTTGATGTTACCCAGATTTAGTGCACACCATATCCAAGCCTTGTGGGAGCTCCTCTTTGGTTGTGGAGGAAACACCTGTAGTAAGAATGAAACTTAAATAAGAAAGATGTTAGAAGAGGATATGGTGGACTGCCAAGCTACGCACTCGGTCCCAAAAGCATAAAGCTCCTTAAGGGATGACAGTCCACTATTTAAAGATAAAAGTATTGTAAAGGAAGAAATGATAAATGATTAAAGAAATAGAAAAGTAGATGGTGTGTACCTGTTCCCTGTAGTCTATGTATCTCAGAATGCTACAAAAGGCTGGCTAAAGGTTTTGTTTGGTTTAGATGGGTTGTTTGGATGGTTTTCTGGTTTACTGGTTCAGAACACAGTCGTCGATGTCGGTGGGTCTGTCGAGGTCAGTCGGGTAAATGGTGCCAACGTCGGTTGGGTTACCGATGTTGGTCAAGGTTGTCAGCCTTCTGAGATAAATAGAGGGGTTTTTGGAAGTTCAAAGGTTGGTGTAGGGTTGCGGGAAGGTGAATGAGGTCTGAGGAAGGGTATAGGTAGAGGATTTGTGTGAAAAGGGGGTGAGAACAAGGGGAAGGCCTTTCAACCCCTCCATGGAAGAAGTCGGGCCTCTCGACAGTTGTTTCTATACGAGATTTCACTTTTCACATTCAAGAAAGGAAAATGAGAAACTAAGAAGAAAGGATGAGGGTTTGTACATACCCGGATTGTGGACTTGCACACCAGATTCAGATGTTGTGAGAACTCCTCTTTGGTTGTGGAGGATGACACCTGAAAGAGAAAGAGACTAAAACACGAAAAATGTTAGATAACAAGAAAGTGGACTGCCAAGCAAAGGCTCGATCTTAGAAGTGCAAAAAGGCTTCTCAGAGGATGACAGTCCACTGTTAAAAATAGAATATTTAACAGAAATAGAAATGAGAAATGATAAAAGACTAGAAAGAAAGAAACTGAAAGCAAAAGTGTACCTGATATGCAACAGTCTGCTTTGCACAGTCATTAACGTTGGGGGTTTTGCCGGCGTCATTCAAGGAATGTCATCGACGTCGGTTAGGCTATCGATTTTGGTAGGGGTAACAGTCGAGGTCAGTCAAGGTGATGGCCAGGGACAAGTTCAGGTCTAGGTTTTTGGTCTGCAGGGTGGACTGTGGTTTCGTCTGAGAGTTAGGGAGCCTATTTGAGGGTCAAAGGGATAGTTTGGGGTTCTGAGGGACTATTTTGGGGTCTGAGGGATTGAGAATATTGTCTGGGAATGGAATGGATGGGTGATAGAGAAAAAAGGAGGATGAATGGGAGACAGGGATTCGAGAAGGCTTTTCAGCCTCTCAGGGAAGGACAAGGAAGGTTGTGGACAGTGGGCTGGATTAGCAAGAAAATTCAAATTAGAAATGAAATGAAAACAAGAAAGTACTTACCTCCTTCTTGCTATAGGAAGAATGGAGGAAACCTGTTGTTGGAGCTGTTAACAGTCCTGCAAATGCCAAAAGCCTGAGATTATCTCTGCAGGGTACCTGTAGCTGTTGGTGTTGCTGTGTGAGAGGGAGAGAGAGAAAACACTAATGCCAAGTGCCAAAAGAGTTCACATTCATGGGGGGCAAAGAACAGTTGTAGAAAATGGTTTTGAAGGCAACCAATGCTGGCAGAACCGCTGATGTCGACTGCATAATGACCGACGTCGACGACAGAAGAATGGGGGCAGAGGCTAAAATTAGCCTCTGTCCATTCTTGCACGCTACTGGGGTCAAAAAATTCATGGAAAAATGGTTGAGGAGGGCATAAATGGATGTGGGAGGAAGGATTAAGAGAGGATTTGGGTAATAAAGGCAAGGAGAGAGGTGGGGGCATCCAAGGAGGGGATCCAAGGTGGCATGGGTGAGGTGGAAAGGGGGCCATCAATTTAAAATATTTGATTTATTTTGATTTAAAATTGAGGGGGCTTAGGATAAGTTTGAGGAAATAGACCAAGGGGGCCAAGGGGGGAGGACAACCTAGGGGGTAGACACGATTTTGGTGTCTACATTTGCCCCTTTTTGTCTTGTTGGTTGTTCTTGACGAACTGCAAGACAAAAATAGGAGTTGGTTGCCCCAGGTATGGGATGAGGTGTTCCCCCCTCAAAGCGAGAGTTGAGAGAAGGGAACCTGAGATTGAGTGCCACTTTGACAGAGAGTGGATAGAGAGAGGGTGAGTGTGAATGCTGCAATAGTCGTGATTGCGCGTATACCACTTCACGGGATGGTCGGGTCAAATTATCGCAGGTTGAGGGTCGAGGAGTGCCAAAATTGAAATAACTCGGCCCCAGCGTTTGGTTGTAGCTGATTGGGTTATTCAATCTAAGCTGAAGCTCCAATGGTCATCGTGTTATAGGTATTCCAGGCTCAGGAAGTGCTCCTGGAAACACGAAAATGTCACAAGTAGTGGGGATCAACCGGCGCGATCTTATACTTGTGAAGGTCATAAGTAGCTTGTGCACAATTTTGCTAACCATTTGTGAGATAGCATACATGCAAAAACAACCAAGGCAATGTTTGTCTTGGAAGTGGTTAAAGTCTGAGGAGATAGGTGTGATCTCTAAGGTCTGGTGGTCGAGGGATGGAGGTAAAAGTGATCTCAAGTGTGTCCCAGGAGGCTAAGATGACTTCTACGGGAATGCTGACTGATTGGGGGCATGATGTTGGTTATGGTGAAGAAATTGAAGGGTTGAAGGATGCCGACATTGGTGATAAAACTGTCGTCAGTGGAGAAATTAGCCGACGTCGGTGGACTAGGGCACGAAGATGCAGACATTGGCGGCCTGCCCAATCTGACAAAACTGGATGGGCAGCCCACCAAAAGTCATTTGCTACTTATTAACTAAGAGAAAAAAGAGCTCTAGAGTTGATTGAGTGAAAGTGACCCACAGTTGACCGAGTGAGTGGGGTGAGGTGGCAGATAGGCATTGGTGGAGAGAGGGAGCGAGTTGGAGAGATCAATGTCTCGTGTGACTACCTTGGGTTCCCATAGACGGCGACGATCAGAGGGTGGGGACGATACAACATCTTCATAGCCGACGCCACCACCACCACAGCCACAGCCTTGAGGGTAGATTTTTGATATGATGTATATACCGGCCTGCGTGCCGATGATGCGAGATGTACTTGATTTTTTGAGAGAGAGAGATGCACAAATTATGCGATTGTATAAAACTTTGAGATGTATATGATGATCATTTTGAGCATTGACATTAGTTATGGATGTTGTTATGGATGTGTTTAATGTTTATGGCACTTGGATTTGATGCATGTTTTGATATGATGTGTATGATGATAATGAATGTGATGTTTAATGAAATGGTTATATGATGATGATGCTTTGAATTTTTTAATGATTATGAAAATAGGTGATTGTTTGTGATGTGATTGGCAGGTGATAAAAAAATGTGATGGAAGAAATGCGATGAAGGAATGGCTGAGCTAACCTCAGAAGACCCCATGTCAACTGAGTGCTGCCTACATAGCCCCTGTTGTTAGGGCCTCAAGCCAATGTAGTTCTCCCAAAAAGGGAGGAAGGGTCAAAGTGGTCGATGGTCTTGGTCAAGGTCAAGTCATGGTCAAAGGAGAAGAATATGGTTTGTCCATCAGGTAGACGAACAAACGAGGGTGGTCGAGCTAACCCCAAAAGATGTCGTGTCATCTGAGTGCTGCCTACATAGCCCTGGTCTTAGGGCCTTAGAACAATGTAGTTCAAACTAGTTGAGAAGATTGGTCGATGATTGGTTTGGTCATGTGTCGAAATGATGAGGAGAAGATGATGTCATAGCTTTTTCCATATTGTGTGATGGTGTATTCGGCAACATGGGTTGAGGGGTTTTTCATCCCTAGCAATTTTCCATATTCATGATGGATGTATGCTAAAAATGAATTGAGGTCTATTTATGCTTTAGCAAGTATTGGTTTATGCTTAACATAAATTGTGTAGTCCATAGTTTCTATTTGTATTGGTGTCCATAGAAACTAGTGTGAATAGGCTATGTGAGTGGTCTAAAAAGAAATTTGGTTGAGTTGGTTTGACAAATGATGAAGTTCGAATGTGACCAAAGTGTAAAGGAAGTGAAAGGCATAATCACCCTTTCATGGACAAGGACTAGAATGATAGCATAGATAGAGGTTGTTAGAACCAAGAGCCTCATTCATGCATTGCGTCGTTGACCATGGTTGCGTTAGAATGGTAATCAAATCACTTTGACATTAAAGTGAGCTCGAAGTCCCTTGAGTAGGTGTTATGATAGGTGAGGATAGGGTAACCCATTTTAGAGCAGAGATAACCTTACCCTTTTTTATAGGAGACCCTAAGACAAGTATAAGCCAAGTCCATGACTCATTTTTTTTTTGGTGCAGACTGATCAATGCGGAAAGTCTACATAGAGATGTCATTTTGCTTTGTGGTCATTTGTGAAGCCGATTGATGCGGGAAGCTTCTAAAAAAATGTTGTTTGTAGCAAGATTTAGTCATTTAGGTCTGGGTTTTTAGTCTGTAGGGTGGACTGTGGTTTCATTTGAGAGTCAGGGAGCCTGTTTGAGGGTCAGAGGGATAGTTTGGGGGTCTAAGGGACTGTTTTGGGGTCTGAGGGACTGAGAATATTGTCTGAGAATGGATTGGATGGGTGACAGAGACAAAAGGAGGATGAACGGGAGACAGGTATCCGAGAAGGATTTTCAGCCTCTTAGGGAAGGACAAGGAAGGTTGTGGACAATGGGCTGGATTAGCAGGTAAATTCAAATAAGAAATGAAATGAAAACAATAAAGTATTTACCTCCTACTTGCTGAAGGAAGAATGGAGGAAACCTGTTGTTGGAGCTGTTAACAGTCCTGCAAATGCCAAGAGCCTGGGATTATCTCTGCAGGGTACCTGTAGCTACTGGTGTTGCTGTGCGAGAGGGAGAGAGAGAAAACATGAATGCTAAGCGCTAAAAGAGTTCACGTTCATGGGGGTAGAGAACAGTTGTAGAAAATGGTTTTGAAGGTAATTGACGTTGGCAGAACCGCCGACGTCGGCCGCATCCGATGTCAGCGGCAGAAGAATGGGGGCAGAGGCTAAAATTAGCCTCTGTCCATTCTTGCATGTTGCCGGGGTCAAAATGGTCGTGGGAAAATGGTCAAGGAGGGCATAAATGGATGCGAGAGGAAGGATTAAGAGAGGATTTGGGTAATAAAGGCTAGGAGAGATGTGGGGGCATCCAAGGAAGGGATCCAAGGTGGCATGAGTGAGGTGGAAAGGTGGCCATCAATTTAAAATATTTGATTTATTTTGATTTAAAATTGAGGGGGCTTAGGACAAGTGTGAGGAAATAGACCAAGGGGGCCAAGGGGGGATGACAACCTAGGGGGTAGACACGATTTTGGTGTCTACATTTGGCCCTTTTTGGTCTTGTTGGTTGTTCTTGATGAACTGCAAGACAAAAATAGGAGTTGGTTGCCCCAAGTATGGGATGAGGTGTTCCCCCCTCAAAGCAGGAGTCGAGGGAAGGGAACCTGAGATCGAGTGTCGATTTGATAGAGAGATGGATAAAGAGGGTCAAGATCAAGTGTGAATGCTGCAAAGGGTGGAATTGCACGTATACCACACCAGACAAAAGGTCGAGCAAATTGTCATGGTCAAGGTCAAGGAGTGACAAAATTAAAATAACTGGGCCCCAACATTTGGTCGTAGCTGATCGGGTTATTCAATCTAAGCTGTATCTCCAATGGTCATCGTGTTTCAGGTATCTCAAGCTCAGGAAGTGCTCCTGAAAACATGAAAATGTCACAAGTAGTGGGGATCAACCAGCTTGCGATCCTATACTTGTGAAGGTCAGTGACAATTTGCTAACTAGGCGTGAGGTAGCAAAGGCAATCGAAACATCCAAGGCAAAGGTGTCTCGAAAGTGGTCGAAGGAGATAGTTGTGATCTCCAAGGTCGGTGGTCGAGGGACAGAGGTAAAAGAGATCTCAAGTGTGCCCCAGGAGGCTACGATGACTTCTACAGGAAAGCTGACTAATTAGGGGCATGCTTTTGGGGCAATAAAGAAATGCGATGAAGGAATGGCCGAACTAACCTCAGAAGACCCCATGTCAACTGAGTGCTGCCTACATAGCCCCTGTTGTTAGGGCCTCAAGCCAATGTAGTTCTCCCAAAAAGGGAGGAAGGGTCAAAGTGGTTGATGGTCTTGGTCAAGGTCAAGTCATGGTCAAAAGAGAAGAATATGGTTTGTCAATTAGGTAGACGAACAAACGAGGGTGGTCGAGCTAACCCCAAAAGACGTCATGTCTTCTGAGTGTTGCCTACATAGCCCCGGTCTTAGGGCCTTAGACCAATGTAGTTCAGACTAGTTTAGAAGATTGGTCGATGATTGGTTTGGTCATGTGTCTAAATGATGAGGAGAAAAAGATGTTACAACCTTTTCTAAATGGTGTATGATGTAACATTGGTTGAGGGGTCTTTCATCCCTAGCAATTTTCCATATTCATGATGGATGTATGCTAAAAATGAATTGAGGTCAATTTATGCTTCAGCAAGTATTGGTTTATGCTTAACATAAATTGTGTAGTCCATAGTTTCCATGTGTATTGGTGTCCATAAAAACTAGTGTGAATAGGCTATGTGAGTGATCTGAAAAGAAATTGGGTTGAGTTGGTTCGACAAATGATGAAGTTTGAATGTGACCAAAGTGTAAGCAGAAAGCGAAAGGCATAATCGCCCTTTCATTGACAAGGACCAGAATGATAGCATAGATAAGGGTTGTTAGAACAAAGAGCACCATTCATGCATTGCGTCGTTGACCATGGTTGTGTTAGAATGGTAATCAAATCACTTTGACATTAAAGTGAGCTCGAAGTTCCTTGAGTAGGTGTTATGATAGGTGAGGATAGGGTAACTCATTTTAGAGCAGAGATAACCTTACCCTTTTTTATAGGAGACCCTGAGACAAGTATAAGCCAAGTCCATGACTCATTTTTTTTTTGGTGTAGACTGATCAATGCGAAAAGTCTACATAGAATGTCATTTTGCTTTGTGGTCATTTGTGAAGCTGATCGATGTGGGAAGCTTCTAAGAAAGTGCTATTTGTAGCAAGATTTAATCATAGCCATCCTTTGAGGGAGTGGTCTATATTTTTGCTTTATATATTTTTGAATAGCTGTCCTTCGAGGGAGCAGTCTATTAGCTACAACAATGATAGTACAGCTGTCCTTCAAGGGAGCAGTCTGCCTTTTGATTTGATTTGGTGACCTTGGATATTTTGACATCTTGATTTATTTTTGATAGAATTTTGAGTCATGGACAAAACTATAGAAGTTTAAGGGCTCCCTTTTATTAGGATAAAGCATCCATACTTCATAAAAGGGTTATAGAGGATTTGTTTAGGGGAATAGGGTTGAAAGGAATGAGGATTAAGAGGATGGGGATTGCTCAAGGGACAAGCTCAAGTTAAATGTCAAGTGGATGAGTACTCAACTAATAGTAGAATGGTCGTAGATGCAAGGCATTAAGAGGCTCAGGTTTTGGCCATCTATCAAGAGAGGATAGACGATAAGTCTCTAACCCATACTTGTGCATGATGATGAAATGTTCGAGCCAATTAGGGGTGAATTTGCCTCATTTACTTCACTCCATATTGGTCACATGCTGGCGGCTGATGCTAAATGTGAAGATGATGCTTGGTCGATGGTCGGGATAGTCGGTATAAAGTTGAACTCCCCCAGTCATTTTGTGGTAGGAAGAATGTCTAACACCTAGTGCGGATGATTAATGGGTTAGATAAATGAGATGGGAACGAGAGACCTAGGTACCCCACCTGGTTGATAGGTCAGGGGTTCCAAGCGAATGGCATTTAGGTGTTGAAAAAGTTAGGAGGGATGGAAACCATTAACTCTATCGGTGAAGAGGGAGGAATAGGCGAGTTTGGAGGAGATTGGTCGATGGTGGGTTCAGGGCAAAGGTCTAAAGGAGCCTGAGTAGGGTCTTGGAAACCCAAGCCATATCGTTTCTTGGCATTGTCATCATTGAGAGATTCGATGGGCTGATGGGAGCCCTGCTCATAGCATCTGAAACCAAAACCCTTCCATGCACACCTGTAAAGGTAAGTGTGTGTAAAGGCGGGGTTGCCAAGAAATAAGAAGTCTGATGTGAATGGTTGGGGTGAAGAGAGAGGATTTCCATCAGTAGGAGCTTGATTGAGCCCCCCATAGATGAGTTTGGTTTGGAGGTGAGGAAGACCATAAGGCACGACCATCCCGATTCGATAGTCATAACTAGGGTTGTGGTGAAGGCATCCATACTCTTGCAGAGTTTGGAACATGTCTAAGGTCAACAAGCAATATTCCCCAAGTGAAAGTCATTGGAAGATGTCTTCCATGGGGTCTTTGGTTGTCGCTTGAAGAGGTGGGGTAAGGGTGACCGCCAGTTGCGAACTGGTTGAAGCTTCTGCAGATGGAGGTGGCACTGAGGTTGATGGCTCGATAGAAATGAGAACGTCATTTGGTTTATAGGTGGTGTTACAAGTTTTGAAAGGTGATGGGTCGGCGGGAATGGTGTGGACTTGCCCATCGTGTTCGAATTTTTCACAACGGTGCAGGGTAGAGGGGACACAAGCCATGGCATGGATCTAGGCTCGGCCCAGCAACATGTTATATTGAAACTCTCCTTTGATGATATTGAAGAGCTCTGGGACTATGCATGGGCCAATGTGTATGTGAAGGATGACTGTGCCAATGGTTGTGGCAGTGGTGTCATTGAAAGATCGCAAGATTGCATTGGTTTTGGATACACAATTCTTGGGAAGAGCCAATTGATCAAAGGCATGGGTGGAGATAATGTTGATGCTAGCGCCTCTGTTAATCATAACGTGCTTAATGCATGTCCAATCAACATAGGCAGTGATGAAGAGAGCAGCATCCTGATCTTCTGTGTTAGATGTAGGAATCTCAGAGTCACTGAATGTGATGGAGGTAACAGGAGACAAAGAGTGGACAAGGGCAGCGAGTGGTTGGGGGTCCTCAGGTTGGACCTCCGCTGCCTATAGGGCTCTAATGAGGGCTTGACGATGCTGGGGTGAGGTTTGAATAAGGTCATAAAGGGACATCTTCATGGGCATCTAGTGAAGCTGTTTTAACATGGAGTCATGAATTACCCCTGAAGAGGAAGAAGAAGAGGGTTGAGATGCACCAAGGATAGAAATTTTAGGTTTAGGTGGTTGAGGTGGCTTGACAAAAGGGTAGGTCCAAGGAATGGCAGCTTTTTCTTTTGCCTTGTCCTTTTGTGACCTAGTGGTTATGTGGATGGCATTGATTTCAAAGATAGGGGGTGAAGGAGATGAAGGGATCATGGCCTGCTGATGGGATGTTGATGTGGTTGAAGAGGTTGGAGGGATATGGAAAGGCGTCGAGGGTCGGTTGATAGTGTCCTCAAGAAAAAGAGTGTCCTTCTCCATGTAGTGGCGAATGACGGCCTTGAGGGCACAACAAGTCTCGATATCATGTCCTGGCGTACGATGATATAGGCAAATCTTCGTATCGTCAAACCAGGAGGGCTTAGACCTGAGAGGTTGGAAGGGCCTAATGGGCGGAAGGGTTATGCTGGAGGTCTGCAAAAGTCAGTGCAATATCAAAGAGTATGAGCCCACTAAAGGGTTCATGCTCGTTGATGTGTGCGATGCTGGTGAATTTTGCTTGAGCGGAGTTGGGGGAGGCTTTCGTACCACCTTTTGGGTTGATGGTGCGGTGACAGGTGGAGATGACACTTTCTTCATGAGAAGTACCATCTTTTTGGGAGAGGGTAGTCTAGAGATAGGCAGAGGAAGCAGCGGAGGCAACCGGTTTTGATTAAAAGTTGGAATGGGGAGGACTTTGTCAGGGTTGAAGGATGAGGGCCCAAAATGGAGCGCAATGGTGATGGGGGAGGAGGAGTTCACCTCGGTGGTTTAACAGCCTTCTTTGATTTGGTTTTAAGACTACTATTGGTCGAGGCCTGGTCTAAGTCCACCTTCACTTGCAGATGAATGAGGTTAGGGACAAGGTGAACACTGAGTGACTTGATTGTTTTGATGGGGTAGATGAGGGTTTCGGTCTCAGTGTGGTTGGTTGAGGTTTAGAAGGTATAGAAGTGGAGGTTTGGTCTTGGTTGGAAGTCTTGGGAGATTTTGCCATGGGAGGGTTGGTGGCATGAGATGAAATGGCATGGGCATGCTGAAGAGCTTTAAGTCTCTCCCACAGTACCTGATGCTCCACTTTCCTTGTAGGGAGAAGTCTGAGTTTCTCCACTAATCAGGAAAATGGCTGAGAAGATATTGGATGAAGTTTGGGTCCTTGAGAAGATGTGGATGGTTGTGGGGCCGAAGATGAGATTGATGTAGCAGTCTCAGACCCAAGGCATGATGAAGTCGTGATAGGTTCATCTTTCGTTGGAGACAGAGGAGATACAGGTTCTTCCCTAGGTGGAGAAGAAACTGGAGAATGAGGCTCCTCAAGAGGGTAGAGGGCAGGAATGATTGCACCCTCCACTTGCGGTTGAGGAGTAGGAAGGGTTGGGTCCTCCATAGGTAGCAAGAAGGAGGATGGTGAGACCGATGGTGCCGGTATGGTCGAGGCGTCCTCCAATATAAGAGAAGTTGATAGAGAACTAACCAGAGAAGGAGGTTTGTCCACATGCGATGGACTAATGGATGGACTATCCTCTTGAGTTGGTGAGAGAGGTTGGTTAGGGATGAAGGGCGAGACCGTATTGACTGTTCATATATTATGTTTGTGAATGTCGTCAGTCATGGTCTGGACATTGTTTTGGGTCGGAGGATGATTGGGAAATGGTTGCTTGAAAATGTTGATGCCTTGATTGGGTGGCGGATTGGAATTGTTGAGGATGAGGTCACCCTTTTCAAGCATGTCTTGGATGATGTTTTTAAGGGTCTTACAGTTTCCCATGTCATGGACTTTAACACGGTGGTAGTTGCAGAAAACATTTTTCCTATACCACGCAGGGATGGCGCATGAGGGATCAAATTATGGAGGCAGTCAGATTTGGGGGAGATTGAGAATCCCCTATTTGACAAGTTTTTCCAGCACAGACGTGTATGACTCTTCAAGTGGAGTATACTGTCATTGTACGTATCTCTGCTGGAATTGGTGGGTGATGCTTTGGGACATGGATGGCTCAGGTTAGTTGGTTAAAGGCGAAGAGGATGAAGGTCTAACGACTATAGCATTTGCTGATGCCTTAGACTTAGGATTAGATGAAGAAGGTTTAGAAGAAGAGGAGTCATTGATCTTGGAGTTGGGATTCTTACTCTGCAACTTGACTTTGTTCTCCTTGATGGCACGTAATTCAAGCTTACGGGCCATCGTGAAGGCCTCGTCGAAGGTGCAGAAAGTCTGAACCCGCAAGGTGGAAGAAATATGCTTGGCACAGGCTTGGGAGAAAAGTTTGATAAGTTCAGGTTGGGGTAAGGAAAATGAGAGCTAATTGATGAGGCCTCTCCAGTGAGCAACGAAATCGGCTATGGGTTCATCCTCGAACTGCCAGATAGAATAGAGGTCTGTGATTGAGACCTTTTTGGTGATGTTGATAGAGAAGTGATCAAGGAAGAGTTGGGCCAGCTGGGTGAACGTGAAGAGGGAATGGCTGGCGAGAGAGCTGTACCATTCAAGAGTAGCACTGGAGAGAGACATAGGAAACGTGTGTAAAAGTAACGCATCGTCATGGGAAATGAGATAATAGGCATGTCTGAATGCTCGTAGGTGCTGTTGCGGGTCTTCTTTGCTCTGGAAATGAGAGAATTTAGGAAGCTCCCATTGACTGGGGTATGGCCTGATCGGGACGAAAGGATGGATGGGTTCATTACAAATTTGCTCATATGAGAGGGCATTGCGTGAACCAGAAATAGAGGTCTCGAGACTGGACATTTTGTCCATCAGCATTTTGATGATGTCTACTGATGGATTGGCAGGTGGAGAGCCCCCTAAGTTATAAGGTGCTTGAAAGATATTGAGAGGGGCATATGATGTGGTTGTTTGCATTTGTGTAAACGCAACATATGGGTAGCTAGTCATCGAGGTGGATGTTAAAGCCAAGGGCACTTGTGTTATGGGGTTGGTAGGCACAAATTGGATAGGGGCTGTCAAAGATGGTTGAAGAGCAGCCACACTTGTTGAAGGGTAGACAGTTACTCTTGTGTTGATAGGTGTAAGAGTAGGGGGGATAGAGACCACTAGGTTTTGGAAAGGTGTAGGATTTGGTTGAGTAGTTTGAGGTTGAGGGGGTGCTGAAACCCCCATGGAGGTAGGTCTAGAAGGAGAGGCTAAATTTTGAAGGTAGGACACGGTCGGGTTATTAGTCGAGGTGTTGGCTTGATTGTCTATAGGTTGAATTATGGACGCTGTTGATGTGATCATTGTCTCGACTAAGGAAGTCAGCATCCCATAAATTGCGTTGCCTAAGGAGTCTCACGTTTGGCTTCATGCGAGATAATGTTGAAGGGCTCTGCCATTGAGGTCCAAAAATCTTTCAAAATCTTGGTCCCCTTCAGGGACAATGGGAGACTGAGTTGGGGTCGGTCGAGTAGGAGTTCTTTCAGTCTCTGAGTGGAACTCCATTATAGGACTGGTTATGGACGGGGAAGGTGAAAGAGGTTGATGCCTCGCTTGGTCAAGAAGAGCCTTGGTTTGACTGTGTGTCAAAACCATTCAACACAAGAAGGGTCAGGTTTCAGAAACTATGTTTTTTTTTTCAGTTTTAGAAACTCAAAATGTTGTTTTTGGCAGAAAAAGGGGGCGGGTTTTAGGCTGTTATTTTGAAAAAAAAGGACTGTGACAGTAATCAACGTTGGTTTAAAAATTGATGTCAGTGGGAATAAATGGCCAACGTCGGTCAGATAATCGATGCCGGTGAGGAATGTTGCCGACGTTGGTGGTAGAATCGATGTCGATGACTGTGTTTTCTAGAAACCCAAAAGATTTGAGAGTTTTTGAAAAAAAGGAAGAAGAACATCCTCACTAGCTCAACCAAGCAGATAAGAACAGAAAAGATGAAGAACACAAGCAGATCCTAAGTGTTAAATCCCTAGGAATAAATTATTAGGATCATGTTGGCTTATGCCTTAGAATGTGTTTAGGAAGATTGGCTTTTGAGACGGGTCCTAGAAGAAGAAGTCTTTGGATGGTTTTAGGTTTGTTTAGGTGCTCAAGAGTCTGGGTTAGGTTCGTTACATGGCCTGGTGCTAAGGAGCAAGCTCCCCTCACTTCACGAGCCTAGTGATAAGCTAGTCTCGCTTAGCTAAAATATACTTTCCGTAGAGATTATCCTCTGCCAGAGAATAGAGTGGGCTTTCCCCTTGGTGATGAAATCCAAGTGGGATTGCCGAGATGGGTAAGGTATCCACTGGGAGATGAAATCCCAGTCGGGCCTTGTCTCAAGTGAGTTTTGATGTTTGATTTGTGCAAGTGATTTGGTTGTGTAACATCAAGTGGACTACGATTAATTTATGATGCAGTTGTTAATTACTAGGTGTGGACTAAGAAATGCAAGCAAGCAGAAATGAAATGCAAATGTGTTTTAAGCCCAAGTTGAAATGTTAGTTCGTATGAAGACAAATGGAGAAAGGGTTGAAGAGTATGACTTTTGACTAGTCTATGATGCAAGAAAAGAAAGAAGAGTTCTTTTTAATCCTGCTTATGATGTCGTTTAGAAGAGAAGAAAGAGGTGAAAAGGGAGAAACCTAATGCACCTATATGAATAGAAAGAAAAGGAACCCAAGGAAGACCCTAAGGTCCCACCAGGCGTGCCAGAATGATTCTATATGAGATTTCGCTTTTCACATTCAAGAAAGGAAAATGAGAAACTAAGAAGAAAGGATGAGGGTTTGTACATACCCGAATTGTGGACTTGCGCACTAGATTCAGATGTTGTGAGAACTCCTCTTTGGTTGTGGAGGATGACACCTGAAAGAGAAAGAGACTAAAACACGAAAAATGCTAGATGACAAGAAAGTGGACTGCCAAGCGAAGGCTCGGTCCTAGAAGTGCAAAAGGGCTTCTCAGAGGATGACAGTCCACTGTTAAAAACATAATATTTAATAAAAATAGAAATGAGAAATGATAAAAGACTAGAAAGAAAGAAACTAAAAGCAAAAGCGTACCTGATATGTAACAGTCTGCTTTGCACAGTCGTCGATGTTGGGGGTTTTGCCGGCATCGGTCAAGGAATGTCGTCGACGTCGGTTAGGCTGCCGATGTCGATAGGGGCAATAGTCGAGGTCAGTCGGGGTGATGGGCAGGGACAAGTTCATGTCTAGGTTTTTGGTCTGCAGGGTGGACTGTGGTTTCGTCTGAGAGTCAGGGAGCCTGTTTGAGGGTTAGAGGGATAGTTTGGGGGTCTGAGGGACTGTTTTGGGGTCTGAGGGACTAAGAATATTGTCTGGGAATGGACTGGATGGGTGACAAAGACAAAAGGAGGATGAACGGGAGACAGGGATCCAAGAAGGCTTTTCAGCCTCTCAGGGAAGGACAAGGAAGGTTGTGGACAGTGGGCTGGATTAGCAGGGAAATTCAAATAAGAAATGAAATGAAAACAAGAAAGTACTTACCTCCTGCTTGCTGAAGGAAGAATGGAGGAAACCTGTTGTTGGAGCTGTTAACAGTCCTGCAAATGCTAAGAGCCTGGGATTATCTCTGCAGGGTACCTGTAGCTACTAGTGTTTCTGTGCGAGAGGGAGAGAGAGAAAACATGAATGCCAAGCACTAAAAGAGTTCAAGTTCGCGGGGGGTGAAGAACAGTTGTAGAAAATGGTTTTGAAGGCAATTGACGTTGGTAGAATTGCCGAAGTCAGCCGCATAATGACTGACATCGGCGGCAAAAGAATGGGGGCAGAGGCTAAAATTAGCCTCTGTCTGTTCTTGCACGCTGCCGGGGTCAAAATGGTCATGGGAAAATGTTCGAGGAGGGCATAAATTGATGCGGGAGGAAGGATTAAGAGAGGATTTGGGTAATAAAGGCAAGGAGAGAGGTGGGGGCATCCAAGGAGGGGATCCAAGGTGGCATGGGTGAGGTGGAAAGGGGGCCATCAATTTAAAATATTTGATTTATAATTTAGGGGGCTTAGGACAAGTGTGAGGAAATAGACCAAGGGGGGAGGATAACCTACGGGGTAGACACGATTTCAGTGTCTACAACAGTAATTATAAATATTAATGAAAACTAATTAACAATATATTCTAATACACTAAAATGAAAACTAGAGTACTTAGCTTTATTAGGTGAAGACCTAGAGGTGTCAGACTAGTGATTCCCATTGTGGTTGATGTGACCGGTGTTGTGAGCCAATGAAGTGTACACAGATTGCTTCAATTCAGTAGCTTGAGGTCCTTGTACAATCTTTCAATCTAGTTCCTGGAATGGTTTATGCAGAGCTTCAGTAGCTGAGAGAATAATAGTTGAGATTTGGTGCTTGAAATCTCATAATGTGTGTGGGAATGTGTGAGAAGGTGGCCTCAGCTCAATGCACGAGCTTGGCTTATATAACCGATGTTGGCCAGGGTTTGACCGACGACGATGGAGAAAGAATAGGTAAAAGGGCTATTTTTAGCTCTTTGCCCGTTTCTCCACCTACCAAATCCCTTTTTCGTTGGAGAACGGTCAAAATAAGGGTTTAGAAGGCACGAGAGTTGGTTAGGGAGTTAAGATGGAGTGAGAATAGGTCATGGGTAGTTAGGATTTGGAGGACCTAGTCTTAGGCTAACTCATAGGCTAAGAAACTGTCTTAGGGTGAGGTGTCCAAGGTGAGGTAATTAATTTAAAATAAGTAGTTTTTAAATTAAGAAGGTGTGCAAGTGTGGGTTATGAGTGTTAATGTTTTGAAGGGGACCAAGGGGGGTTGACATGATATTGGTGTCTACATTTGCCCCGTTTTGTCTTCTGGTTTATTCTAATGAACTACAAGACAAAAATAGATGTAGGTTACCCCAAGTATGGGATGAGGTATCCCCCTCAAAGCAAGAATCAAGAGAAGGTAATCCACAATCAGGTGCCAATTTGATAGGCAGTGGATGGATAGGGTGAGGTTGGAGTGTGAACAATGTAATAGTTTAGATTGCGCGTATACCGCTTCACTTGATAAGCAGGTCAAATTGTCATAGGAAAGATCGAGGAAGACTAAAATTGAAGTAATCAGTCCCCAGCTTATTAGTCATAGCTGATTGGGTTAAAATGATCAAAGCTATAGCTCTAATGGTCAAGGAGGACTAAAATCAAAGTAACCGGTCCCCAGCTTATTAGTGGTAGCTGATTGGGTTAAAATGATCAAAGTTGTAGCTCTAATGGGCATCATGTTCCAAGTATCTAGGCTAGGAAGTGCTCCTGGAAAACATGAAAATGTCACATATATTGGGGAGCAACTTGGTCGTGATTCAACAATAGGTGTGAGGGGCACGTGTAATTTGCTAACTATTCGTGAGGTAGCATATGCAATCAAAACAACCAAGGCAAAGTTGCCTCAAAAGTGTTCGTGGTCTGAGGAGATAGTCATAATCTCTAAGGTCATTTGTTGAGTCAGGCTGAGATATAAGTGATCTCAAGTGTTGTTTGTTGTGGTTAGGGAGATGTATATGATCTCCAATGTGCCCCATGAGAAATCTAAAGTGACTTATACAATGTCAGGGCTAGTTGTTTGGGTCATGATTTTGGGCAGTTTTAGAGAAGACCTATGTTTTTAGGTCACCAACATCGGTTAGACCACCAATGTCGATAAGTATAAAGGCATTATTTTGTTGATGTCGGTAGAACGTCGATCAATGTCTGCGACTTAGGGCACAATTTTGCTGATGTTGGCAGCCTAACAAACTTGAAAAAAGTAGATTGGTGGCCCACCAAAAGTCATTTGTGACTTTTAAAGTGTTGAAAAAGAGAGCTCTGAGTTTTTGAGTGATAGAGACCTCTATTTGTCTGTGTCAGCAGTGCTAGGTGTCAGGTTGTGAGTGGTGAGGAGTGTGGGTGAGTGTTGGAGTGTTGGTGAGTTTTTGGGAGCTTTGTGGGCCTCCTGTGATTGGATTGAGGAGACGAGGTAGACAGAGATGGCAGACATTGGAGGAGGCCCTGTAGGAGGAGCACCCCCACCGGCACCTATTATACCACCTCGGTGGTGACAATGAGATGAGGTAGGGTGTGTTATTTGAATTTTTGAGTGGTTTTGAATTTGATGTTATTTTTGTTATTTTTTGAGTCTTTAACGATAAATCGGGGGGGGGAGGTCTATTAGAAGTGTTGGTAGGTTAGGTAGGGTAATTTAGGTAGCTTTAAGAGTGCTTGGGGGGTTTTGGGGGGGTGAAATGGGGAAGCCCAAAATTTTAGGGCTCACCCCTTTTGGCCCTAGGGCCGAACCAATCACCGACGTCGGTGGTTACATCGACATCAACCGAAAAATTGACCAATGTCGGTCAGGTAGATGCTGATGTCAGTTAGGTTAGAGCTGTCGTCGGCATCCTAACTGATGTTGGTTGCCTATTGAAGATGGTTTAGGCCTTGGAAAGGTTGAAAATGATAATTCGGAAGGCCTAAGTCATGCTGATGCACTCTCGAGTGTGGTGATGGGCATATAAGTTTGTTTGATGGGAAAGTGTAAGTTAGTTGTAGTAGTTACGTAGTGATTTAGTTGAGTTAACCCCAGAAGACCCCATGTCAACTGAGTGATACCTACATAGCCCATGCGAGGGGCCTCAGGCCAATGTAGTTCTCCCAAAAAGGGAAAGTGGAAGGTAGGTTATGGATTGGGTTTGACTAGGTTAGGTCATGGTTAAAGGTTAGAGGTTAAAAAGACTAAAAATGAGGTAGTTTAGGATAGGTGGTGAGCTTAGGGTTTAGGGTAGGTAGTGAGCCTGAGGTTTAGATAGTTGGTCCATTAGGTAGACAAATGAACAAATGGTCGAGCTAACCTCAGAAGACCCCATGTCAACTGAGTTTTACCTACATAACCCCTATTTTAAGGGCCTTAAGCCAATGTAGTTCTCCCAAAAGGGAAGAAGAGTCAAAGAGGTTGTTAGTTGTTTGCGTAATGTTTGCTAACGTTGTTGCGTGTGTGTTGGCTAGATGCAGGCTAGGCAGACATTGATGCTATGAGATCATCTCCCTACCTTGCTAACATAGATGCGTCGAGACATCATAGGGGGTGAGTGGGCACATATGGCCGTTGTAGGGCTCGACAGGTTACAACGATATTGCTGAGTTGTCAGGAATGTCAATTTGATGGTGGCATTGATTGAGCAATGGGATGATACCACCAACACCTTTCACTTATCAGCCAGAGAGTTGGCTATTACAGTGGAAGAAGTGTACCAAATTTTGTGGTTTTTGATACACGAGGTAGAGTTATGTGCATGCTCGAGAGAGAAGCATGACATTCATATGGTTACATTGTTTGGGGAACATGCTATTGAGGCGATCTACCATTCAGTGAGTTTTGCCTATGAGCCTATTTATGCTGCTGATGAGGATGAGAATTGACTAGCCATCTTGATGATGATCAACATCACTATATATGCCCTTCTTGATTTAGAGGGAGGGAAATTCTTGATCTCGATGACCAGGGTTTTGGTAGACATGTTAGGGGAGCAGACAATTTTTGCATGGGCTCTAGTATTTTTAGCTTAGTTATACAGGAAGATGTGGGGGATCAACTGGCGACAGTGGTATAACTTGTGTGTGGGCCACCTCTTGCACTGTTGGGCTTACGAGCATATCATGGTTACATGACCTCTTGGCCTCCTAGTAGTGATTCGGGCTAGCTTCAGAGTTGGTTTCAGGCAGTGGTGAGAGGTCATGACATAGACATGTGTGGATGCCATCATCCAAGATATTGAGTACTATAGGGGGTATTAGATGCCCTGATCCCAATGGATATCATTTGGAGGCCATAATTGTTATATTCGACATTCAAAGGTCAGGCAGAGCAGCTAGTGGGGGTTCAGAGCTTGCGATGGGTGAGGGGCAGGTAAGCTGGTGAGCTCGAGAGAGTTCCTGCTGAGCTAGTGTGGTGCCAATATGGGATGTTATAAGATGTGCCACCTATTCTCCCATAGTATAGATGAAATGATATTGAGGCACCCCTCCCACTTCTAGAGGAGACAGAGTAGTCAGATTTTGAGGAGATACTCACAGATCTAGGTGTGGTAGATTCGGGGTGTATGATGACCTATTTGGCTTGGTGGGTAGGTCACTATGTTGCAATTCAAAGGGGACTACCTCCCGATCTGTAGGTGGTTAATAGAGAGGGGGATGCTGCCATTCAGGTGAGAGATGTAAGACTAGTACAGGTGGTAGTGCTTCAGGGATAGGTGACAGTTTTGACAGTGCAGGTGGTTGCCCTGACAGGGTAGGTTACTACATTGCAGGGGTAGTTGGTCGCAGCCCAAGCACAGGTATTAGTAGAGCAAGATTTTGGAGGGCAAGGCCCTATTCAGCTGCCACCAAGTAGCCAATGTAGTAGCTAGCTTAGCCACCACCATAACAGCCACTGGTTCAGCAGCCACCTCAGCCACAACCATAGAGTTCTCTATAGGGCATGGCATCAAGATCGATGGGTCCACCATAGACTGTACCTGTATCTAGGTACAATGATACATTGGATGAGATCTCATATTATGAGGGTGTCATCAGGGAATTTTTGTAGATCTAGTGATATTCTGAGATGTTAGCTCAGCAGAGATCTATGTCACGTGCTACTACCTCCAGTTCTCAGAGATGATGATAGTCAGAGGGTGGAGATGATTCAGCGTCTTCATGACCACCACCACCACCATAGCCTTGAGGTGTTTGTAGTTGTTGAGGTGTATATATATACCGGCTTGCATGTTGTTGACGTGAGATGTACATACATTTTGAGAGAGGCATATATATATTATTCTGTTTCAGATATTTTCGATGTATACCTTCATTTGACAGTTATATATATATGAGATGTTTGAGATATTATGGATGTGACTTTGTGTTAGTTGTTTTGGTTATGTTAGTGTTTTTAGCATTTACCATATGTCTGATGGTACATGCTTGAAATGATGAGTGTATGATGATGTTATAGCCTTTTCCATATTGTGTGATGGTGTATGCTGTAACATTAGTTATGTGGTTTTTCATCCTTAGCAATTTTCCATATTGGTGATGGTGTATGCTAAAAATGAAATGAGTTTATTTATGCTTTAGCAGGTTTCCTTATTGGTGATGGTATATGCTTGACATAAATTGTGTTTGGTTGATAGTTTCCATGTGTATTGTTTTCCATAGAAACTAATGTGAATGGGCTATGATAATTTATATAACACAAATTGGTACTTGCATTAAATAAATCATGATGTTATGTTAGTGGTTATTAAATGTTTTGGTTGTATTTTATCAGAAACATGTGATGTTATTTATGATAAAATTGAGTTGAATGTTAGGTTCATAACTTTATAGTGAAAATTATGACATGATAATATGCAAGCATATGATTTTAAGACACTACATCCTAAAAGATAAACTGACATGTGGCGAAGGTGTGTAAGAAGTGAAAGGCACGTTGCTCTTTCATTGACAAGGACCATAATGATAGCATAGATAGGGTTTTTTCAAATAAAAGCCCCATTCATGCATTACGTCGTTGACCATTAGTTTTTGTTAGAGAAGTACCCTAATCACTTGACGTTAAGTGAGCTCAAAATCCCTTGGGTATTTTGGGGTAATAGGTGTGATTATGTGATATCTGAGGATAAAATAACCCTTTTTAGTAGGGATAAGTTTGCCCCTTTTATAGGTGACCCTGAGAATGACTATAGGCAAGTCCATGACTAAATAGTTTGTCAGTCAGTTTTTTTTTTTGGTAGACTGATCAATGCGGGAAGTCTACTTGGGGATGTTGTTTTGTTTCATGGTCATGTGAAGCTGATCGATGCAGGAAGCTTTTGAGAGGTGCTATTTTTGTATCAAACTTTGGTCATAGCCATCCTTCGAGTGAGTGGTCTCTATATTGCTTTGTATGTTTGGATTTCTTTGAATAGCTATCCTTTAAGGGAGTAGTCTATTAACTATAGCAATAATGCAGCTGTCCTTCGAGGGAGGAGTCTACATTTATAGTTTATGACCTTTTAATATTTTGTTAAGCATCCCAATTTTATGTTTTTTTTTTGTTAACTAAAATTTTAGTCATGGACTAGACTATAGAGGTTTAGGGGTTTCCCTTTTATTAGGACAAAGCATTAATGCTTAAAAAAGGGTTAACTAATTTTTATAGGGAAAAAGGTTTGAAAGGAATAGGAATGAGGATGATGGGGGTTGATCAAGGGATGAGCTCAAGTTAAACATCAAGTGAGTGATTACTTGGTTAATAGTAGAATGGTTGCAGATGCAAGGCATTAAGTGGCTCAAGTTCTGGCCAGCCTTTGAGAGAAAACAACCGATAAGTGCCTGATCCATACTTGTGCGTTATTATATAAGGTCTAAGCCAATTAAGAGCAAACTTGCCTGGTTTGCTTCTTTCCATATTGGTCACATGTTGGTTTTCTTTAAGGATGAGATCTCTGATTTTGAAATCTCACTCTTTTAGATTTTTGTTGTAGGCACGCTTGATGCGATGTTGGTAGATATGAAGATGATTAAGAGCAGCAAGACGATGTTCATCAAGTAACTCAAGTTGTGTTAATTGATCTTGATGAAAGTCATCGTTAGAGAGCATGTCATGCAAGGAGATGCCAGGATAAGGTATTTGTACTTCAAGAGGCAAGATGGCCTTGGTTCCATACACTAAGGAGAAAGGTGTAGCACCCATAGGGGTTTAAATGCTAGTGTGGTAGGCCCATAAAGCGAAGGGAATGTGAGTGTGCCAATCCCTGCCAGTGTCGTTGACCACCTTCTTTGGGATTTTAGTTAGGATTTTGTTATAAGCTTTTGCCTGTCCATTTTCTTGTGGATAGTAAGGCGAGGAGAAGCTGAGTTTGATGCCAAAAGCGTCACAAAGCTTTTGGACGGTTTTGTTTTTAAAAGATTTGCCATTATCGGTGATTATCTTGTGAGGTACACCGAAACGATAGATGATGTGGTGGTTAATGAAGTTGATAATTTTTTCAGCTTTAGTGGAGATGAGGGGAACAACTTCCACCCATTTAGTGAAATTTTCAATTGCTGTGATAATAGACTGATGTCAGAGAGACGAATGAGGGTTAATCTCACCAATTAGATCTAAGCCCCATTGTGAAAAGGGCTAAAAATCCTTAGAAACTTGTAAAGCATGGCTAGGGACGTGAAGTAGGTTAGCATGTTGCTGGCATTTGATATAACACCGAACATAGTCACTGTAGTCTTGATTAAGAGTGGGTCAATAATAACCTAGGTGGAGGATGCGCTTTGGAACCGAGTTACCACTAAAATGTCCTCCACAAATCCCATCATGGACTTGTTTGATGGAATGAGATGTCTCAGTGGTGGTTAGGCATCAGAGAAGGAGGCTATCAAAACCTCATTTGTAGAGAAGACCCCCTAGCATGGTGTATCAAGTAGTACTCTTGATAAAAGCCCATCGTCCATTACTAGAGAGGTCAGGAGGAATGATAGAATATGCCAAGTAGTCAGCAAGTTGTTTATACCAAACATCATGTTGGTTAGAGAGATCAGGAGGAATTACCCTCAAAGATGTTGGTTGAGATGTGCCCAAGATAGAAATCTTGGGCTTTGGTGGTGGAGAGGGCTTGGTGAATGGATATGTCCAAGGGGTAGAAACCTGCTCTTTTCTTTCATCCTTTAGGGTTTTGGACCTGGTGGCCACATTAATAGTGTTGATTTTGAATAAAGGGGGAGAAGGTTGTAGAGGGACCATAATCTTGCGTTGGGATCCTGATTCAAGTGAGGAGGTTTGGGAGGCATGGGATGGTGTCGATAGTTTATCAAAATGATGGTCAAGAGAATCCTCAATGAGAAGGGTGTCCTTTTCCAAGTGTTGGTGAATGACAACCTTAAGAACGTAGCAACTCTCAGTATCATGCCTAGGTGTGCGATGATATGAGAAAATTTGAGTGTCATCAAACCAAGATGGTTTTGATTTGAGAGGTCGGTATGGCTTAATGGGTGGGAGAATGATGCTAGAAGACTATAACAATTGGTGTAACAGTGAAGCGTAGGAACCCACTAATGGGTCTGTGCTCATTATTGTAGTAGGGGTTGACAACTTCTATTTAGGAGTTATAGGGGGAGTTTTTTGTACCACCTTTTTAGTTGGTGGTGTGGCCACATGCATAGATGGCACTTTATTGATGAGACATGTCAAATTTCTTGGAGGAAATATGTTTTTGATGGGTAGAGGGAGTAATGGAGGTAGTTTGTCTTTGTGAGGTGTTGGAATAGGGAGCACTCCTGTTAAAGTGGAAGGATGTGGACCCAAGATGGAGGGCAATGGTGAAGGTGGGGGAGGAGTAGACCGACGAGGTTTAGCATCCTCCTTTAGTATGAAGTAAGGACCACTACTATGTGGGACGAGGTTCAAATCTAACTTCACTTGTGGGTGAGTTAGGTTTGATACAGGGTGAACACCGAGAGATCTAATCTATTTCAGCATGGTGGATTCCTGTGAGGGTTCGAATTCAGACGTGGAAGGTTGAGCTTCTAATGATTTCTAAGTGGAAACCCGATCCTCATCAGAGACTTTGGGGTAAATCATCACAGAAGGGTTGGCAGTATAAGGTGAAGCGGGATGTGTAGGATAAGGAGCCCTAAGTCACTCCCATAATGCCTCATACTCTAGGTTCCTAGAATGGAGGAATCATAAGTTTTCTACCAATCAAGAGAAGGGTTTAGATGATGTCACATGAGTCCTTACAATCGATCCTTCAGAGGAGTTGGGCGATTATGAGAGCAGAAATGTGTTGGACACAGTGATCACAGGCCAAAGGCGAGAGAGAACCATCATCAGATCTTCCTCAACCAAAGTGGGTGAGGTGGTGAGTTCTTCTCTCAGTGGAGACGGGATTGGAGAAATTGGCTCTTCAAGTGGATAGAGCGCAGGGATGATTATGCCTTCCACGTGTGGTCTAGGAGCGTGAAAAGTATGATCTTCCAGTGGTAATAAGAAGGATAAGGGCAAGGGCACCAGCGTTGGTACCATCAAAGCATCCTCCAATATGGGAGAGGTCAAAGTAGACTCTCCTACGTGTGAAAGGGGGGTAGATGGAGGACTATTCTCCATTGGTGGAGGAAAAATAGGAGAGGAAGGCTCCTCTAAAGGGTAAAGTAGAGGGATGATGGCATCTTCTACATGAGGGCATGGGGTATGAATGGTAAATTCTTCCAATGGTAGAAGAAGAGGAAAGGTGGGGGCAAGAGGAACAAGTAATACGGGATCCTCACAAGGTATAAGGATGGGTAGAGGAGGTGCTTGATGTCATGGGGGTGATATAGGTGAAATGGGTTCATCCACGTGAAGAAGAGGACGAGGCAAAAGGAGCTCTTCATTGCGTGGGGGTGGTATGGGTAAAATAGGCTCTTCTACCCGTGGTGGAGAAATGGGTTGACCAACCTCTTTAGATTGTGGGAGAGGTTAGGTAAGAATGAAAGAAAGACCATGTTCACCGTGGGTATGTTGCATTCTTGAGGGTCATCGACAATGGTCTGAACATTGTTCTGACTTTGGGGATGGTTGCCTAAAGACATCCATGTTTTGGTTGGCCGGCACAGTAGGGTTATCTAAAATAAGGTCCCCTTTGTCTAACATGTCTTGAAAAATGTTTTTTAGTGTTTTGCAATTATCCGTGTCATGACCCTTGACACAATGATAGTTACAAAAGTCATTTTCCTATACCATGTAGGGATGGCTCGTGAGGGGTGAAATTGGACAAGTGGTCAAATTTGAGGGAGGTTGAGGACTCCCTACTTCACTAATTTATCCAATATGGAAGCATATGATTCTCTTATTGGAGTGTATCGTCACTGTTCATACCATTGTTGGAATTGTCTAGTGATGTTTTGTGAAGTGGAGGGCTCAGATTGGTTGGTTGTGGTAGAAGATGGTGACTTAAGGACCACAGTGTTCGCCGATCCCTTGGACTTGGGGTGGGAAGAAGAAGGTTTGGAAGAAGAAGGGTCATTGGGTTTGGCATTGGTATTTTTGTTATGCAATTTGACCTTGTCTTCTTCGATTGCATAGAGTTCAAGCTTTCGGGCCATAGTGAAAGCTTCATCAAATGTGTGGAAAGTTTGAACCCGCAGAGTGGACGAGATGTGTTTGGCATATGATCTTGAAATGAGCTCAATGAGCTTAGGTTGAGGTAGTGAGAAGGAGAGTTGGTTGATCAAACCTCTCCAATGGGCGATGAAGTATGCTATGGACTCATCCTCAAATTGTCTAATGGAATAAAGGTCTGTGATGGAGACCTTCATGGCAATATTGATTGAGAAATGATTGAGGAATAGATGAGTGAGTTAAATGAAGGTGAAGAGAGAATGACTAGTAATGGAGCTATACCAGTCAAGGGCAGTGCTAAAAAGTGACATAGGGAAGTGCGAAGCAATAACGCATCATCATGCACTATAAGGTAGAAAGCGTGTCTAAATGCTCACAGATGTTGTTGTGTGTCCTCTTTACTCTGAAAGTGAGTAAATTTTAGAAGTTCCCACTGGCTAGGGTATGGTCGAATAGGAATTGAAGGGTGGATAGGTTTGTTGTAAATTTGTTCATACGAAAGAACACTCTTCAAACCTAAAATAGATGTCTCAAGGTTAGACATCTTATCCATCAACATCTTAATTAGATCGACAGATCGATTGGCATGAGGGGCACCTAAGTTATAAGGTACTTGGATGACATTGGAAGGGGCATATGACATACTTGGTTGCATTTGTGTAGGTGCAACATACTAATAGTTCATCATATGGGCCAATGTCGAGGCCACGGGGGCTTGTGCCATGAAGTTGGAGGGCACAACTTGACTAGATGCTGCCAGGGGTGGTTGAATGGCGGTGACACTAGTTAAAGGATAAGTGGTCACTGTCATGTTTATAGGTGTAAGAGTGGATGGGATAGAGAAAATTAAGTTCTGAAAAGGTGTCAAACTTAGTTGAATTGTTTGCAGTTGAGGGGGTATGAAAACCCCAATGGAGGTAAGGCAAGAAAGGATAGAAGGGGAGGCCACATCTTGAACATTGGCCATGGTTGGGTTACTAGTCGAGATAGTGGCCTGAGTAACCATAGGTTGGGTAGCAAATGCTGTTGATATCATTGCCGCTTCAACCAAAGAAGTTGACATCCCATAAATAGGGTTACCCGAAAGATCTCGCGTTTGGCTTCTAGCGAGATAATGTTGGAGAGCCTTGACATTGTGGTCAAGGAATCTCACAAAATCTTGATCCCCTTTGGGAACAATAGGAGGTTGATCAGGGGTAGGTTGGATAGGAGTATGCTCGGTGTTTGAAGTATACTCCATTAGTTGACTTGGCACGAAGGGCGAAGGTGGAAGTGGCTATTGACTCATGTGGTCAACAAAGAATTTGGCTTGATTGCATGTCAGGACCATCCAAGGTGAAAGGGGTTCAGGTTCCAAAAACTATGTGTTTTAGTTTCAAAAAACCAAAATTTGTGTTAAACAGCAAGAAATTTGGGTTTTAAGCTTGCTGTTTAGAAAAAATTATTTATTTATTTATTTATTGATAGTGATCAATGTCGGTTGTTTAACCGATATCGGTTAGAAAATGTTGCCAACGTCGGTCAATTAATCGATGTCTTTGAAGGTTTGGTTGCTAACGTCGGTGGAGAAACTGATGTCAATTTTTGTGTAATTCCAAAAACATAGAAGATTGATAGTTTTTGGAAGAAGAAGATATTCTGAGTTGTTTTGGACTTCAGAATGGTACGACCTTACCAGCTCAAACACCCAGATAAAACTAGTAGAATAGATGATTAGGCAAGTAACTTCTAAAATGTTAGATTCCTATGAATGAGTTTTAAAGTTGTGGTGGCTTATGCCTTAAGAGAATGTGTTGGGAGTTGGGCTTGTAGAACAGTTCCTAGAGAGGAAGTCTATGGCTGGTTTCAAGTTGTGTTATGGTGCTCAAAGATATCTATGTTTGGGTCAGTATGTGGCCTAGTGCTGGGGCTTGCTCCCTTCACTTCATGAACCTAGAGCTGAGCTAGGCCACTTAGCCAAAATATACCTTCCCTATAGTTTATACTCTGCCAGAGAACAGAGTGGGTCCTCCTCTTGGTGGTGAAATCCAAGTAGGATCGCCGAGTGGGGTAAGGTATCCACTAGGTGATGAAATCCTAGATGGGCCTTGTCTCAAGTAAGTTTATGTGTTTGATTTGAAGTGATTGTGGTTTGGTTGTGTCACATTTGTGCACTACGATTCATTCATAATGCTTTAATTACTAAGTGGGCTAAGTGTGCATCCAAGCAAGAATGAAATGCAGTAGTTTTTAACCCAAATCGAAATATGTTATTCAAATGCAAACAAATGGAGAAGAGGTAAAGAGTATGAGTTTTTCACTACTCTATGATGCATGCAAGAAGTAACAAGAAGAAAAAGAAAAAGAGATGTTCTTTTTTACCCCTGCTAATGATTTCTTTTTGAAACAAAAAGATAGAAGAGGGGATGCAAGAAGTGAATATTTTTCTAATGCATCTACATGAAAATTTGATTTTTAAAAGAAGAAGAATGAACCCAAGGAAAACTCCAAGTGGTCCCACCAGGCGTGCCAGAATGTTTCTCTAGATTTTCACTAATTGCATTCAAATGAGAAATAAACTAAGGTTAAGAGGTTATGGGTTTGATGTTACCCGGATTTAGTGCGCACCGTATCCAAGCCTTGTGGGAGCTCCTCTTTGGCTGTGGAGGAAACACCTGCAGTAAGAATGAAAATTAAACAAGAACAATGTTAGAAGAGGATTTGGTGGATTGCCAAGCTATGCACTCGGTCTCAAAAGCGTAAAGCTCCTTAAGGGATGACAATCCACTGTTTAAAGATAAAAGTATTGTAAATCAAGAAATGATAAATGATTAAAGAAATAGAAAAGTAGATGGTGTGTACCTATTCCTTGTAGTCTGTGTATCTCAAAATGCTACAGAAGGCTGGCTAAAGGTTCTGTCTGGTCTAGATGGGCTGTTTGGATGGCTTTCTAGTTTACTAGTTCAGAACATAGTTGCCAACATCAGTGGGTCTGTCGAGGTTGATTAGCTAAATGGTGTCGACATCTGTTGGGTTGTCGATGTTAGTCGGGGTTGTTGGCCTTCTAGGATAGACAGAGGGGTTTCTGGAATTTCAAAGGTTGGTGTAGGGTTGAGGGAAGGTGAATGAGGTCTGAGGAAGGGTATAGGTAGAGGATTGGTGTGAAAAGGGGGTGAGAACAAGGGGAAGGCCTTTCAGCCCCTCCATGGAAGAAGTCAGGCCTCTTGACAGTATCTAGAAATATCAATGAAAACTAATTAACAATAAATTCTAAAACACTAAAATGAAAACCAGAGTACTTAGCTTTATTAGGTGAAGACCTAGAGGTGTAGAATAGTGATTCCCATTATGGTTGATGTGACCAGTGTTGTGAGCCAATGAGGAGTACATAGATTGCTTCAATTTAGTAGCTTGAGGTCCTCGTACAATCTTTCAATCCAGTCCCTAGAATGATTTGTGCAAAGCTTCGATAGTTGGGAGAATAATAGTCGGGTTCTAGTGCTTGAAATCTCAGAATGTGTGTGTGAATGTGTGAGAAGGTGGCCTCAGCTCAATGCACAAGCTTGGATTATGTAACCGACGTCGGTGATCCCATCGGCGTCAGCGTAGAACTGCTGATGTCGATCGAGGTGTGACTGACGTCGGTGGAGAAAGAATAGGTAAAAGGGCTATTTTTAGCTCTTTGCCCATTTCTCCACCTACCAAGTGCCTTTTCCATTAGAGGATGGTTAAAACAAGGGCTTATAAGGCACATGAGTTGGTTAGGGATTTAAGATGGAGTGAGAATAGGTCATGGGTAGTTAGGATTTGGAGGACCTAGTCTCAGGCTAACTCATAGGCTAAGAAACGGTCTTAGGGTGAGGTGTCTAGGTGAGGTGTCCAAGGCGAGGGAATTAATTTAAAATAAGTAGTTTTTAAATTAATAAGGTGTGAAAGTGTGGGTTAGGAGTGTTAACATTTAAGAGGGGACCAAGGGGGGTTGACAGGATATTGGTGTCTACAGTCTACACAAAAATATTTTAGGTAGGAGGTTCAAGATGAGATCTTAGAAGCACAAGGGGCATGGGAGGAAAGGGAATGGTTGGGGGCAGATTCAAATAAGCCTTTTGTAACTAAAAAATCCTCATCTTCATGTGCTTGATCTAGAGGGTGTGGATGGATTGGGTTTGAATTAGGGGCATTCATAAGGCCTTCTGACCCATGACTAACAATGAAGGGATGGTTTCAGTCATCAAACACCTTCCCAGTAGAGATCCCTCCAAACCATTTGGATAGTTATCTAGATATTAAGTAGGAAGGGGTTGGGTGGTTAAATCAATGTATTTTTAAAGTTAAACCTTCTCAATCAGGATTCAGACTAGGATTGAGATGTGTTTGATAGGTATGTTTGTTGGAAAATGAATGGCTATTAGTGATGTGTAAGGATGGGTTAAGGTTAATTAGGGTTTAGATTTTGGGCTCAATTTTATTCCAGGTGGGTTATTTGTAATCATGTATCTCTTTTAGGGAAAGGATAATGAGATCCTATAAGGGGGGCTATGCTTAATGGATGGTATGAGTCTATGGTTACAACATTGGTTTCCTAACTTTGATCATTTTTATGTTAAGGAAGGTAGGTTCCCTATTTAGCTATGAGTGTATGGCCTTCCTTTGGAATATTGGTCTGAAGAGTTTCTCAGATGGATATGAGAGTTGATGTGTGAGTTTTTCAAGGTTGATCATGTGACCAGTGAAGGTGTGTCAACTTCATATGCTTGAATTTCTATCTTTCTAGATTTGGATGATATTATGACATACTCTATTAGCATTGAATATAAAGGAATGACCTAAGAGGAAAATATTGATGTTGAAAGGGTGGTGTTTCAGTATTTTAATGCCAAAAAGTGGGTCATATTTGGAAGGAATACATTGATGGGATCATTAATTTTATGAATAAGCCATTTATGGTGGTTTGGAAGGCTATGTTGAACCCATAGTTAGAAGATTTATTACATCAAAATCAAAGAGCAAAGCTAGGAAAAAGTGGTGGGGAGTATATGCAATCAAAATTGCATGATGCACATAAATTAATCTTGGATTAGATAAGATAGAGCACACCTACACTTCTAATTGGATATATTGTTCCCAAAATCTGTCACTCATTTTTGGGACAACATATGAACTATTTTGGTCCTGCATGCCAAAAATTCACTCTTCCCTTCTCAAAAATTGTTCTGGGCATTCAAATTCTCCATTTTTTAAGCTTTTTCAGTTAATAGACTTCACTGGAAGAAATTTATGGACTCTGTAGGCTTAAATCTATAGACTCTATAGGCTTAAATCTACAGACTCTACAAGCTTAAATTTGTGGACTCTGGAGGATAGAAATAAGCTCTCAACACTTGGGCAATTTCAAGGTTGGTTCAATGTCAAGGTTTAACGATGTCGGAAAGCTTAAAGAGTTAAGTGCTTTAGCAAAATTTCAAAGTTCAACCGCTTCAGCAAGTTCAACGGCTTCAAAAGACTTAGTGAGAAAGAAGAAGGCTTGAACCATTGAACCTTGAACCAAAATGGTTCAAAGGTTCAATGGGTTCAAAGGTTCAATAAGCAGTTGGTTCAAGCGGTTAAGTGGAACATAAGAAGAAAGAAATTGAACCATTGAACCTTTGAACCATTGAATCACAGTTAGTTCAATCAGTCGATTCAATCAGCCAGTTCAAAGGAATGCCCTAAAGCAAAGAGACCAAGTGCCCTTGTGGAGGGTAGTGCAGAAATGAAGACTTCAAAGAACAAAGGAATGAACCATTGAACCATTGAACCTTTGAACCTTGAACTAAATTGGTTCAATAGGTTCAATGGGTTCAACGAGTTTAATGGATTCGAAGAGATCAAGGGACTTAGAAAAATAGAGAAGCGATGGAACAAAAGATGAACCAATGAACCAATTAAACCTTAAACCAAAAAAGTTCAAAGCTCGAAGGCTCAAAGGTTCAACAGTTCAAAGGAAGCATCGGACAAAGTGATGGTTCAATCAAAGACCAAGAAAGTGATTGAACTGAGAAAGCGATTGAACTAAGAAAGTGATTGAACTAAGAAAGCAATTGAACTGAGAAAGCAATTGAACTAAGAAAGTAATTAAACTAAGAAAGTGATTGTACTAAGAAAGTGATTGAACTAGGAAAGTGATTGAACCAGGGAAGTGATTGAACCATTGACGTCCCCATAGACATCAAATTTGAGATAATGAAATATCCATCAATTTTCAAATACGACGTAGACTCTGTGAACAAATTCAATGACTGGCCAAAGAGATAGCTTGAGAGCTCAGATCACATAGATAAGGACAAAATATAGCAAAAGTCACCACATGTCCCTTTTAAAACTTAGTGGAAAGTGCCAAGTGTCAATGTCTACCATTTCTTCCTTTTATCTCATTATTGAGTAAGGACTGTGGTGGGTCCTAGGTGAATTGCTAAGGTAAGTGGAGCATGCCAAGTGGCATCATCTATGTGAATCCAAATGAGTCCCACATGTTTCTATAGTGTTTCTAAAAGCTCAGTGAAAGCTGCCATGTGTCATCTTCCATAGGACTCTCAAAGGATATCTTAAGCTTCTATAAGGTAAATGGATGTTGCCAAGTGTCCTCGCCTGCTTCACAGTGGAAAGTGCCACCTGTCCCTTCATCAGGAATAAAGTGCCTAAGAGCTCAAAATACGGAAAGGAAAGGGGAAACGATGGAGAAAGATTAGAAAATAGCTATGCATGGGATATGTTTCTAAAAGGTGAAGCAGTCGACCAAGTGGACATTGGAGAGTGTGAACATTCAATGGTGCAGCCTATTCTCTTGCATTGAGTACAATAAGAATAGCTATGCACACATTAGGAAACACATTAGGTGGCCCATATTTAAGACCGATGCCCGATTTTAGCATAGCCCATGGATAGAATTTAAAATACATTAAAGACATTGAATGCATCATAGGCCATCATTTTTGTGAAACAAAGCACCCAAGTCTTTCTTAGAGCACTATATATAGGAATCTCTCTTATTGTTTTAAGGGGATCTCTTTGTTATCAAAAACAAAACTCTGCCCAAATTGAAATGCATTACTGAGACTTTGAGCTTAGATTGTTGATCATATTTCATTATTTGAATAAGAAAACAAGTGACTTTTCAGAGTTTATGTTGGAATAGCTTGGTTGTTGGGGAAATTGTTCTTATATCTATTTCCTTAATATTTTTTTGGTCCATTTAATTAAATAAGTAGAATTAGTGAAAGTAATTAAGAAGGTGTCCTAAAGTCGGCTGTGGAGAGACTTTGTGCTGCCATAATTGTCTTTAGTTTGTCTATTTTTTGTTTCTATGTAAGGGATCTTGGGATGTCTTTGTGCCCTCATTATCCTTCGTATTTCACTCTTTGGCAGTTGAGGTGGAGACTTTGTGCTACATTTCATCCTATTGTGTTACTGTGCCCTGTTATAATTACTTGTCACTACCTGAAAGGTTCGTGTTGTCTACTAAACAACACTTCTAAAAGAAGAGGTGTGCCTTCTGTCATTTCATTAAGATTTATCCTTTGATTGGTGAATATCATCTCTGAAAAAAGAGAGATGGATGGTGTTATCCTACCCCTGAGTGTTATTTTTAGCTTATTTATAGTATATTAGAATATACATAGCCCCTTCATACTTACAGGGAACCTCCCCTTGATGAGAGGAGAGATTTGTCCCCTTTTGATGTAGTAAACCTACACATTTGGCTAACTAATTGCCCTATGCTATGGTTGAAGAGACCTATTTTGCTCATCAGTTAGCTTATTGAAAAAATATTCATGTAACAATAGAAGGCATGAGAGAGCACAATGCAAGCCCAAAGGAACTCTCATTTCCAAATGAAGAAAAATCTGAGAAAGGAGAATTTTCATGATGTATGAATACTAGGATTTGATGGTAGCTGCTCTTCCAGCGGTGTTGGAGCTGAGACTATGTTGATATCTCCTCAAGGAGATATCTTTCCTTATTCATACAAGTTGTAGTTTAGCAACACCAACAACGCTATCGAGTATGAATCTCTGTTACTCAGGTTGAAGGCTGCTCAAGACAAAGGTGTCAAACTCCTTCACGCTAAAGAAGATGCTGAGCTGATGGTTTGTCAAGTATCTGATGAGGACAATCAAATCATGTGCTAGATTGAACCAAGAGAGAAATAAGCTATGGTAGTGAACCATGCTGTTGCATGCCAAAGTTAGGAAAAGGAACTCTTCACCAAGAGAGCAAAGATTTATGTTTTTCAGATTGGAGACCACACCTTGCCATGGGGCAAGAAGAGAGAACCAAAAGGAGTGCACAGAAAATGTGATTCCTAGTGGAGACTTCCATTCACCCATCACTGATTCTGGGGAGAAAATGGTTTCTTACTAGTTTATCAAGATGGAACACCATTTTCACTATTTTATAGTGGGTAGCATCTGAAGCACTTCAAATCTTAAGGCATCAGATAAGATCATCTGTACATATGTATATTTGTATAGTCTTTAGTTCTATTTTGTGCTTTTCATTTTTGTTTTTGGTGCCTTTCTTTTTGGATAGCATAACTCTGTAGCCCAATGGCACACTTTAAGGCACTAGAGATTCTGGTTTCTACTTCCCTTAGCTATTCCAAGTCTTCAACTTAAAGAAGTTCCCCAACTAGAGCCAGCTGTTGTTCCTAAAATCTATCGCTCATTTTTGGGACAACATATGATCTATTTTGGTCATGTAGGCCAAAAACTCCCTCTTCCCTTCTCAAAAATTGTTATGGGCATTCAAATTCTCCATTTTTAAAGCTTTTTTAGCTAATGAACTTTGCTAGAAGAAATCTACGGACTCTGCAACCTTAAATCTACGGACTCTATAGGCTTAAATCTATGGACTCTGTAGGCTTAAATCTACAAACTCTAAAGGCTTAAATCTACGGACTCTGTAAGAAAGAAACAAGCTCTCAACACTTAATTAATTTCAAGGTTGGTTTAACGCCAAGGTTCAATGTTGTCGGCAAGCTTAAAGAGTTAAGCACTTCAATAAAAGTTCAAAGTTCAACTGCTTCAACATGTTTAATGGCTTCAAAAGACTTAGTGAGAAAGAAGAAGGCTTGAACCGTTAAACCATTAAACCTTGAACCAAAATGGTTCAAAGGTTCAAAGGGTTCAAAGGTTCAAAGGTTCAATAAGAAGTTGGTTCAAATTAGTTGGTTCAATCGATTGGTTCAAGTGGTCAAGTGGAACACAAGAAGAAAGTGATTAAACCATTGAACCACAGTTGGTGCAATCAGTTGGTTCAATCGGCTGGTTGAAAGGAATGCCCCAAAGTGAAGAGACCAAGTGCCCTTGTAGAGGGCAGTGAAGAAAATAAGACTTCAAAGAACAAAGGAATGAACCATTAAACCATTGAACCTTGAACCAAATTGGTTCAACAGGTTCAACGAGCTCAATGGATTCGAAGAGATCAGGGGACTTAGAAGAATAGAGAAGCAATGGAACAAAGGATGAACCAATGGACCGATTGAACTTTGAACTAAAAAATTTCAAAGCTTGAAAGTTCAAAGGTTCAACGGTTCAAAGGAAGTGCTAGACAAAGGGATGGTTCAATCAAAGACCAAGAAAGTGATTGAACCAAAAAAATGATTGAACTAAGAAAGTGATTGAACTGAAAAAGCGATTGAACTAAGGAAGTGATTGAACCAAGAAAGTGATTAAACCATGGAAGCGATTGAACCATTGACGTCCCCATGGATGTCAAATTTAAGATAATGAAATATCCATTGATTTTCATATATGGTGCTGACCATATGAACAAATTTAGTGATCGGCCAAAGAGATAGCTCGAGAGCTCAGATCGCACAGATAAGGAAAAAATATAGTGGAAGTCACCACGTGTCCCTTGTAAAACTCAGTGGAAAGTGCCAAGTGTCAACATCTACCATTTCTTCCTTTTGTCTCATTATTGAGTAAGGACTGTGGTGGGTCTTGAGTGAATTGCTAAGGTAAGTAGAGCATGCCAAGTGGCATCATCTGTGTGAATCCAAATGAGTCCTACATGTTTTTATAGTATTTCTAAAAGCTCAGTGGAAGCCACCATGTGTCATATTCTGTAGGACTCTCAAAGGATATCTTAAGCTCTATAAGGTAAATGGATGCTACCAAGTGTCCTCACCTGCTTCATAGCAGATAATGCCACCTGTCCCTTCATCAGGAATAAAGTGCTTAAAAGCTCAAAATATAGAAAGGAAAGGGGAAACAATGGAGAAAGATTAGAAAATATCCACACATGGGATATGTTTCTAAAAAGTGAAGTAGCCGACTAAGTAGACATCAGAGAGTATGAACATTTAATGGCACAGCCTATTCTCTTGCATTGAGTAAAGTGAAAATAGCTGTGCACACATCAGGAAACACATCAAGTGACTCATATTTAATATTGAGACTTGATTCTAGCATAGCCCATGGATAAAATTTAAAATGCATTGAAGGCATTGAATGCATCATAGGACATCATTTTTGTGAAACAAAGCACCCAAGTCTTTCTTAGAGCACTATATATTGGACTCTCTCTTATTATTTTAAGGGGATCTCTCTGTTATCAAAAACAAAACTCTGTCCAAGTGGAAAAAGGAACAACAATCTTCTGAAGCACCAATGGTCTACCCACCCCTTTCTCGGTGCACCCCTTAAGGCATGCACTCAGAGAGATTGAGAATCGATAGGTTCCTGAAAGATACAAAGTGTTAGTTATCAATAAAAGTTTGAAAATATTATGTGTATACATATTCCCCAGCCAAATCTCATCACGTGTCATGTAAGTGTAACATGGGATGGTGCTTCGAAGATAGAACATGATAACACATAACACTAATGCAAACTATGGTGTAGTAAGAAAAAAATAAGATAAATAAGAGGATTGAATTAAAAAAACACATACCTTTAACCTAACTTAGTGCCATAGGTAAAAAAGTAGATTATAAGAAAGGAAGGTGTCTAATGTAGAGTACACTAGGCAAACTTGTAGAAGTTAGTGCAAAAATAAAGAGCCAAAAATTGAATTGTGTGAAAGATAAACATATAGTGGTTAGATTGAGATTTTAGGAAATTTTGGCAAATTAGGATTGTTAAGGCAAGGTTTAGAATATTTAAGGCAAATAAATTACAAAAGTATGGTAAATGAATGATAAACTGATAGGAAATAAATGAAAAATGATTGGAAAACATGGTAAATCACATTATAAAATATGTAAAGCATAAATGGCAAAAAGGAATATAGAACATACTAAATCATGTTGGGAATCATGTAAAACATGAATGACAAATGAAATATCAATGTAAGACAAAGATAACAAATATATGGAAGAAGGTAAAAAGTAAGTTCATGTAAGATAGACATATCAAATGAAACATAATGAAAAATATGAATGAATGCCAAATGAAATGTAAGTCAAGATGTAAGACAAACATGAAGAAGGCATACATAAAGAGAAACATGTAGGGATGGAAAAAGGGTATAGACTTAGATGTCCACAATAGATGGGTAGTACAATAATGATAAATGAAATAAACGAGTGATCCATAATTATTCAAACATGTTTTTTTGCTCTAAGTATAGATAAAATTGAAACAAAGTAATGTTAGCATATTTTTAATGAGGTGACGAAGAAGGAATACTAGAGAAGAGGGAAAATAAATTTGGAATCATAATTTTATTATCAAGGGGGTAAATAAAATGGGTGGAGGGGACAATGAAGGAAAAACCAAGGTAGAGAGAACTCTTTATCGAATTCAAGACACTCAAATTAGGTTTTTCAAAACAAGAGGACTACCAACCTTAGGGACTTATGAAGACCTTATCTTAGTGACACAAGTCTTGGGTAAACAAATGGAGTATATAGATCATCCCATGAAGGATGTATGCATGAAAATTAAAATAGACCTACCTCCCCATGATGTGTTCCTCACTCTTTAGGACCCCTTGCAGAGCCATCAGTCTACTATGAAGATTGGGTACTTGTATGAGAAAGTAGGTAGCACCATAGTGTTTTTTGAATTCTTCTATTCCAATATACTGGTCTAACACACCCCAGAGGACTTTGGCTCTATGTGAAGTTGAATATGGAGTTTGAGCTTCGATTGGAGATAGGTTATATGATTGGAATCACATCTTTTGGTGTGATTTGAACTTTTGAGATTTGTATTGTGCCTTTTAGATATCGTTGTCTTTTATTTCAAATGATTTGGCTTTTAAATTTTTTGATGGATTTTTCTAAATTCCTCCTCTATATGGATTTGGAAGACCAAACATGGGTGCTAGAGATGACTTTCATTTCAAAACTTGGGACAAGGTTGCTAAAAGAGAGAATTTCAAAGAGTATGGGGTCTAAGAGTCTTATAAATCTATGTGAAATAAAAGTGTTATCTTGACTTCGACCTTGTTTTATCCAATGTGGAGATGAAAGAAGGGAAAATCAAGAGGAATGACACATGGAACAATTTGAATTGTTTCAAATTGAAAAACATGTGACAAATGGCAAAAAGAAGGAATACAATGACAATAAAATGTGATTCCTTATCATAAGAAAGAGGGAAATGGAAGAAAACATGATAACATAGATTGTTTGTAAATTCCATCTAATAAAAGAAGGAAAAGTGAAAGTTGAGAACAAGGATCAAGAATATGAAAAGAATACTAATTTTATGAGGAGGGCCAGGTCCTATCCACATCTTACCTTATAACCACATAAGAGATAAATCCAATGGGTGCCAAAATGATAAAATTACAGAAGATAAAGAAGACTATGGTACATCAAGAGGTAAATGTGAAAGAAAGGGGAAAAATGATCATAAATCTAATAAGGCAAAGAATGACATAAAAAGACAAATTATAAAAGAGATATATAAGGGAAAAAAATGAAAGCAAATGCCAAATGTGATGTGTCAATAAAAACCAAAGAATGTAAAGGAAAACAATGATGATAGTAAAGTGTGACTAAAATAAGTAAAATGCATAAAAATAAAGAAACATGAGACAAAAAGAACAAGTAAAATCTATATTAAAATTTGTATCAAAGATGAGCATGTGAAAGAAAAGTATATAAGTCTTAGAAGGTTTATTGAAGTTGAATTTGTTTGTTATTATGCATTGTGGAATAAGAGTGGGCATCACAAGATGCCCCCGTGGGTAAGTGGATGTAGAGATGGGTATCAGAAGATGCCCCAAATTCTGAATGGACATGTGGATGGGCATCGTAAGATACCCAAAAGTCTGAGTGGGAATGAGGTGATATTGAACCATTGGAATGATTTGTATTGGATTGATAGGTGCATTTGGAAATAGATAAATATGTTGGTTTGTTAGATTTTAAGGAGGTTGAATGTGACATATGATGTGTAGGAGAGGTATGAAGGGGTAAAGGAGGACCATGTATGATATGATTTAGAGTAGGCATTTGAACTAGGTATTCTTTTTGTTCATGTGGCTTGAGAGGTTAAAGTTTAATATATGCCACAACATGTTTAAAGTTGTTCATGTTCGCTATCCTTTACTTATTAGTGTAGGAAGAAGGATCAATTGTGGTTTGAACAAAATTAGTGGATGAGGTTTTTTAATTAGGTAGTTGATGTTGATGTGATTGTGGTTTTGGTTCTTAAGATTGATTTTGAGAAGATTGAAGATAATATTGATAATGTTGTTTGGTAAGAATATCAAGATTGAAATATGGACCAAGCAAGGAAGAAATAAGAAATTGGTGAAGATCACAACAAGATTCATGAGAATGACCTATAGTAGCATGCCACCAACAAAATTTATCTAGATTGTACCATTTTAGAGGAGGTTTGGAAGGATCAAATCTCATGGGTTTAGAGGGTGGTAATTTTTTCATAAGTTATTCTAAACTCAAGGGAGGGTGGGTTAGGTTAAAATTGGTTGAATTGGATGCTTCATTTTGAGTTTGGGTATGCTTGGATGAATCAATGGTATGAGAAAAATATTAGAAAGATGATTTATTGTTTGTTTGAGGTGTTTCAAATTGATTATAAGAAAGTCTTGTCTTTTTACTTTGTCTAAGGCTTTTTAAAAAGTTTTTATTGAAAAAATTAGAACTTTGTTTTGAAGAGAAGGTTTAAGGGTAGTGATAAATAGTTTTATAAGAGTGTCATTATTCATGTTATGGTCCACTTTATGAGAGAGGGACTTCCATTGTTTGATGAGAGTATGAGCAGATTCATTAGGATGTTGCTTGGCATTGATGAAATAGCTAAGGTAATTTTTAGGAAGGTCATCATGTTAGAATTACTTCATTAGAGCATTGACTAAATCCTCTAGTTATGAGATGGAATGTCTAGTAAGCTAGTTATACCATTTAAATGCATCACCAACAAAGGTTTTGGCTAAGAGCTTGGTGGTAGCAAAGGTGTTAGTTTGGACCCATTCTTTATAGAGATTACCAAACGACTTGAGAAAGATAGTAGGATCCTTAGTCCCATTATATGTGATAGTTGGAGAAAAATTTCCAATATCTATTGATGTAATAAATGGAGCTAAAGATTCATTTTGAATATGTTGAAGAATTTTTTTATTCATTGGAGGTTGATGGATGATATTCCCATTGGCATCTCTAAGAGGAGGAGGGACAAAATTTTGATTTAATTAAGGCATGATGATTTGAGATGGTTGACTAATCATATTGCATAAATATTGTTACATGTTTATCATTTGAGATTTATTGGTTGTTTGCATGATGTTCATTTGTTGAATGACTTGGGCAAGATGTTGAGTTGTATCCATAGGTGGGTTTGAAGGTGGGGTATTAGTGTCGATAGGAAGAGAATTGTTAGTATTGATGGGAGGAAGATTATTTGTAGGTGGAGGATTCCCAAACATAATATTGGTTATCTTAAGTGTGTTATAAGAATAAGGAAGCTTGGTAAGGCCACCATTATTGTGAGGAGTGTAAATAATATTATCATCAAGGTTTTTGAATATTTAGGAACCATCTAGATTATCAATTTGATTGGTATGATTTGGTGAAGGATTCCAAACATTGGTATTAGGAAGAGGATTATGATAAAGGATCTCAAATACATACCATTGTGTAGTGAGTGGCTTAGGCTTAGGAGAAGGGGAAGGAAGAATTGGATAGTTTCATCAAAAGTAATGAAATAAGTGAGGTTATTATCCAAGTCCTTCATAATGCAATGTTCTGGACTAAGAGAAGGATGAGAAGATGTCATCATGATGAAAAAAGACTAGATAAATAGATAACGAGAATAAAAAGTGATAGAAAATAGTATAGGTCGATGTGGTCAACCTAGTGCAAAAATAGGGACTGTAAAATTATACAAGGTCCATAGTATCAACCAAATTTAGTGAACAATAACTAGTAGAGAGAGGTAAAGATGCTATAAATAGTACTAGGTTGACTAGGTTGACCTAACATAGTGTAAAAAGACTAAAAAAATACTAGGTTAATAAGGTCGACCTAGTACAATGTACAAAGATTGAAAAAGATACTAGGTCGATAGGGTTGTCCTAGTACAATAGATATGTTACTTGTTTTGCCTATATCTTTAGTTTTACTTATCCATTTTACAAACCATAAAATGCGTTGGCTTTGTGATGATGTAGGGAATATGATAAAGTTGATATCAAGTTGTGAATTAAAGCAATATAATTTACAAATAATGAAAATAAATAAGTACTAAAGGGAACCAAATAGTCAGTTGAATTGATGTTGGCCAATCCAATTGATGTAAACAAAGCAAAATATTTCACTGATGTTGGATAATGAAATATTTTGTACACACAATTGATCAAAGATCAAACAAACAACTTGGAAAGTAAAATTAGCTAATTGGTCAACCTAGAATGTTAATTAGATTATTAAGAATAATTTTAAATGATAGGGAGTTGACTATAAGCAAGGTAGTAGATAAAAATTTATGGATGGTTTTAGGTGAGTTTAGGATGAAAGGGATTGTAGTGGAAATGATATAGGCTTGGTATTGGGGCCTACCACCTCATTTCACACACCACAGTGATAAGGGTGTCAGGTGCTTAACAAGAATATACTAGTAACCACGCTTTATACTTGACCAGAGCATGAAGTTAGCTTTCCCCTTGGTGATGAAATCCAAGTAGGTTAGCTTGGGTATACAAATGTTAAAATGCTTGTTGATGTTATGTGATTTGGCCATGTGCACATAAAATAAAAATAGTGAAACTAAATGGTTAATTAAAAATATCTTAATTAGACTATGTGAACTATTCTAAGCATGCAAACAATTGAAAGAAAAGATGTGATTAACATATAAGGTGAATTATAACTTTGAAACAAGGTATAGTGAAAACACTATATGTACAATGTATAGAACTAGGTTGACAAGGTTGAGCTAGTACTGCTGAAGATAGTGTCTAGAAAACCTACTAGGTCAACTAGGTTGATCTAGTTATTTTAGACAACACACAGAACATAGAACTAGGTTAACTAGGTCATTTTAGTTGGCTGTGCAAGGGTAGTTTTGAAGACTACAAACTTGAAAGGAAAGTACACAATAGAAAAAAATAGAGAATAAAAGACTAATTTTGATGGTTCAAAGATGGAAATGAAGGAGATTGTTGATCAAGAACCTTGAAGAAATCTATCAAAAACCTATAAAATAGGTCAAGCCGGTCGACGAAGAAATACAAAAACCTACTAAAAAAGTGCTAAAAATGTAGTTGGTTGAGCTGGTTAACCTAGTAGATTGAACAAGATGTCTAAAAAATGCTGAAAACTAGTTCCCTGTTCCTACATAGAGGAAAAATAACTGGTTCAATAAAATCAAAGCAGTATGTCAAAATATATGATAGAAATGATGACAAAAAGAATGAAATAAGTGAAATAAATCCTATAAGGGTTAGTTTCACATTGGGTTCACTAGAATGTATGTAATCAAAATTACATGATGTACATAAATTAATCCTGGATCGAATAAGATAGAGCACACCTACACTTTTGATTGGGTATACACTTGTTAAGTGGGAGCATGACTAATATGGGTCTCCAATAGACTTGATTAGAGAATCCCTTATATCACTTGTCACAACATATCATGCTAGGAAGGGATCCAAAGCCTATAGTGTAACACAATCACACAACAACCCTAAAAGAGTCCTACGATTTGATATTTGACTTATGCTAACAAATAAGAAAGTAAACTATTATAATAACAAGAAAAGTAAACTAATCTAATGCACACCAAAGCTTGTGGTGTAAAGTGGAGGTTAAAATAAATAAACAAAAACTAAACTAAACATATATAGGAGATATATGTTCACATCAATGTATACAAAATCCTAATACATGGAAGAGAATAATTCATATTACATTATCTATCTACTCTTACGAAGGAGAAATAAAGTTAAGAATAATTACCTTTGAAGAAGAACCTATCGAGTCTCAATCTCTCCCTTGGCCAAGGTGATTCATAAGAGATTGTTGTGGTTGTAAAGATAACCAATATAAATCAGCTCTAGGATACACGACCTACCTAAGAATTCAAAAGACTTCTCCATAAGACAAGATCAGAGCTCCAAAGAAAGTATTGAACCCTAAAGCTTTATTCTTCAAGTAGAATGGTCAATAGCAGATGTTCATTCACATTTCTTCACTCTCTTATGAAATGGTGGTAAATTAACTTGTATATATAGTAGTATCTAACCTTAAAACTTTCAAACATGTTGACTGTACTAGGTTGACCTAGTATATTTTTGGGCTAACTCACTAGGTTTGTGCTAGGTTAGCCAGGAGGCTAACAATACAAAAGAGCAAAAGTGCCTCCAAAACACAATAGGTCAACCAAGTCAACCTAGTTTTATGAAAAAATCAAAAGGTTAATAAGGTAGGAAATGATGGAATAAAGCATGACAATGACTAAAATGGATAGGAAAGAGAAAAATAAGATTAGGGTTCAAGGTTTTAGGAGACAAGAGTGTGGATGGCAAGTGGCAAAAGGAATATCAATCTTACGAAGTATTGATGGTCTACCCACCCCTTTCCCGATGCACCCCTTAAGGAATTCACTCATATAGATTGAGACTCGACAGATTCTTACAAGATATAAAGTGTCTGTAATCAATAAAAGTTTGAAAATAATATGTGTATATAGGGAACATATGGTCCTAAACATTAAGGGCATTGAATATCTTCAAGTAAATTAGAAGGGGGATCTACTTTGTCCCCATATTTATGATTAAAGAATGTCATTTTATTTTTACAAAATCTCAGAAGATTACTTACTCCTTACTTTAAGGGATGAAACTATTCTTATCATTGCTCTTGAAGGGGGGAATTAAATGTGATTCCTCAAGATTGGTGGGGGTATTTTCTTCTTTCCCCACTTGATAAATACTTCTTAGAATATGAGGATCAGGAAGAAGAAATATAACCTTTATATAGACCCTCATTAGCATAGAAGAATGTGAAGCTCTCACACCCCAACAATGGAGCTCCTAAGAAGAAGGGTAGGAAAAAGGAAAAAGAGATCAAAAAGTCAAAGGCACTGGGAGGCATTCAGACATGCATTACAATATTTTTGATTACAAACAAGTGAGGGGTGAAAGGCCCTTCACTAACATAATGAAAATCCTTATATGTAATATTATAGGCTTAAATTCCCCTAACAAGCCTTGCATGGTAAGATAACAGATGTTGAATCTTGGTTTTGATGTGTTTATCTTGCAAGATACTAAGTTGAGTAAAGATGAGACTAATGAGTTAATGTCTAAATGATGGATTCATTGATAAGGGATATTTGTTGAGTTAATACAAATGTTGGGGAGGGTTGGCTATAATATGGTCTTCTTACATAGTGGGAGTGGAAGAGTGTGGGGTAGGGACAAATTGGTAATTATGTATGGTGTATAACTCAACATCCAACATTATTGTTTTCATGTTTAATGTATATGGTCCTAATTATGTCCTTTACAAGGTTTGGTGTTGGGAGGAGATCCAACAATAGCTTGTAAGGTTGGCTAGACAATGGTGTGTGTTGTTGGGGGTGATTTCAATGCTATATTATCATGTTATGATAAGTGAGGGGGTATTGGGAAGGTTTATTAGTCCTAGAAAGACTTTTCTTGGTTTGTTTCTTTAGCTAGTCTTCTAGATATGGTACTTAAGAAAGACATATTCCCTTGGATGAGTATGAGGGTAGGGTTTAGTAATATTTTGGAATGACTAGATTGGTTATTGATTTCTTTAAATTATCTAGATTTTGATGAGAACCTATAGCGTAACATATTGCCAATATCTAGATCAGATCATGTTTATGTGAAGCTCAAACTTATAGAGGATGGGGCCTCTCCAAAATGTCCCTTCAAGTTTTAGTTAATGTGGCTTAGGGATCCCAATATCCAAGAGTTAATTAATTTGTGGTGGAACTTGGTTGCGATCTTGGCAAGCTCAAAAATGTTCACGATCAATAAGAAACCAATCTTCATTAAATTTATCACAAATCTTAAAATAAGGATTTTTTTCATAAATATTTTTCAAGAGATCACCTAGGTAGAAGCTAAATTGGTTTCAATTAACCAAGGGGTATTTTTAGTTGGCATGGATTTAGATACCCATTTTTAATCTCCTAAAAATGGTATTTGTATGCTAAGAGTGTTGTTTGAGAGAAACTATTACTAACTTAGCCCTAAAGCATTTATCACACTTTTCTAGCCATTGTGTAAACCACAAACATATTCTATCAACTTAAACATAACCCTAAAATAACATTCCCAGATCCCAACCCATTGTGCCAAGCAGTCTATCAGCTGGACACTAACACCACATTAAGGAAACTAGAGCCAGATGGTGATAGTGTAAATGTGTGCCCTCTTAAGGTTGGACTAAGTACATTTTATTATCTGCATAAGATATATATCACTATAAATACAAGACTATTAGACCTATATCTCATTGATGGAAAAGAGATGCAAAAAGCCTACTCAAATAAGAAACAAGTTGAGCAAAATCAAGGTAATTGATCGCTATGCTACCCTGCTTCTGCATAATACCATATACAATTTCCCTAAGCCCATATTTCAAATATTTCTTATCTCAAGCACACTCAAGGAATTCAATACCACTCTCATTTTGGCCTTCACTTGCACTTGCACCAAACACTAGGTGGGATAACTACATCAAGCTTGACCCCTCTTTAGAGTACTGCTATGTAGGAAACTCTCTTCACAATGGGGTGTTGAGTATGTCCAACCTATCCTACTAATGAACACACATTTTTAGCTCATGCCATACTTGCAAGGAGGATTAGGCTTTGCACACTAAATTAGATATTCGAGGCATAATATAAAGTTCTAGATTTCATGTGTATAGAATAAAACCTAGAAACATAGGTGTAGATGCTCCAAAAAAATAGGAATAGTCCTAAAAAGAGGACACTAGCACCATTTTCAAGACACTAGAGTAGTATGTCACTACTATCTAGGTGGGGTGTTACTTTCTAATGAAAAATTAGACCCAGGGAAACTATTGATGACACTCAAACCTTTTTGTAACCTAATTTTTAGACCCAAATCTTCATGATAATCATTTTTTAGATAAGTCTCTATTTGCAAATATTATTTACTATTTTTATAAAGTCAAAGTAAGTCAAAATATATAACAAATCAATGGTTATTTATTACATATTATTTCACTGATTTAGACATATTGCATATTATTTCACTGATTTAGACAGCTCAACCCTTTAATCTAACTTAGGATTTACATAGTCTAAACCCTAAAAGGTTAAATCATTTGTTGAACCTAACTTACTTCCAATATTACTTAAAACCCTAGTTTACATTTTCCAAATTTTTGT